>WBMY01018574.1:824778-865610 GCA_013397315.1 Donacobius atricapilla
AAAAAAAAAGAAAAAAAAAGCCGACATTGAAGCACTGATGTCAGGAGCAATCACCCATTTTCAGTTTGTTAGGAGTCACTTTGGATTGACTTTCCCAGCTGCAAGCTATGATGGAGAACAAATATGATTTGTATACTGCCAGTCCTGTGGCAAGGGAATAGAATCCTTTCTTTATGAAGCTGCCATGTGCAGAAATCAAGCAGGAAGAGATAATTGTCATTTACTACAATGAGCAAAAGTCAGTCAATAAAGAAGAAACCCTATAAAAGTTAGGAAAATAGAAAAACATATTTATCATAGAATCATGGAGTGGTTTGAGTTGGAAGGGATCTTTAGCACCATCTAGTTCCAACCCACCTGCCATGGGCAGGGATGCCTCTCACTAGGAGAGGTTGCTCAAAGTCCCATCCAGCCTGGCCTTGAACTCTTCTAGGGATGGGGAACCCACAACTTCTCTTGGAGACCTATTCCAGTGCCTCACCACCCTCACAGAAAAGAATTTCTTCTTAATATGGAATTGAAACCTTCCCTCTTTCAGTTTAAAGCCATTCCCCCTTCCAATCACTACATGCACTTGTAAAAAGTTCCTCTCCATCTCTCCTGAAGGGCTTATTCACGTACTGGAAAGTGCTCCAAATTCTCTGTGGAGCCTTCTCTTCCTCAGGCTAAACTGTCCCAACTGTCTTGCCCTCTTTTCATAGGAGAGGTATTCCAGCCCTCTGATCACCTTTGTGGCCTCTTCTGGACTTGCTCTGACAGGTCCACACTCTTTTTAAGTTGGGGGCCCCAGAGCTGGCTACAACACTCCAGGAGGGGTCACACCAGAGTGGAGCAGTGGGACAGAATCCCAGAATCCTCAGACTGCTGGCCACACTGCTTCTGATGCAGACCAGGACGTGGTTGGCATTCTGAACTGCTGCACACTGCTGGGTCATGATGAGCTTCTTGCTCCATCAACACCCCCAGTCCTTCTCTTCAAGACTACCATCAATTCCTTCTCAGCTCAGCCTGTACTTGTGTTTGGGATTGCAGCGACCCAGGTGCAGCACCTGACACTTGGCCTTGTTCATCTTCATGAGCCTCACATGGGACCACCTCTCAGGCTTATCCAGGTCTCCCTGCATGGCATCCCTTCCTTCCAGTGTGTCGATGGCACCACACAGCTTGATGTCATCAACAAATCTACTGAACATGCACTCAATCCCACTGTTCATGTCACCAACTAGGTGTTTAACTGCTGTATTACCAATCCAAGAGACACAAGCACAAAGCAAATAAACAACAGTATTCATAAAGTCAAGAAAGGATGAGGCATTAGTTTATAGCTTTACTTGGTTACATTTATGTCAGGCATTTTTTTTTAATTTATTGTGCAATATTTTTTATGAGTGATGGCTGGGACCCAAAGTTTTGGACAAGCACCTTTCAGTTTAAAATTAAAAAATATGAAAATAGAAGACTGAGCAGATTTTTAAGGAAAATGAGTATTTTGGGACAGAAGAAAGCCCTGGAAAACTTTCCTCCTTAACACAGGCTAAAGTGTTTTGTCTCATTATTTTGCAACTGATCCTACAGTTTGTCTTTGGTTGAAGCACATACTGAAAAGGATACAATCTTGATTACAGATGTGAACAGACAGATAATCCATCACTTAATGTGATGACTTCTTTAAATAATCATGTGTCCTGATTTTCAAATATTTTTTTCAAAAGCTACATTTTTCTTTTGACTTGTCTGACCTTCTTCTGTTGGCTCTTGTTGTGTTTGGCCTCTTTGTACCAGGAATGTCTTTCAGTAACATGTTTATGTCCATGCATGGCAAAAACATGCTGTTTTTTCAAGGCTAGTGTATTTCTCAGGGAAATAAATTAGAAAATAATTAATTTTGTGCTGGATTGAGCTAACCTGTTGCGAGGAGCCTTCTGTGTCATGTGTATGAATAATCATCTTCCTGCCACTTTCAGCTCTAGAAGATCTAAACCCTAAACCAACACAGAAGATGTGTATGGTTATTATTTAGTCAGTGGCTGTATCATTCAGAACCTGTGTCTTCATGTATTAGAAACAGATTAAATGCCTTCTGCAAGACACAAGAGATCAATTGACCAAACTGCTTGGTTGTCAGATGTCATAGAATCACAGAATATAACTGAGTTGAAGTGAACCCACAAAAATCACCAAAGTTGAACTCCTGGCCTGGCACAGAACAACCAAAGAGCCACATGAGCCCAAAAGCACTGTCCTAACACTTTTCAAGTTCTGTCAGGCTGGTGCTGTGACCACTCCCCTGGGGACCCTGTTCCAGTACTCAGCCACCCTCTGTGGGAAAACCTTTTCTGGATATCCAATTTAAACCTCTCCTGACTCAGCTTCATGCCTTGTCCTTGAGTCCTGTCATCGGTCATGAGAGTGAAGAGGTTGGTACCTGCCTCTCTGCTTCCCCTTGGGAAGGTTTTGAAGATTGTAATCAGGCCTTCTCTCAGTCTCCTCTTACTTAGGCTGAACAAACAAACAAACAAATTATTGTGTTTAAGCAGACAGGGTTTTTATACTATTTCTGTGATTCAACCAATATTCTCAAATCAAATGTTGCATGGAACCCCGTTATTTTGTATGTAGGTGTTTAACAGTTCAGTGACAAGTACTCCTGCAGATCTAAAAACATGTAAAAGTCAACTGAAATGAGTGTAACAATTTTTGAATAGTATTTCTTTGGACCAGCAATTGCAATGAGGATGTCATGTAGCCTTAAATAGAAACAGTCCATGCCACAGCACAGAGAAGTGTCATCAAGCTCAAGCTTTGAGCCAGATCTGCAGTTTAGTGCTGTAAGTTGAAGCAGTAGAAGTAAAAATCTTATGGATGGCTTAAGCCTAAATATCATAAAAGAAAGACTAAGAAAATGGGGGTTTGATTACAGGCTGATGCTGTTGCGCTTACAAAAATGGTATCTGACTCAAGACAAGTGTAATACTGATCTGGACATTAGAGACAAAAGGAGGAGCAATTGTCTGCTGAATAATTGTGATAATCTGGTAAGATATGTAAGTCAAACAATTAGTTTTGATTTGTAATTGTCATCTTTGTGACTAAAGCAGTGATTTCCATGGATAAATGATATGTTTCGACAGCACCCTCACCTCCCAGCTTCAAGCTCTTTGATTACGTCAGAAAGCCAGGTTTGTAGGAAATTAGGTAAAAAGTTCCCAAAATCAAGCTGAATAAATGAGAGCAGTGGCAGCGGTGGGCTTTGCTGCAACATCCCTGTTTGAGGGAAGACCTGTGCCCAGTGGGTCTGTGGCAGGTCTACCCCAATATTATTTGTGCAAAATGCCATGTGTCAGTGAGGTGAAATATTCAGAAAAGGTTCTGGAGTCTTATTGCCATGTGAAGCCCATTATTAAACCACCTCCAAGACCTGTGCCAAGACACTGTAATTCAAAATTTATTTTCTGGAGTGAAGCAGCCTTCCATCTGGTACTTTGAAAATCAAAAGGACCATTTTTCTAGTTCAGCCAAACATTGCCTTCTCAATAAATTGATGACAGCTACATAGGCTTTGGCTCTTCCAAGAGAATATTATGGATTCCAGATCCCACAGCACACATACAAGAATGACAAGTTTTTAGAATGGGGCACGAAGTCTAACCATTACTGTTTTCAAAGAGGATACTAAGAAGTCGAGACAATAAGCACCATAAATATAATCACGGAACTCATTTACAAAAGGAAAAAATAAAATGAACTGCCAAAAACCAGGAAGTTCTTGAAAATGCCTGTATTTGTAACTACTATTCAAATTTAACAATAGACTGTGAGAATGTGCCTAGTATAATAGCTATTAGGAGTATCAGATACAGAAAGGAAAATCTGTTGCTGGGAGGTCTATCTCAGCAATTTTCAGCATGTCAGAGAATTCATTTCAGTGCTCAGTTTTGCTCTCCATTTGGTCACCATTGCTTGATATCTGCAAGGATCACTTCCTATCTTCCAATCTAAAAACCAGTGAATGTAGTATTCTTTTTATTGACACCTAGCTCATAAAGGAATATTCCCATTCAAAGTCTGAGGAGCCAGTGAAAGGCTAAACAAGTCTGGTGTGTTTGTGGCTGTAACCAAAATGTGTTTACCGGCTCACCAGACCTCACTCTTGTGGTCTTGCTGTCATCATTTGTAATCTGCTTTTGCTCTTTGTGATTGAGCTGTGAACACTTTTGGCATGATACTTTCATTTATCATGTTTTCACAGCACTTCACAAAATCTTTGGTTTCTTAATGTTTTATTACCAGAGAAAGAAGAAAAAGAAATATTGCATAAAGCGCCAAAATGAAGCATTGCTTAAAATTGATATGAATTGGTATTTTTAAATGTGAATTTTCTGATTTTATACCTGTGTTCTTGAACCCACAGATTCTGTGTCTCTTTCTGCTGTCGCATCCTGCGTTACCATGGGCACTTGGACTGGACCCATTTTCCCTCTGGTAGCCAATGAGCAGAGGTGATAAGATTAGGAGAACATCTTCCTTGAGATACTTGTACAATGGGGAGAAGTGAAGACTGTGCTTGACTTCTCATGTCTGTCCAAAAAGTCTGTGAGCAAGAATCTGAGGAAATGATTTCCATTTTCCTCTACCACAGTGATATATGTTTGTTATGTTGTCCAGATTTCTGCTACTAATACATAGATATAGTCGTAGTGAGGTCAGAAATTGTGATTGTAATATTTGCAACTTTGACATTGCTGCATAAAGTAGAAATTTTAAAAATTTTCAATAAAAAAATGTTTTTGGTACAAAGCTGCTTGGTATATTTCTTTGAAAAAGTATTTTGTATTATTGATTATGTAAAAAAATATTTACAAAATTAAAAGTCTTGAAAATACACAAACAAAATATACTGTTTTGAAAGATGAAATTATGCTAATTTTATTGAAAATTAATTGATGCAAAATATATCTTTTTATTTTAAACTTCAGTTTACAGAAACTAAATTATCTGTTGAAAAGAAGTTCCCTTCAAGACTTTCAGATTCTTATATCTAGAAGCCTATGGTTTATTTTACAGAGAGGGAAGAAATTAGTTAGAAAACCATGTCAGAGCCACTCTGATGAATTCCTGTTACTGAATTTTAGACCATGGGAAAAGGAATCTGTTGGGAAAGGATGTAAAGTAACCCAAACCTATGACTGTATTATCATCACTTCAATGTCTGTATGTTACACTGTTTTGCAGGTCAGACTAATCTGTGTAGCTCAGGCTGTACATCACCAGAGGCTCTCAGGCTTGCCATCGATCTGTCAACAAGCTGAGACCAAACCCCTCTCTAGAAAGGTAACGGATTGCCCCTACGAGCCTATAACCTTCTGCCAGATTAATTTACTTTGTGTGGTTTATTTGAAAGCAATGGATGAGTTTCCTGAGGCCAGAGCCATATTCCAAACACAGGAGGCACAAATGAGATTGATGGCACTTTTAAGTAGGATCACAGGCCTGATGGAAATGGTAGGGTTTTGCTGGTATTTGGGAACATGCACGTGGTAAGCATGGGGTTGCCAGCTCAGCGTGTCTGAGAACATCTGGCCTGGCTGAGACACCACAAGAGGCATTGCCAGTGCCCAGCACTACACAGCTAACGTGAGTAGCCTGGTTCCCCAGTTGTCCTGCTACTGAGGAAAGAGGAGCACCCAGAAAGAAAATCAGAACAAAGAGTCTAATGTGTTGAGAAATATGACACTTCCTGTTCGTTGTTTTTTTTCTTTTGGGGAATTAAAATGGTGAGATAAAGCTCAAGGACTACACTCCTTTGATAATACCCAAATTTCTCCAGTGTAAAATATTTCATTGAAAAAATCTTAAGCTCTAGTGAAAATTTGCAGGTCAGGGTAAATAAACCATGGAACAAATTTATGGAGCAGGCTTCTCATAATTTGCAGCCTTTAAATCAGGAAAACATTTCTTACTAAAAGATATATGATACTTTATCTCCAATTAATGGGATTCGGTGCAAGAATTACTGGGTAAAATTTGATAGCCTATGCTATGCAGGTCAGACTAAATGTTCACACTGGCCCTTGACCTTTGCAGCTATTAATCTTTCATGAGAGCAAAGCCATAAAAGACAGATGAATGCAATAAAAGGGAATTGCTGTCTCTGGAGGACTATTTAGAAGGTATTCTTGAATTAGCTAATGCGAGGAAAAGACTTTTTCTGATAGAAAGGCCTCCAAATCCCTGAAGTTACACAGATTATCTTTCATTTTGACATGAGAGGAAATTGCATTTTGGTTGAAGATATTGTTTACTAATATCTTCTTGTTTCTGATCATTTGGAATGTGATCGGAAAGTGGAGGGGATTTGATGAAAAACATGAAAATGAAAATGTTGCTGGGGTTTGCCCTTCTGGAGCTTTAAAAATTTTTTATATCTCAAAAAACCCAAGTCCCATTGGTGATAAAGTAGAAATTTTAACTCTCCTCTGGTGCAACCAGCATTTATAGATGTGCTTAGGGCACTGCCTGTCCCTTTTGTCCTCTCCATCCCCATCCAGTGTCCTTGAGGTGGGGTTTGGGTGGGAGGTGCGCCGGCACCCCCCTGTGGGAGTAGAACACGAGTGCTTTGCTCACACCAGTACCCAGCCAGGAAGGCACTGCCCCGTGCTCAGGGAAGAGTCAGCCAGTAGGTGCTCAGGCTCTTCATCCTGATCATGATGAGCTGGCGGGGCTGAAGGGCACCTGAGGTGTTGCCCAGAGCGCTGTAAACCATAATCTGAGGAAGAGAGGGGCCTCAGGGACTGCTAGGATGTTTCTTCCCTTAAAAATTTTTCTGATACCTTTAATTAGGGCTTTATTAATTCAGCTGCCTCTGTCCCTTTTGTTTTCATTTCTCTGCCATGAATTAAGCTATTATTTGAATATATATGTTGCAATCTAGAGGGCAATCTATAACTCTGTCACCTGGCAAGAAACAATGCATCTCTCCATAAGAAATATACATCAACACCTGGCTCTTGAGATTAATTTTCATCTTCTCATGGAATTTTTATAATTCTATTGAGACTTCTTCTAGGGTGATTATTGAACATTCTGGATGTAGTGGTACCTTGTAAAGGAGTGCTACATCCCAAGCTGGTGCAAGTGGCAGCAATGAAGCTGCAACAGCTGGTTCTCACGGAGGCCATGGTCTGACTAACACAGTTTATCAAATAACCATGGTCAGAGACAAGTGCAGAGAATGCAGGTTGCCAGCTGAGCTCACTTTCTGACAGCTGAGGTAGAGCTGAAGGAATTTTTCCTTATGACTGTCCCACCACTGGCCAGAGACCAGAGGAGACAGCTCAGGATTGAGTCCCACCATTAGCACCTTGGGCCCTCACTGATCCCAAGGGTGGCTTTGCTGGCTGCTGGCTTATAATCCATAAATCAGTTAGGAGAACAAAACCATTCTTCTGCAGCTCATCTTGTGGTCCCTAACCACAGAATTTGCACCACCACTCTTATATATATACTATTTTCCAGTACCTGTGTGTATTTTTCAGTTGTTACTTAAATAGGGCTTCTCCAGTGAACTGTGCTTAAGGCATTTTGCTGACTCACAGGTAGAGCTTTTCCTACAGGGATGTTTAAATTAGCTGAAATGAGAAGACCATGTTAGGTGAACAGCTTTTCTTTTCTGCCTGGTTTCAGTTCAGTTCTGGCTACAAGTGCACTTGGTACGCGCTCAGCTCCTCGCTCGTGTTCCTGCTCTCTGGGTCTCTGACTCACCCTTGCTGGCTGAGTAAGGTGTAGGAACAGTTACTGAAGGCTGCCAGATGGACTAATAGGAAAAATACTTAGGCCAGAGTTCTACAACAAATACCAAAGCAGTTGAGCCTGTTTTATTTCTTGTCCTAGAATAAAAGTTTTCATTGTTGTCCAAGTTCTTGCACTTTCCTTTCATGCTTCTTCACCAAGGTTTGAATCTCTCTTGTTCTGAAACAGAACAGAAGACACATGGTGAGACTGGGGAAAAGATTTCCTTCAACAAAAGTCAAATAATAACTTGAAGATGAAGGCAAAGAATAAAAACTGTTGCTGGGATTCCTTTGCAGAATATTTATTTCCTCTCTCCATGCTGCCTTTTTTTTGATCATCACCTAATTTTGCTCTTCTCTATACAATATATGGGCGAATGTATGCCTCAGACTGTCTATGGCTTTATTCACATTTAGAGGTTATTGAAATAAAGCACATAAAGAACAAAGTTCTTCAAAGAGTGGCAAAAGGCTGTCAGTGTCATTTTTCAGCTGGGTGAGATTTCTGTGAAATGCTTGTGACAAGGCCCATTCCTCAGAACATTTTTCATAATAGGGTGAAGGCTCTGGCCTTTCATGTATAATCCATCTCCAGTGATTTGTTGTTCTCCTCTGCAAAGAAAACACAAGATCTCAGATAGGGCTGTATGAATCTAACCTTGGTTAACATCAGCAAATAAGCCCATGTCTTTTTCAACTAAAGACAGAAATCTTTATTCCTTAAACTCAAGAGCAGGTAAGTTAATAATTTTTCCAGGTTCGCATTCTCTGTAATTTGGGAGCAGTTACACACACATGTACCAGTGGCTTACACAAATGAAAAAAAATATTGAAACATGATTCTCATTAATCAGGAACTCCAGATTATTTCCCTGATTTTGGTATATGTCGATGGTTTATAGTGTGTAAACGCTGAGCACTCACAAGTGAATTTTTAAACTGCGCATAGGTCTTCAAAACTGGCATGATACTGTTAAAACTATAAAAGAGACATAGCTGAAAGGTGTTCCTTGCAGAGAATAAATTCCATGTAGATGGTCTGCTCATGTGTTTACACAATGTTTTGCAGCATTACATGCAGCATTTGGGCCGATAAATTACAGTTATTACCTTTGGAAAGTTAGGTACCTAGTAATGGAAATCTGGTTTGGTTGCAAAGAATGCACAAAAAATCCTGTCTTCTGAAATCAGTGAGGAACAAGAGGGGCCAGTTTACTCTCTTTTAAGTGTGCAACTTCTCTAAAAGAAGCCTCTTCTGGCCTTTCCCTCTATGTCACACTCTAATTGCCTGCTCACCTCTCTCATCCTGGCTATTTCTGCAGTACAGACACGGTTTTTGAACACATATGGCTCCAGAAATCAATTCCAGTGCTTCCCCTGCAGAAGCCTGTCACTCATCTTCTTCCCCCAGCAGTAGCTTGCCCTTGCTCAGAGCTTGGTTTCATTCTTAAAAGTGCTTGTCAGAGTGATCTTGCTCAGGATCTGATCATCTTTCTGCTCTTCTTCTGCCACTGTAATCTGGACTTGAAAATTATATTGGGGATCAAATCTGCAAAAATCCAATATCAAGTAGGAAAATATACTTGGTAGGAGTCAGCCCAATTAAAAATAGCAATAAAAACCATAATATATAAGCTTATTTTATTCTATTAGTAATTGGCCTTGTCATCATATTATTCAAAGTTGGTTTTAAATTATTACATTTTCTTTTCTTCTCTTGAGTATTGCTCAAGACAAACTGTTAGTGCTTCAACACTGCTGTTGCTGTTCCTTCTGTTTGCTTTATAATTTCCTTTTTTATTTCCTTGCCACTGCCCTCTCCTTGTGCCAGGCCCTAATCTGAACCTTATTAATCAGTCTTTTTTCCTGCCACACAATAAAACAATATCTGACATGGAAATTTCAACTCAGAAACCTCTGGTCTTTTTTTTTTTTTTTTCTTTTTTTTTTTTTTCCCCTTTTTTTTTTTTCCCACCTTTGTGTGGTCAGTCATCTCCTTTTCGTTTCAGCATTATGTGTCTGGTAGTGTCCATTCAAATGAGCCCTTGCAATATGATTCCAGTGCTCATGTTTTCTTACACATAGACTGTGATTTGAATACTCCATATTCTTTTCCACTCTCTTTGCTGACAGCTACAGCTCTGTTCTTACTCTAAATGTTCTTTAACTTTCATCCCGCTACCGTTATGGTACAAAGAAAAAATGAATCACATATAATGGTTGCTTATAGAAGTAGTTTGATTCAGTTTGGCATCATGCTGATCTCTGTACTCTTCACTACATTTGTAGGAACCTGCATTTCTCATAAAAGAGTCTTTGCTTTTAATTTTTTTAAGAACATGTTAAGGACACAGGGCTTTTCTCTCCTGCTAGACCCTTCAACTAAGGTGTGACAAGTCTTCATTTTGTTACCTTTCTTTTCATTTCTGTTGCAATTTGACAACTTCATGATACAGAACAATTCAGAAAGCTAATGTCCCTGTTTCCATTTCATTTGCTTAAGCCAGGAATATGATATGCCACATTGTGTTTTTCCCTTTCTGTCCCTATTTAATTTTCTAAACATCCCAAAAGAATCCTCTTGTCTCAACATACTGTTCAAAGGCAAGGGAGAAATAAAAGCAACAAGAAAAAGAAACTTCAGGGTGTTATGCTGGTTTTATCCTTCTCCTAGGCGAAACCAGACCGTAGGGAGAGCTGGTAACTTTGTGGGAGATATTCACAGAATGCACTTTTCTCATCTGCTTAGTGCTTTTCTCATCTGCTTTGGCTTTTATATGCACAATAGCAGCACTGGTGCTGCCTCCCTGCACCTTGACCTCTCCCTGGCTTGGAGGCAGTTCTCGAAGTCTCTAAACCACCCCTGCATAAAGCTTGAAGAACATAAAAGCTTGTCACATTTACAATCTCTTTTGGCTTGGACAAAACCATCTGCCATCAAACAGTCAGTCAGTAAGTTCGGCGCTAGTTGTACATTCTACACTGTTACCACTAGTGAATGTTACTCCAATCTCTCCTTTCTGATTATTGGGTTTTATTAAGGTTTCTGGGGCCTTGCTGTGTCACACACACAGAGGTGCAATTTAATTCTGCCGACAGAAGACTATTCTAGCTAAATTTTTTTTGGCATGATTTCAATGTTGATGTTTAGGGGTGTTTTGCATTTTTTTGGTTTGTGTGTGTCCCCATTTGTTTGGTTTTTTTTCTATTTCCTTTATATCTGTTGCAGTAACCTTTTAAAGATTGCTGGAAAGGAACCATTTATCTGCTTATATTAACATTTAGGCTTCTTCTCTTTGCTTATTGTATACAGAGGTCACTCCTCAATTTCGCTTGATCCACAGTGCTCTCCTGCTCTTCTCATTTAGACATTGGTTGCGTGTATTGCTTTCTGTTTGCTTCTTCTTGGTGGAAGCTGGGGGCTTCTCAGCCACAGAAATTTAGTGTTATTCAGGTGCCAAGTTCAGCATCAAACTTGAAGCCCTCCAGCCTTGGGCACTATCTGGATTTGCAGTGCAGCTCTTCGGAGGCTTCTCAAACTTGAAACAAGTAGCAGCCAAAAAAGTTCTAAACCCTATACTTTATTCCTCACTGTACATAACATAGAAGTATGTCACCATTCACACAAAGCTGTAAGACTGGACACATCCTTCTCTTTTACTGGCATTTTGGGTTTTATCTCTCCCCACTCCTAGGTCTTTTCTAAGTTCAATTCACATTCCTCCATGTATCTGTGATCTCGCCTCTGCAAACGCTCTGAGTTTGGGGCACAGCCCTGCTTCTTTAAAGACTCAGAGCCTTGTCATGCTCCATCCTGCTGTGTCACCCAGCTCTCTGAGCAGCCCATGCCTGATGTGGTGCCAGATTCACGCACTAGCTCCTGAGAGAGCCTTGAGGCTGGCTGTTCTCAGGAGTGATCTGAGAAACAGCAGGGCTTGGTCTCTATGGCACAAGATGTGCTGAGGCGCAGGCAGAAGCAAAGATGAGGGAGATGTCTTTAGTGTGGTTTCCAAGGAGGTTTATTTTCCACCGAGGGTCCAGGGATGAAAGACCTTGAACCCTGGTGTGCAAGGACTTTCATATAAGGGAGGTTCTAGGGGAGGGTACAGATTATTGTCCAATAGGGAAAGGACCGGGGAGGAGCACAATGCGAGGTTTACAACGCTTAAACTAATGAGGAGGCGCCGGGGAAGGGAAACAGTTCAGACAAACCAATGGGGCTTCAGGAACAGGGGATTTTCAGGGGATTTCCCAAAGCAAGGGGCTGGTACAAGGTAGGATTGAAAGCTCAGCCGGAGGAGGGACAGGGAACATCCTGTATCAAGGGGCAGGTCTAGGGCAAGATGGGCAACTAGGTGAGAGGATACAACTTGGACTGATCCAGCAATATGGAGGGAACAGAACAAGCCATTGGTAATAAAAACACACTGCAGCACATGCCCACACATCTGTCCAGACATTTAGTTTGGGAGGAGAGGATGGGGTGGAAACAATTTTGAAATTTCCAAAGAGACATGGAAAAATTAAGTCAAGTGAATGAGATCAAGAAAGATGAACAGAATAATGGAAACCAGAAAAAGATGTCAACTATTTCTTTTCAGATCAACTCCTCAGCAGTAAACCCATGGTTTCTTTCCCGTACCATTGGTCTCTATACACAGACAAGAAGCTAAAATTTGAAATTAATTTAACAAGCATCATTTTATTTCAGCCAGAGGATCACTTATATCTGCCTACTTATTTTTATGGCTGCCTTCATCAGTATATGTAAACCTCTCAAATAAACATGGTTTGTCATCACAATACTTCTCCCAGACAGAGTATGATTATGAGCTTCTTGTGCCTGGAAAACTGAGGTGCAGAAAAATTAGCCACATGCACAAGGTTAGGGAAGGATTTTCAGACTCTGTTCCAGTTCACTTAATTTCCTCCTCCATTTTTACAGGTATATATACATAAAAATGTATAAAATCTTTTGTGCTTTTGAGAATCTTATAACTGTTAAATGACTGACTAATAGCATTTCAGTAATTTATTAAAAAAAAAAATAGAACACTTGGTACTACTGATAGATACACTGAATTGGGATTCTTGGTGTATGAGTCACAAATTACATGTATTATTCAGAGGTTTCATAGACAGGAATATGTCTGCAGTTTATAACCCTGCTCTCCCAAGGGATATATGCTAATTTGTTCTGATGGAACCTACAGGAAAAAAAGTAGATATTTATATCGAAACTGATGCTGACAAGACGGGTGGGTTTGGTATCTGAACTTCCCCTACCTTTGTGTGATTACATAGGCCAAATATGTTTCTGTCGTTTTTTGCATATTTCTTTATATTTCATTACATATCAAATTGTCATTGCTACAATAACTGTAAAATATCGGAATAATGATGAAAGGTTGAAATTGTAGATGAAACATGCAATTATCTACTTTTTAAATCCTTTCCCATCAGTCTAAAGACTTAAGCACTAAAAAACTATTAAGTAGATTTAATGTTAAATTTCTGGTTTTTCTAGGAAAGTGTTCCAAGACAAATCTACCAAATGTATGGAACCGTGCATATTTTTTTTTAAATGGCTGAATTACAAAATTTAATCATAAAACCTCACTATCTTTAACAGGCTCATGCTTTAAATGGCAATAAAAAATAAAATTAATTTAAAATATTTAAATAAAAGTAAACACTTTGTTGGATTAGAAAAATGAATAGTTTATGGCATTTAAAAAAAATCAAATAAAATTCAATAAAAATAGGGTACTCTTTTCCAGTTCAGCATTGGTAACCTTGCTCTCCAAAGGTTACAGCATTCAATTACAGTGCAGTAGAGAGTATAAAAGTACCAGCTCTAAACAGTTTTGAGTATCAATTGCAGCTCTTCCAGTTCGGGTGAGATTGGAGGTATTCTGCTCTTTAGATTCATGTAAGGCCTAAAAGCATGCAGGTATTTTCATCCTTCCATGTTAATGATTCAGTGTTTGAGTACAGTGTCATTCTTTCTATTTTTCTCATTAGAACATCTTTACCAAAATCATTTCTAACTACGTAACTGCAGAGTTAATATATGGTGATATTCTAGTTTTTATTTTTAATAAGCAACACACAAATTTAGGGGCTCAGATCCATGATAAGTCTTGCTGCAAAGGGTCCCAAATGCCAGGCTGACAATATTGATGTTTACCTGAGAACCGACAATTACTTTCATCCATAGGTAAGAGTTACTTTTTCCTCATTTCATTTTAGTTCACTTCAAGTGACTCTTATGTAATTTCTAAGGATTATCTGTGGACCCTGAGCATCCGTGGCTGAGGATGCAGGAGTTAATTTTTGGAATGAAACATAGCTGAATAAGGCAATGACAAAGATTTACCTTATCTCTTTGAAGACAGTTTCTGTTGGGTTGTGTTGTGTCTCAGTGGAAAGAGCTGTACTTAAAAACAAAAGTCTTACAGCATTGGTTTTGATGCATTACTAAAACATGCATTTAGGGGATAAGTGCAGTTGGTGAAATTCTGACATCAACAGGAATTTTGTCAGTGACTGTAATGGACTTGCAAATTCAACCTTTTTAAGAACTGAAATGAATGAACAAATCCTTTTTATTCTTGTTGCCATTGTTTTAACATTTTTCTTACATAATTTTCAAAATACTACGTGACCAGTTCATTTCATCCTGTTTTCTCAAAGCCTCTTGGAGAGTACACTCTGCAAGAAGATCCAAAAAACCCCTCTAATCTCTATCTCTGCCTTTCTCTGGACCGGCCTGCTCGGGTTTCCCTATTGAGAACCCTCCTGTCTGCATCCAAGTGCACGTCACTGGGCTCTGGGAGGAACCTCTGGTTATGGCATGTTCTGAAGGCAGCTCGCCCAGGGCAGGGAGGGGGGAGGAGAGGTGGGTGTTTATTTCCATAGTGGCTGATTTCCCAAATGAAGAATCTAATTATTCATCTCCCTTGGTGAGTTTATGCCTGTGAATAAAGCAAATGTATGTCAGTAGCTGTGATAGGGAGGGCCCCTGGTTCTGGAGAGAAAATGCTGGGATGGTCCCTGCTCCAGAGCAGAGTCTGCTGTTGAGGTACTCTTGTGTAGCACAAAGGGAGGTTGTATTTTTGGGTACATTTTAATTCTTGCTGGTAGTAGTCATAGCCTCGGTGACTCATCAATCTGGCTCACAAAGTAAAAACAGATTTACCCTTTATAGGGTTTGGCAGTTGGCAGATGATTGTTTCCCCTCTATGAATCAGACTTTTATTTATTTAGCGTAATCAAGAAGGAACTGTCTGTTTTGTGACCTTCTAGGTTAGTGAAAGGGAACAAAGGATTTCTCTTTATTATTATTATTTTTTGGCATCATGCAGTTAGCAGAACAATGAAAAACTATGATAAAGAATCATGCTCTGGTTGGCTGGCTGCTTGGACTGTAGCTGCATGCCTTATTATTATTCCAGTTGGTCTGAGGAACTCTTTTACATGAGCAGAAATAAGGTATTTATGACAAATAAAGTAGAATCCATACACTTTAGAATCAGTCAGGAAACACTGTTCCCTTTTTACAGATACCTAGATAAGCATTTAACACTGAGGCACTGAAAGTTCCTTGAATAACTTTGCTAACTTGGACAAAAATAACATGAGGCTTTTGCAACATCCTTGGCTATTGGATAGAGTACCTCCTACCAGATTACAGACATATCACATGCAAATTACAAGGAAAAAAAAATTCAGATGGCAGTCAGGGACTCTGATAAGCAAATCAAGGACAGCAATTTGGGTAACATACCTAAAATACATTTAGAAATTGCTCGATGACATTGGAGCTGAAAGAAATTAGAAAAAGCTAAGCATAACTAAACAGAAATTATTAATTGGTTACTGCTCCTTATCCAGCTAAGAAGAAAATTCCATTTGGAAAGCTCTTGCAGTTGCTAAACTTTGTATTTTGTTTAAAGAAAATGGCTTCACCAGCATGAAGCACACTAATTCACCCCCTGGGCCTGGCACTTTGTAGGAATTTTGCTGAGACCTGTAAATGATCTGCAACATGTTCAGGGAATGCCAACAAGCATTATTCCTCACTAGAGCTGCATTTGTTACATAGTTTTCTAAGCTGGCTATTTCTAAACGTTTTTCCCCTCTGCATTTAGCCAGCAGAAGGTTTCACAGGCCGCGGAAACCCTTGGTGCCCAGGGAAGCTGCGATGGGGCCCTGCAGGGTGGGCTGCAGTAGCTGCTGTGCCCTCACCATGAAGGGGGCTCTGGCCTCCCTGGCGCTGGTGGGGCTCTGAACATTGCACCCATGAGGAGACAGCTTCTTGTCCTCACTGCATTTCTGTGCTGCCACACCGTGAAGGTTATAAATCTGCTATTTCATTAAGAGCCTTGGCTAAGTAAGGGTATGCTAGGAGGAAGAGTTAGAAAAACATCACTTCCTCAAGCTAAGTGCTTGAAAAGGTACATTGCAAAGTAACCCATGCTTCTTCTAAATCAGCACTTTCTAGGGTATTAAACATCTTCAAGTTTGAGTAGGGGAAAAGAAAAATCTGTGTTAGACACAGCATGACTGCCCAATTGGTTTAGCTGGGATGGAGATATTACGAGAGCTTCCATGAATTTCTTTATTAACAAAGATCTTCTTCCTTGATTAGCAGATCTCACTTACCAAATTACCAAACTGAGAGTGTTTTTCAGCAAACAGCATGCTTTGCTTAGCAGTGTATGGCCAATGAGTGACATCAGAAGACCAAGGGATGCTGCAGGTTCTTCCTCACTGGGATCTGCAGACAGGACAAACAACCACCCGTGAGGAACATTTCCAGTGGAAGGTGAGCCGTAATATCTTGAGAGCTCTTTCATCCCTCTGTTTTTTATTTATTAAGGGAAAGATAAAACGACGGACACCTGTTTGTTGGTCTGAATTCAGAGATGCATTATTTGACATGAAAGAAGATTGATTCCATTTCTGTTGGAGGTCAATGCATCTCTGAATAGACCCCAATTAATCCTCAAAGCCAAAGTGTTATTGACTTAACAGAAGACATAAAGAAGTGCTTATATTGAAGAATATACTTATGGCACATTCCAAAATTCTTTACTCTGACCCTGATAATACCTTAACACACCACTGTGACCACAATTTTAGTGTGGTTTCACCTGAAATACTCCCAAAGCAAATGCTCTTGAATTTCACAGTATGAGCTATCTTGCTGTAAAATGATCATGAGTACAACTAGACCAAGGAGAAAATTACTTGCAGACACACAAGTGTACTTTATTCTTCCAGTTTCTTTTCCTCAGAAGCATAATACTCCTGAGACCAGCAACTGTCAAAAATAAAACAATAAAACAAATACACAGTATTTGTGTAAAAATACAGTGATAGAAGTTAGTGATATTCATGATTTGACTGTGGCTTTCAAGATTTTTAGCATTCTTCAGGCCTCCTTTTCTCCCATTTTCCTTGTGCCATGTGAGAGGCTTTACTATTGCTTAATAAAAGAAGATTCCAATCCACATAATGTGACAAAAGACCTTAAGAGTTCATAACCACAAGCAGAATAGAAAGAAGACAGATTATTTTTATTTCTCATTTAAGTATTGCAATTTCAAAGTCAACCTGAAAGTTTATTTGTCCTTCATCTGGATTTGGGGTCTCTGTATACTAAGAAGAAAACAGACTCACTTCCAGCAAACCATTCTGTGTATATATACAAGACAAGCAAAGGGCGGGGGAAGCAAACTATTGTTAAGAATGTGGAAATTAAGTTTAAGGGATTAAACTGCCAGTACTTTCAACACTTGGTTATACAGATGTGGTCACAGCCCAAGAGGGCAGGGAGGCAGCCTGTGGGAGAGCTGGGAACTGACCCCAGCTACTCCTTGGGAGGGGACACAAGTGACATCAGAAAAAACCAAACCAAACCAAACCAAACCAAACCAAACCAAAACAAACAAACACAAACAAACAAACACCCCCCCCAACAAAACAACAACAACAAACCAAAAAATCCCAGGGCCCAACAGTGATAAAACAGCAGCAGAACTTAGTACTTTCTTAATGAGTGTCACTGTGAAAATCTCAATGGACGATTGTTCATGTTTTTGTCTCTATATTAAGGGACATAAATGAGGAACAAAGAGCAAGATTATTGTTTTTCATTAAATAGTTCAGCTTGGAAACTACTTGCCACAGGGTGCTGTGAATGCTAAAAGTTTACAGAGCATTGAAAGGAAACTGGACAAGCCCATGGGTAAGAAATTAAAAAATAGCACCAAATTAAAAAACACCCAAAAAAACCAAATGGAAGCCTACAACATACCCATATTGTTCTTGGGGGTTTATTTTTATTTGGAAATTGCTCAAGGGTGAGAATGCATTTCAGTGATATCTTCTGTTTTCCTTGTTCCCACACTTTTCCTTAGACACTGACTTGTGGTCATTGCTGGAGACAGGATGTTGGTGTAAATGGGGTTTTGTTGTGACCTACTACCACTGTCCCAAGGCAATAATGTTATGGGTAACCTGTTCTGACACCAGCTGAAGATCTAACCCATGGGCTGTTGGAAGTTTCCTTAGATGCTATGTGGGCTTTGTGGCTATTAAGTAGTTTCCAGATAGGCCTTTTCCCAGAATCTCTTGGCCCTGCAAATAAAGCAATTCTGCATGGCTCTATCTGCTATAGACTCTCTGTGAGTCAGTTGTTGGGAGTGCAGCTGATGGAAGGGATAAAATGCCTTGTTACCAAGGGTAGGCTGCACCACGCTGGAAAATTTATTTTCCTCAGTATACCCCTGACATTTCTAAAATCTAAGTAATGGGTTTCTACAAATAAACAACATCTGTGTGTTATCAGTATTATCCATCTTCAAGATGGAATACATTCATCTGGGCAGATCCTGAAAGCCCTCCCAGGAATATTTCCTATCCATTTTCTAGGTAAAGCAAACAGATACTTCTGTGCCAGCCCTGCATCCCACACTGACTCCTACATTCACAAGGAACTCCAGTGACCTCTCTGGGTCCATACAGGCTAACCAGTCTGCAGGGCAGTGCATCACCTTTTAGAATTAGTGAAAAGCGGTTTTCAACGAGTATACTTCAATTTTGCCACTTCTCCCAGCAAGAAAATTACATTAAAATTGGCATCAATGAATAAATTGAAATGTACAAAGGTCATTTAAATGAAAAAGTGTCAAGTATCCACGTAAGCTCAAATCAGATGTATAAGCTATCAGATCAGAAATAAAGGTCTTGAAAACAAAAGCACATCAACCGGTTTATTTAAAAAAAAAGAAAAGCATTTCTGTATGATTAAAAGAAAGACCTGGTGGTGATGTAAATAGTTTGGAATACTTCATAAATCAGCCCCACCATAATCATTTATTAAGAAGAAATATGTGTGAATTTCAATGATTTGTAGAAATATAGCCCAAATTCATGGGGAAAAATCCCAACAATTTAATCAAACTGTGGCTCAGACTTAAACTGTGATATAATTATTTGCCAGCTAAAAAAGGAAAATCAACTGAACAGGAAAATCTTACCATTTCCCCCCCAAAATCCACTGGTGAAAAGAATCAGTAGCTCTTCAGGCTCCCACTTCTAGTTCCATTTGCCTTCCTGATTGCAAGGTATTACTGGCTTTCAGTGATCTAGTAGAGCTTGACTGCTCCAAGCGTGTTCCTGGCCTGTTGCAAATGCAAAAGAAACTGGGTTTATAAGCAGTCACCCATGAAGATTGGTTAGGCTGCCTGTTTGCAATGGGCTGGGACCACAAGCACATCCAGGCACTGCTATTTGACTGACAGACAATTAAGATGTGTTAACTTGAGCATGTGAAAACATGCCATTAAAATGCCTTCACTGCACTCAAAAATATATTGTGTCAAGCTTGAGATAAAAGTTTTATTGATACTATGTGGAAATTAAAATAAAGTCAGGTACTTTTCATGCAAAAGTTTATATATTTTATTCAGATTTTACTCATTCTAGATTTTTATGATCGAGATTTCCATTTCTTCCTTTCAGTACTAAGTGCACTTCCAGAGAGAAAGATATGCGATATCATCACAGTTTTTTAATGGTTTTTATCAGCATTCAGGGGATCTCAAGACCACACAAGGAGGCATTTGGCAAACCTCAAGTACAGAGTTTTCCACAATGCTGTGTGGCTGCCATTTGATGATCTTTAGCTTTATTTGTGATCCATTTGTTGAAAAAACGTTTAAATATGTAAGAACTGAAGTGCTGTGCTTTTTTTCCCCCCTCAATAAGTTATTATTTCATTTTTAGCTGAGACTCGACACGTAGATAAGAGCTCCACTCCTAACAGGCAGTTACTTCTCACCGTCTGAATTCTTTCCGTCAGAGAACGAGGTATAAATTTATCACTGTGGGTGTGACAGCAATCTGCAGATTCAATAATAGATAAGAAAAGAATAAATTATTTCTCTCTGACAATTTCATGGCCAAGTGTTTTTACTCTTGTGTAATATTAAAAAAAAAAAAAAAAAGAGCCCAAGAGGCTGGTAGCATTTATTTTTTCTTCCTGCTTACATGCAATACCAGAGGGACACAAACTTTATCTTTGCATTCAAATTATATCAATATTTTAAGCTGATACATTGATTAAATGAAATCACTACAAATTTTGCAGAAATGAATAGGTAATTCAACTGAATTACTTTGACTCTCAGAAAGGCGCATGTGTAGTCTAAGACAAAGAGCTACCATCAAGAGAGTGAGAAAGAGAGGAATGAGTGGGAAAAATTCAGTCATTCATAAATAAATGTCTAAAATAGAATCACCCTCTGGAAATGATTTTTACCTCCTCTCTTTAGTAACAGGCTGAATTTTGATGATTAGCTTCAGATTGACATCTTACTGTTAAATGGCCTTAATTAGGTGACATGAACCTTATCTTGCCTTTATCTATTTCCACCCAATGCAGCAAAGCATTTAATAGCAATCTTATGTAAAAAAATTGCCATAAATCTTTTTAAGTGTATTGCTGGATCAGGTCAAGAGTGCATCATCAGTTTGCAGGATTAAATACTGTATCTCTAATGGTGTTTAGCACTTGAAATTCCTATCAATATCATTGCTCTTATTCGCAGCTTTAAAATGTGAGGACTAGATTTCAAAGGATTTGTTTACCACATTTCTAATCTGTCTTTACCAGAGGGAAGTGAAGGTGTAGGAAAAAGAGCTTTCACATCTCACATCTGGCTGAATACTAAGCATCTGAAAGTTATTTTCTTTTGTTATCTTAAAAAAGCAGGAAAAGGGAAGCACTGAGACACTGAAGTGGGAACAGATTTAACATATGGTTATTACGTTTACTTGGTGATATACTATGCTTACTTTAGGCATCTACCTTAGGTGCAATTAAGGAAATGCAAGTTCAGTAATCCAGGTTCCCTTTACAGTCAAAGGGAAGAGACGCTCAAAGGGACAGTGGGAACATCAGCATTAGCTGCCCATAACCTCCAATGTTACCTATTTTGCTATTTAATTGCAACATTATTGCCTGGTTGTTTCCTGGCAAGGTATAAAGTACACACGGAAAAATTAGATATTGCAAGAACAGAGAGCACCTTTTAGACATTTAACTCCCCTTCAAGTTGGCAAGCAAACCCTGCTTTCACTGAAGTCTTGTGTCTAAGCAACACAAAAATGTTTTTCACGTGGTATTTACCATATTTTACAGCACTCTTTCACAGCAGTCTAGATAAGTGCCTTGCACAAACTGTGTTGAAGTTTGACTATGAGAGGCTAAACTCTATTCATGTACATACCACAAAGATAAAATAGAAGGTACTAAAGAATGTTATGCCTTGACTTTGAACATGGTGAGTATAGCACACTATCATCTCACAAAACAAACTTGTGGAATTTTTGACAAATATTCAGGAAATTAAACTTTGACTCAATTAGCCATCCAGTTTAGTTTCCAAAATGACTGAAAGAGTAAAATACTTCTCTTGCCTGCATTACTGTTGTTTTAGGCCAAAGAGAGGATTGGCTTTAGTAGCTCTGCTCTGACTTTTATTATATTGACTTACTACAAATCTAGTCAAAACAAAGGAAAGAAAACATTTCATATTTTGAAGACTGTTACATACTGGCTTATTTGCAGCTAATATAAAACAGGACTTTGCATTTTCTTCTCTGTCTCTAGTTGCCACAATATGTGTTTATCATTACTGCTCATTCAAAATGGACTCATATTTTGTGAGGGCCTACTGGAAATAGCTTCACTCTGAGAAAAGTCTTGTCTAAGATGGTGACCTGAATCTTCACTCTTCCACCAATGGTGGGAAGTGAAATATCTGCTTAAGTTGGCAGATGTTGACTTGTCAGTGTTCTAGAGATGTGCCCCAGAAAAAAGGAAATTTTATGAAGGATGAACCAATTTTTGACATAAAGGAGAAATTACTCCCTTGACCTATTTGCTGATGTGAAGCATTGTTTATTAGTCTAAAGAAGTTGCCATATTCTTACGTGCTTACTAAAGTAAAATGAGGATACTCTAAGCTTCTTCTAAGACAACACCTAGCACAGTCTGGTGGACTAAGAGACAGTTTGGAAACCCAAAAGCAACACTTTCCAAAGGAAATAACTTTTGTCTTCTTTCCAAATCAGTTTCCTATTATTATTCTCCTGACTTTACATCATTGCTAAACTAAAAATTGTTCCATGCTACTTTTCTAGGCATAGAGTGCATGCAGCCTCCATGTTACGCTCAAAGTAAGTTGTTGTACAGTCCTGATAATGTAAGCATCTATAAGCTTTTTTTCTTTTAACACTAGAGAAAGTGTCAGCTGCATGCAGATGCTCTGGACAATGGGCTTTTTTGCCTTTTGCCCTTATTAAAGCAAATTCTTCCCCCACGACATTTTCTGACTTAATCCCATGTGCTGGTTTGAACTGAGGTATATTGGACTGAGGAGCTGTGTTTTGGATTTGTGCTGAAAACAATCTTGATAATATAGAGATGTTTTTGTTATTGCTGAGCAGTGCTGGTGAGAAGACTGAGGATGCATGGGAGGAGACACAGCCAGGGCAGGTGATTCAAACTGACCAAAGCCATATTCCATATATTACCATAGAACATCATGTTCAGTAAAGTGGGGGGATGAAGGGGAAAGGAGAGATGTTCAGAGTGATGGTGTTTGACTTCCCAAGTCAGCATTACATGTGATGGGGCTCTGCTCTCCTGGAGATGGCTGAACAGCTGCCTGTAGGAGGCAGTGAATTAATGCCTTGTTTTGCTTTGCTTGTGTGCATGGCTTTTGCTTTCCCTGTTAAACTGTCTCTAGCTCAATCCATGAGTTTTCCAGCTGATTTTACCCCCAATCCCAGCTGTGGCGCAGCTGCATGGGGGGTGGTTGTTGGCTGGGGTAAAAACACAACACCCCAAAAGCAAAGAGCCCTTCCTAAATCTGAGAATTTCCCTCCTGTACTCAGCATTGGTGATGCCATATCTTTAACACAGTTCAGTTTTGGGCCCCTCAGTTTAAAATGATCACGGAGACACTGGAGCATGTCCAGTGGAAGGCAATAAGGTGAAAGGTCTAAAAAATGTGTTTTATGAGGAGTGGCTGAGGGAACTGGGTTTGTTTAGTCTCAAGAAGAGGACGTCCGGGGAGGAGCTCATCATTCTCCACAACTACCTGAAAGGAGGCTGTTGTGAGGTGGAGGCTGGTCTCTTCTACTGTGCCTGCAGTAAGATGACCAGAGGAAATTGCCTTAAGATGAGATAGGGGAGATTCAGATTAGATATTAGGAAAAAAGCCACTGTTGGGGTGGTCAGGCATTGGAATAAGTTGCCCAGGGAGGTGCTTGACTCACCACACCTGGAGATGTTTCAGAGGCATCTGCATCTGGCACTGGGTGATGTGGTTTAGTGGTTACAGTGGTAGTGCTGGGTGGATGGTTACACTGGAAAATCTTTAAGATCTCTTCCAACTGTGATCATTCTATGATTCTATCAGTCAGCTGAATTGGCTGTAGATCAGTATGAGCAGGCTTCTGTCCAGGTCTCACTTCTGTACCTTTCCACTGACAGGTTTCTTGTAGGGGTCACTATTAGCAATAGAAGAGGCAATGTCACTGGCTTGGGGTGAAAGAACCATGCTAGACCAAAAAATTATACTTCCACATTTCTTGTCCACTTTATGAGATATGGGGAATCCTGTGAAAGTAATTTGCTTGATTAGATGACTCTGATGACTCAGTGTGGCCTCACTTGTGGATGTCAGCCCTATCTCTGTGAATGTGAAGTGAAGGATATGGGTTAGCTAACGGGGTGGGACTCTGACATTCCTCAGAGGCTTCTAATTCCTGTCCTGTTACTGGAGTCCCTAGAGAACCCTTCCCAAAGAGCTCTGTCTTCCTATTACCTCTGCTAATGGGACTGAGCCCTGCGTACCACCACGTATGAAGAACACTGGCAGGCTCCTCCGAGATGGGAGTCTAAAATTCCACATCCTATTCCTTTTCCACGGACTTCTGTCAACAGGGACTTGTTCTTATCAATTTGAAAAAGGAAGCATTTGCTGACACCAGGTTTTCCTGCACTAATGAGATCTCCCACTCCATAGAAGTTCTCTGAATGATTAGTAGTGCAGACTAGCATAGTGCTGCTATAGCAAACCATGCTTCTAATCATGCAATCCTAATGAGACCATTTGGGATTAAAGGATGTTGGGTTTTTTTAAAATTTGATTTTATTTGATTCTTTATTTAAATATTTTCTTCTTTTAAGTAAATAAATAGCTGCAGTTAACTCAGTATACAAGTTCAATTCGCTGAACTAAGAAGTAAAATTTACCTGCAGTAACAGCATCAGGTATATCTGAAATACAAGATATTGAATCTTGAGAATAAGATAAGAATCTTGAGCCAAGATTCAGATCAGGGGAGCTGAGTGGCAGATACAATTAGAGCCTCAAGGCCTATGCATAATAGCCAGGTAATGCTGGCCAAGAAAATTTCCATATTGAGTTCAGCGAAACTGCAATGCTGAGAACAGTCACCTGGAGTAAACATTTACCACCTTTCATCATCAAGTTATTTTAAAATTATTAATTGGTTCCAGAAGGTCCCAGCAACATTGGTGCTGCCATCCTCATTTAAAAAACTAAACCACAGAATTAGAAAAGGTGATGGCTCTCTCTAAGTGGTTAGCAGTGAGAGAAAGAAAACCCAGACCCGAGATGATACCTCAGAATTTTTGGTTTTCAGAACTAGTTTTCAGTTAAAACAGTTGCATCTCCATCAAGCCACCCACAATATACCCAATACCGCACATTTTCTTGCTAAGTAGAAAGAAATCCTCAGTTTGGGGTATCACATTTGGGTCAGGTTTGGATGCAGCACAGCCCTCTCTGGAACAGCGTGTGCCTTCCAAGTCTGGTCAGACACATGGTGTACAACTGTGCCTGAAGGCAAGTGGCAGTGGTTTACATTCGGATCAGAACTGGGCTTGGGACACTGAGTTCAGCAAGCATGAGAATAATGTTTCTTTCTTTAGCCATCTGGAGGCTCCACCCCGTTTCTCAAAATTACTGAACAATTTACAAATGTTTAAGAGAATCTCTGTGTGATGTTTACACTGCCATGCATTTCAGATGCAGGCAGAGCTATACAACCAAGGCCCACCCCAAAGACAAGAGCTGGGCTGTATTATCAAAATACGTACTGGTTCTATTCTCCACTACCATACAAGGCAGTTCTGCATTCCTCCTGGTAACCTTTCATTACCTCCTAAGTTTTCCAGATCGCTGCCAGAATTCTTAAACTTCATGGAATGATTACAGGCTTCCTAAATATAAAGCCCAGATTCTGTTTGGCAGTGTGGTATGGGAATCTCAGAATGAAGAAAAAAGATATTTCAGAAAGGACTGTGAAGACCATTTGTAGAACTGCACTGCAGTTATACAGTTTACAGATTCAATAAACTTTACTGCTAAGAGTGAACCAGGTCTCAAAATATCACTGTGAAGTTGCTATTACACCCATCCCACACAGGATGGGAACCTAGGAACAGAATGCCCAAGGAATTTAGACAATGTCCTCTTGCATTCAGCTGGCAACTGGAATTAGATGTTGGATGTTTCTGCTTTGCAGTTGTAATCTGCAGTCTGCTAAATGATGCTGATTTCTTATGCTTTTAGACAGGAAAGAAGTATTACATAAAAAGGATTCCAAACAGCATATATTGATACTTTCCATGCATTAAAATTAAATTAGAGTGGGATAAGAACCTGTTTGCTGAAATTAAGAAATTTGTAAAGGAATATTCAGTTTTAGAGATAATTTCCCTAACATATTGAAAAAAATAATAAAAAAAAAGAAGCAATGAAATAGATGCAATTCCACAAAAGTGATCTGAAAAACTTCAGAATGCCTATCATATTGAGAGTTTTTGAAGTGAAAAAAAATGCATTGAATTCCTGGAATGAGAGAGATGCTGTTCGTATTCTGCCCACAATGTTCTGGCTCCTTATTCTGGAAGGTCATTACAATATTTTCTAAGAACTGATGAACTATTTACTGATTTTATTTTTACTGACTATTCTTGATTTGTGTCCTGAATACACACCAAACTTACTAATTAAAAATACCTCCCAGCTTGTTTCAGCTGGAACTTTAAGCTATGTTGTTGCCTTTTTTCCATATTTTCTTTGATGAATATGTGTCCAACTGAGATAAGGTGAGCCTCAATAGCTTCCATTGAGTCAAATTTCTACAAAATCTAACTAAAAAGTGTCAGTACCTAAAACTTGTCTTCAGAATGTGCCATTTTTGGGTCCAGAACTTCAAATGCAGTAAAGGTTAGAGCCAAAATGCTGAACAGAGGGTTACCCCACCAAAAAACACCGGTAGGAAATGCTGCAAATGCTGAACGTGGATTTTTCTGCCTGTTCTGAAGCTTGCTAGTGTCAGATAGAAATGGGTGCAGACCACACTGAAGTGTTAGTTAAGGTACTTTTGGAAAAACTCTTCAGACTGAGTCATGTGTGGATGTGTTTTCCATGTAGGCGGTCTGTGTGTGAGACAGAGAAGCCTCTTCTCTTGTAACCTTAGCCAAACTTGGCAGAGGGATAGACATCTAATATTAAGTTCCTAAAAGTTTCAAAAAACTTGCAAAACAAGTTTTGTTTGTTAATGCTGAACCTCTGCTGAGTCTCAGCCTCTTAAAAGACAACAGAAATTTCACATGGGCAAATAAGATCTAATGAATTCCCTAATCATGGGAAATGCATTAGTCAGAGGTTATGTATTAAGCTGCAGAAAACCTCAGAGTTCTTGCCTGTATGGAGTTTCAGCCACCTAGTAAATGTAGATGATGATAAAAGTCATAAATACATTTATAAATATGGTTTCCCAATTAGATTCTTTGAAGTCTCTAAAGGAGAAACTCTTGCTGCAAATTAATATAATAGAATTAGGTTGTCAATTAATCACAAAACCTCTGGGAGCTAAGCTGCTTTGGTTCAGGTACTTGGAAATGCTTTGACTTTTGTGAGGAAGACACTATGGAACAATGATCTTAGGTAGAGGGTGAAATTGCAGCTTTGGTACCTTTTCAGTGATGTGTGACAGTGCAAACCAGAGCAGGCCAGGAGATAAAAAGAACTAAATTACACCCGTCATTGGAATAAGCAGATTGTGATTATGACTAGGCTGGACAAGGCCCTGAGTATCAGTGTACCCCACAAATTTTACCCTGCTTTCTGCAGGGTATTGAACTGGATGACTCCTAGAGGTCTCTTCAGTTTAAATCTTTCGGAGATCCTATGAGCCCTCAAACACTGATTCCACAGTTAAAAGATGGGTAGTTGATTTTGCTTTTATGTTTTGTAGCTGTTACCCGTGCACAAGCATCTGTCCTGGATGCCATTAGCTTTTGGAAAATTTGAATGGACATCAGTGTCTTGCTTGTTTAGGAACATAGGGATCACCAAACTTTTCCAAATGCCTTCCAAATGCTATTCCTGTGTTTCACTTCTGCTCTAATTGCTCAGAATGAGAAGTGAAATTCTTTAGAATCAGATCTCCTTGCAAGGAAGAGTCATAAAGCTAACCTCAGGCAACAGACCTCAGCACAGTGCATCAGACCGTTAGCACAAAAACCACTTATGCATTATTGAAATCAGGCACACCTCTTAAACACCATACAGGTGTAACAGATAACTTTTTAGATACAAGTGTGCAACATTAGGCACATGGATTACTACTGAATCACAGAATTGCTGAATGGGTAAGGCTGGAATCGACCACAGTGGGCCATCTGGTCCAACCTCCCTGCTCAAGCAGTCATCCCAGACCACATGGCACAGGATGGGGTTTGGGTGGTCCTTGAATATCTCCAGTGAGGCAGATTCTACAACCTCTCTGGGCAAATTGTTCCAGTGCTCAGTCACCTGCACAGTGAAGATATTTCTTATATACAGGTGAATATAGGATGCACTTCCTGTGCATCAGTTTCTGTCTGTTGCTTTTTGTCCTATTGCTCGCCACCACTGAGCAGAGTCTGGCTCCCATCCCCTTGACACCCTCGCTTCAGATACCAATAGACATTGATGAGTCTCAGTTGTCTCTTCTCGAGGCTGAACAGGCCCAGCTCCCTCAGCCTTTCCTTGTAAGAGATGCTCCAGTCCCTCAATCAGCTTTGTTGTCCTCTGCTGAGCCCACTCCAGAAGCTCCAGGTCTATCATGTACTGAGGAGCCCAAAACTGGACACAGCACTCCTGATATGCCTCATCAAGGCTGAAGAACAACTTCTCACCATCTGTCATCTTGAAGCCCTCTTCTTATCTCACAACTTTGGTTATTGCAGCCTGTTTCTTACCCACGTGGCCTGATTTCTACCCATAGCAATTAAACAGTGTCATCAATTTTCCTTTTCTAGAGCAATTGAACTTCAGTACTTCATGTTTTTTACCTTTTAATTATAAGTCAAAACTATTTCAAAGTGCTTCCATGATTCAGCATTATGCCCTGGCTTATTAGACATTTTCCCTCTATTTTCCCACTCTACTCATGTTCATTCTAAAAAAATCTTTCTTGTGCCTCTTTCTCCTATCCAAATTCCTGGTCATGCTGTTTTCCAGTTCTGCGCTGCCTCCTGGTCTTAGTGCCCTGTCCTCAACTTACTCTTTCTTAAAGCCTTCAGAACATTTCTTTCAGTTCAAAACTTATTTTCCTGCTGTTTCCCAGAGTCCAGCCCTGTGCATGCAGCAGCCCGTGCACTGAGCGCAGCACAGACGGCATCTGCTGGGGAACTGAGGAACATCAGGTGGCTGCTGACAAGAATTCTATTACTGCCAACATGAAAATCAAGTCTTGACTCATGTAAACAACTCATTCAATCGGACAACCAATAAATAGCCTCGATGCTTTACTGTGACACTATTTTTTTTTTTAACAAATGAAAAGTTAGCAAATATATGAAGCTTGGCTAGTTTCTCATAAACTGGGTGCAAAATTTTCCTACAATGCTAGGCATGAATCCAAATCTGAACAATGCTGGGCTTAATTTGTAGCAGAAACAAATTAACCTCTTATTTGGTTATTTTTTCACTTGTTTAGGGGGGAGGCAAAGGGGGAAACCGATCTGTAACACTTCATTGTGATTGTTCACAGCAATCACCGAACCTGATATTGCTGCTCTGGTGGTCACAGCAGGTATTGCCTTGGAGCTTGCCAGAGGTAAAGCCCATCTGGCTCATTTTTTGTGAGTTAGGCAGTGAACACAGGGTGGCGGTCTACAATCCAAGCCTAGTCCTGGCTCAGATGGTTTTGGACTTTAGCTCCCTAAAGCTCCTTTACCCATCATTTTATGTTAATAAGGACATGGAAAAAATGAACACGTTGTTTTCAGTACTTGATGATAATTAGATGATATGTTTTCCATTTAGCACTTACTTCTAGGACCTCTTTGGCAGTACACTTAACTTTATTAAGTACCATTCTTTGGCCTTATGCTTAATTAACAAACTTAATATACTTTTTTAATGAAGGACTGAGTAAAGGCAGAGGTGGAAGGCCCATAGACTTCTTCAGCCTCAGCACTTTGAAGCAATAAGGTAGTAGATGCAATGAGTCCAGAGAGGCTCCAACTTTACACCATTAACAAGCAGCTCTTTGTAAGACAAAAAAAATCACCAACCTACTTGTATGTGATCCTACTCGCTGCTGAGTGCTAACAACACAGCAATACAACTTCAGTGGTGTATTGCAGTTAACATTAAAAATCATTAGCTGTATCATGAGTAGTTTAGGTTGACTATGAAATTCTTAGCTGCTTCGGTCTACCTACAACAGATGATATGAAGGGTGTCTACTTGGAGCTGACAACACAGCTTGATGGCTTGGACATTCTCCCAGAAGGTGAGAGGGTGAATTTGGAGCTAAAATGCTTGAGGACAGCCCTGAATCCAAAGTTCCCACTTCTGGAAACAAACACTTCACTCATTCAGAGACACAAAAGAAGGTAACAAACCTTCCCTGCATTTCACACTGAAGATTATAAAGAAGGTAACGTTTGCACTCCGTGGAAACTGATGGGTATGTGAGGAGCAGTTGGAGTGAGTTCCTGTCTGTTCTAGGATAAAACAGGGCAGGCCACAGTCCTGACACATGAAGAGGTGCAGAGGCCTAGCAAAAGATTTTCTACTGGCCCTTCCTACCCTTTTTCATCACACAAACGCATTTTTATATATTGATGTGAATCAGACTGGAATCTTCTTTGTCAGTGTTTTGCTTGGGCTGAGAAAGGAGGACCACATGGGACCCAAGAGGACTGCTCTTGTGGTGGTGATTTTTAAGATGGCTTTCCACTGAGATTCAACAAGGTATGGGATGTTGCTGTGGTGGGAGAACATGCCCAAGACCTGAGGAGACACCCTACCTAACTCTGAATTTCTGTCCTTGAACTGCTACAGACACTAGCTCCCTTCATCCTGCTCTCTTAGTCCAGCCATTGCGTCCCTGGTCCCTTGGAGAGCTTGCTGCTAGCTGAATTGCTGAGCCTTTCCTGGACTGTCAACCTCCTTCTTGCCACCCATGCCTAGCTCCAGCATCCCAAACCTATGCTAAATTTACCAGAGCAAAACTTACCATTCTGCCACCCCAACCTCACCAGCTCTTCTGGGAACAGAGGGTCCCGAGTGTCCAAGTACTTCTAGTTCTGCAGGCTTCTGTCCAAGTACCTCTGTGCTAAGGGTCATTATATAACAAAGATAATTTTGCTTCACATCATTACCTGTGTTCCATAAGAATTAAAACCAATGATTCTGGAAGCAAATGGGAAGTTGCTGTGTTGACTGCTCTTGAGCATGTCTTTTAATACATAACTTTAGATTTCCTGAGGTAAAAAATCCATATAAAACCTGAATAAATATGTTTTCCTTTTATTCCTAGTGTATGTGTAACCATACTAAGTCTGGAATGTAATCCAAATCTCAGTAAAAGTTACAGATTATTCCTACCATGTATAAATATGTTTCTAATTCAAAGATGCTTTCCCTTAGCTTTGTTCTTTCAAAGTTTTTGCAAAGCTTTTAACCATCCTCAAATTTACAGACCCACAGGATAGCTCTTCCTTAAACAAAGATTTAGCTGTTAAAATGACTGCTTACGACTCTTTCTTACCAACAAAGTTCTACTCTTAAGCAAAGAACTTCAACATTCAAGAGAGGTTAAAATTTCATCTGGAAAGTATATATTTTTATTACTGCTGTATTCAAAAGCTTCCAGCTTCTATTCTTAGCTTATTAAGATAAATAGGTCCAAAGGGACTTCTAATAAAATAGGCAAAAAAATGCAAGAGAAAAAACCCCAACACTTTACTGCCAATATTTTTATTATGACAGTGACAGAATGAAATCTCCTTAATGCTTGTTTTCAAGCTTCAGTAGGTTGACATATCTTTCAGCTAACACAAAAAGCATTATCTGCAGGAACTTAAAATTCCTTCCTAGCTCATTACAGGAACAGTTCAGCACTTCTAATAATTTCTGACATATTGTGAAGTTACACAGCCATATCTTTGTCTTCTCTCTGTATCACGTGTACATTACACCTGATGTTCTTAATCCATTCCAATTACTGCATGAACAGAAATTAAATTTTGGATACTCCATAGAAGAAACACCTAGATGCATCAGGTTCCATGGAAGATAGCCAGAGGGATCAAGCTGCCAAGGAAAGATACTCAAAAAGAATGCCAGCTAAAGCCAACATGCTTCAGAGAAGAGGCATGGAAAAAGTCAGTCCCAGTTGATGGACTATTGAAATTGTTTGGTTTGACATACATTTCCTTAGCAATTGTGTCTTGATGGAATAAATAAGCACTGAGGTATCTCCTGCTCAGCCTTGTAAATGAAGGTTATACAAAAATAAAGTTTAAGAAACAAAACTGTTCAAAACAAGATTTATAGTGAAAAATAGGACTGCCATCAATCCAAGCAATCACATTTATGAGAAAGCTGTTACACAGTGTGGCAAGGGAAGGGCAGGGAAAGGTGCAACAGATCGTTTTGCAGTTCTTTATGAATGTCAGCTGCATCTTCCAAAAGAGAAGTTAGCGAGAGGGTGAGGACAGATGTACTCAAGACACATAAAACCCAGCCACTATTAAGCCATCCTTATGGACAGTCATTATCCCTCCCCCAAACAGCATTCTCACAGCAAGGCCTGTACAGGTTAAAGTACATAACCTACTACAGGTTTTACAACTCAGACAACATATAAAATCCTAATGTAGCTCAGTGGGTCTTATTTTCGCAGCACTCAAAGGATCACAATGCACTTCATTTCTCAACACATTACCTCACTTGTATGAATTCAAAACTTTCCATTCAATGTCTTAAAATAGTTTATGTGAACAGAAAATAACACTAAGTTCTGAAGCTGTGCATTTGTTGGAACAAGATCCACTGCTTTGCACCTATAGGCACATTAACAATGTTACACAAGACAGGAACCACTGCACAGTAATAGAGGCCTTCAGTTTCTAGGAAATAATGTCCAAGCTAAAGTAAAGTACAGGAACATTTCCCTTCCTCCTTGCCTCCCCTGAAGGGGATTGAACAGGAACAGAATTAGTAGACAACTTGAATGAAAACCACTAGTTTTATTTATAGAAGTTACAATACAATCACTGTAAAACTTACAAGAACTAAGCAAAAGACTTGCATAGATTTGTCTTTAAAAAATAATTATTTTATTTTTTTTTCAGGCCAAAGAGTCCCCATTCAGTGTTTGGCACAAAGACATCTAAGCAGCTTCACTGTAGGTCTATAATTATTAAAAAAAAAGAAAGAGCCACACATTTGGTTTATCTAGTAAGCAAAGCTAATACACAGCTATGAATTTTTTCACTTAAATACTGGAAGTTTTCTGGGAAAGACTTCTTAATGCTTTGGTTCAGAATGTGGAAATCAAAAGCAGGATCTGTTTGCAAAAATACATTCTTGGAAATGCATACAGTACTGTGTGCCACATCCCTCTCGATAGAAGGCACAACTTATGAAAGGAACATTCACGATATAGAATAGAAGCCAGTTCTGGAAGGCTAACAGTGACACCCACTACTTCTGGTGGATTTTTTTTACTCTAAGCAAGACCTGCTCTTATTTTCTAACACCAACACTCCCCACCCCCAACCTATAACAACTTCAGTATTTGTAAAATTAAAGCTTTTCCAGGCATGAACAGTTGCAAGAAAGAAACATGAGCCAACATTTTTCTACTGGTGGAGTTACTTTCAAAACTAGACCTAAGAGTAGTCACTATCCCCCAAGAACCCATGTGACAAAACCAAGAAAATTATTAAATTCCGATTTTTTAAAGTGTCATTCTTCCTGCATACTTGAAGTCAGGAACACAAAGCTGTACATGGCAGTAAAACTAATCATTTTGTCTAAAGTGCTTGATGAAAGCAGAAAAACTATAAAAATGATAAATTAGTGAAACCAGAGGTGAAAGAGTTATGTATCATACAAAACAAGATAAATTGGAGCATTTTCACATTTTCTTGTTCCATTAGACGACAGTGAAGAGCTCCCTTAGAATGTATAGTTTGTAACACATTTTTTCTTACATTTCTGTGATATGAAATAATTTGAAATAAGACTCAGAAGCAGTATTCCAAAAAATAAAGTATTATTACAGCTGAGAAATGAAGATTACATAGGAAGCTTTAGACATTAAAAAAAAAATCTTTGGGAAGTGCTATTTAATACTTTCAATAATTTTAAATGCCCTGACACTATATATTTTACAGTAGAAATGCAAGAGCCTTTGGAACACAGCAATACTTGATTAGTTCTGTGCATGTCTCCTTTTATGACATCATCTTTTCCTTACATTCCACTGAGCAGAAGAGCATCCCTTCCACAGATATGAACTTCTGACCAATTAGACACTTGCTGCAACAGGAGCACAAGAAGCATTCCTTCATAGCATGCCAGTTGAAGTTGTTGTACGTTACACGCTGAACCTCTGGATCTATAGCATTATGACAGCCTTGGCAGATCTGTTTAGAAATAAAACCACACTGAAATGAGGCACACACATGCTCTCTTCAAGTGCAATACAACCTGGAAGTCTTCAATGTTTTTGGAGGAGATAGACTGGTGTTGAAAGAACCCTTTTAAAAATGTCTCCAGCTTTTGATTTTTTTCCTCATTTTTAAAGTGTTTTGATTAGAATTCAGCTGAGGCCAAAGAATAATAAAATGGACACACAAGTTATCTGCTGCTGGGACTAAGCTTAGACAGTTATGACAGTTAGGATTTCCCAATACCCAAATAATCATAAAAACCTGTTATGTCAAACAGCACAGATCTTCATATAGTAACCTAAATATGTGAAGAGATTAGCTACAAATCTTCCTGTGCATTGACAGCTCTGTGGCAATACCACGTAATTAAAGGTTATTACAAAGCCTTGAATGCAATTCATCTTAAATCTGGTTGTTCCCAAACTATAATCTAGATAGAGAAAGTTAATGTTTTAAGAGGAAGAAAAAAGCCTCCTAAAAAACCATTCCTCACACCTACCTCAGAATATTAACTACCAACTAGAGATGACCATTTTTTTCTCCTTTCACTATATAAACCATCTAAGTGCACATTAGACTGAGCCCCCAACTAGTAGCTAGCTAACTTACAGATATGAATGCACTTGAGCATCTCAGATTAGTTTCCAGCATAACCATGAATCAAGAATGACCATTCTTTGCCAAACTTCTAGCTGTATCCTGTCAATCATTCTCCTTTTTAACATGTGTGGTTAGAATTAAACAGAACAAAAGTACCTAGATTGCAGTTATCACTACAGGTTTGTAGCAGGTCAGCTGAAGTTGATTCCCACCAGGCTCAATGAACTACAATTGATAAGAACTAAACATTTAGCAGCATCACTCATCTTCACCTACTTTACTCCTGTTACCAAGTCCTGCTTCACCGCTGCCCAGGTTCATGGTGTTTTTCCAGCAGGTTCCACCCCCTCATCCCCCTCACCCCAGCAGTGGCTTTTGTTCAAGTTTATGAAGGGACAAAACACTCGCCTGCCTAAAGCTGTGAGTGTTATTTTTTTTTTCCCGAAGGGGAAGAAGATGATTGACTCAAGCGTAAACGCACATTCGATTTATACTCTTCAGATACTCCCAGACTGAGAAAAAGTAAAAGTTTGAAGCTCTAGAGACTTATGCTCCCTTCCTTCACAACACCAAAGCATCTGTAAGGACCTTACCACAGCATGGTTCTTCATGTAGCAGGATTTGCAGACTGGCTTGTCATTCACTGTTAAATAGGTTATCCCAGCCAAAACACAGTCACAATCAAAACAGCAGAAGTGTTTCAGATGCCAGTTTTGCCCTTCTGCGAGAGTATATTCATGGCTGAATATTAGCTATGAGGGAGATATAAACAAGTATACAAGTAAACAATACATTTATTTGAACAGTGTACCTTTTAATAAAGATAGCCTCCGCATGTTTTGCGATTGGCAAGAACTCCAAATGGTTCCACCATTGTTTAACTATTTCCCAAAAGCCTCCATGCTGCTCCCAACAGCCTGCAGATGCCAGAGGTCCCAGGAGGGCTATTTCCTGTTGCTGCCCAGGGTCACTCTGGCCCCTAGTGCCTCTGATAATGAGATCACTGCATAAGTGGGACTTGTTGGAAGAATTTCCCCCCACATACCACAGCCTATGTCCCCATTGATTGTGCAAAATCACCATCAAATCCAAAACAAACTACAGATCTTCCTGAATGTGCAGTGTCCATACTGATTTCAGTTCTTCGCAACTAAAATACAAACTAAACTGGTGAAGGCATATCATCTTCCTGAACTAAAATGTTCTACTAAAACTCCTAATCACTTCTCGGGGAGCAAACTTATGTGCTAGAAAAAAGGTCTAGGATATTTCCTACCTCATCACATCCAGCACAGCGGGGTCTTTCACTATCACAATAATGTCTTCCACAATACAGGTTTCCATTCTTCCAGAAATAGATCATGTCTACTAGAAGTTCACCGCAGGTGCAACAAATGAAACAACCTGGATGCCACAATTTGTCATATCCAGCACGTTCTGCATAGACAGCTGGGTCACCTTCCTTCATGTTCAGTTTGCAGTGATAGCAGGACTGGAAAGAGGTTATTACCAAGTCAATTAAGTCTTTGAGAGCTATATTTATAAAAATTACATACTATTGATATACTTAATAAATCCCATCTTTCTAGACTGAAATTAAAGCATTAGTTTAATCTCATGAGTAGACAGTAGTGGTTCAGGATATACCTGTACCATAGTTGAGGTTTAACTAAGCAATTCAAGATGATGCACATTCTACTGTCCTAGCATTAGTGCTCCTTAAGAGAATTGTTGTACTTTGCTGTATTCACATTCTGCAATCGCAGTCCAGTGTTTAAAGAAAACAACAGGCAATTAAAATTCATGTTATGCTCTGTAAATCTTACATGCCTAGGAACAAGGAGAGAATAATGAGCCCCCATCCAAGCTAACCAACCATGACTAGAACACACGACAAGGAAATGGCTGTACTTACAGGTCATGAGAAGACCAAGCCATACCTGCATCACAGGTGGGGAAAATAAAAAATAAGTGAATATTTCAAACTGATTCTGTTTAAAGCTGTGTTTTAGGGACGCTAGTCACTAATGGCTGCTGTCCAGCAGTCTGTGATTAATGATTTTAGGACAGGGAGAGTGACTATGGATAAACTACAAAAGATATATACACAGCTATCCTACAAATAGTTCCAGAGGGTTCACAGTCAGTCTTCTGCCCTGTACCTGCTAACAGAGAGGGTTGTGCCATCAAGTAAAAAAACACAGATGATTTATGTTGCTGAACCAAAAATTTTTTATCTACAGTTTAATCACCAGTCTGGCATTTCCTGCACTCCAGCTGGTCTGTGGACTGGGCTGAACATCCTGGGAAGGTTTTCCTCTATGACTCACATCAGCCACAAATGGCTTTGTGTGTGCATATAAAAATAAAATACATATAAAGTGCCTCAGCTGTAAGGCATATTGAGCAGATCCCAGATACTGCCAGACAATTTCAAAAGATATACAGAAAGACAGCAAAAGAGGAAGAATAACTTGCAACAGAAACAGAACGCAGAATGTAGGGAAACTAACTGAAGGGAAAGATCAAATATACGTGTATATAAAGGTTTCTGACCTTCCTACTTTAGACTTCCCACACTCCAAGAGAAGTCCACTGGAAGGTTAAGTAGCTGCCTAGACCTAAGCAATGTGATTTACTTGCCTACCATTTACAACATTTCCAGCTTTGGTGGTTAAAAGCTACATAAAAACTTCCTTTTTTACAAGATGAAAATATTCTGAGTACCTATTTTTCTTTAATTCAGCTTTCAGACATGGTGAAAAAGCTTTATATTTTTAAACATAGAGACAATTACTATGGGTCTATTTACAGTAATAGTGAAGACCTGGTTGTTAGTGTTGTTGGCTTTGCTTTTTAAATTTTTATCAAGTTTCAAAGAAATGCAGTCTATTCCTATAATGAAAATTAATTTTTCAAGAGATTCTTTTTACCACAGCTACAGGAATACAGCTTTCAAAATCAGTCTGAAAGACAATGTACGAAAAAATTGGATGAGCAAAAATGCAGAACCAATTTTAAAAAAGTGTAGGCAAGGATGGCATTTCTTTTGTTAAGTATTTAAAAGCTCTTCTTTGTATCAATTCATGTTGAATAGTTAGAAAGCAATTGAGATTATGCTAAATCATATAGCTGAAACAAAGTCTCATTGCAGAAATCAGACAGCCCCCAAAATAATTTAAAAACCCCCACATCTAAATCCTGAACAGATAAGAAACCCAAATGCTCACTTATGCTATTAAGCACCTACAAGCCTCTGTCTAAATCTTGGCCCACAGTGACAATATATGCTTGCCTTAAACTGCAGGAAGAATACTCAGGTGCTGAAGTAAGAAAAGTTGGGAAGTGATGAACAGGTGTAAAAACAAAGCACCTTTGATACCGTTACGCAAGGGGACAGAGTGCCTCCTGCTATTGACTTTTTATAGTCCAAGGCAGTTGGTCAGCAGGTACAACGTGAAATGTGCATTTCTGTAGGTCTTCCTTGAGAAGATAAGTTAAGAATTGCTGTTGTGAAACTAAAGTTAACCAGGAAAGGCTGATTTAAGACAAAATGACAGTAACCTAATAAAGCCATGGTAAAATAACTTTTTAGTTTCTTAGATTCCCTATAACAGGACAGTGACAAAAAAATTCGCAAATAGCTACAGGTAACCATTTGGCACAGCTTGAAAATTTTCAGGCTAAGTGGCCATGTCCAAAGCTAAAACCTATGTGTTGATTTTATATTTCACATCAGCAGTCATATATACTGTCAGTTCAGAAACAAATAACAAAAAAGCACACCACACCCCCAGTAACACCAAAAGCCACATTCTACAACCAGTGTTAAGGAAACCTCTTTCTCCATCTAAAATTTCCATATTAATTTTCTGTAAGCAACCTGCAGAAAACTTTAAGGGTTCATACATGTATTACTATATAATAGCAACATTTCTAGGAATCAACTTATAATAGAGCTTTTGACACTCCTAAGTAATGTCTACCTCCACTAAACCGATTTAATGTTACTTCAGTAATCTTACCCCTATTTTGTACTTCTAATTGTTTGTTGAGACATGCACAGCAGTAGTTATGTCAGAAATACTGATTTAAAGCTATAATTTTTTGAAGTATCAATAAAAATTGGGTAGTTCTATATACCTGCATTGAGCTATTACAAGGAGAAATCAGATGCCAGAGGGAAAAAAAATAGATAAGAAAATGGACCTGACTATGAAAAGAAGGCTAGCCAAAAGAGCCATTGTATGCCTCAACTTGTTGGACACAGACTGGAGATGTGTTACTTTATTATTCCTTAATTTCATTTCATTTTAAACACAATTTTTCAAGTGGGTAATTTCAATACTCTTCCAAGAAAGAGGAAAAAACAAGCTTCTAAAATTAAACTAAATCTTCAAGAGGAGAAGAATGCAACAATTAGTCCATAAGATAACACAAGCTTTTTGATTATTATTCTGTGAAAGCCACCCTAATCCTAATATCTCCAAGCTAACATATTTTTGCACTGAAGATGGAAGTGTCACCTGGGAAGTTATTTGCTGCAATGCATTAAATACTGTCAGAAACCAGGGCTCTATGCAGACATTCACAACAATTTCCAGTTCCCCTTCCTTCTTTCCCTGCCCAGATTTTTGCTATTCCAAATTAAAAAACAATTTAATTGGGCAAAAATGACCAAATAGAGCACTCAGATGATAATATACCTTTTTGCTTTATCTTTCCCTTCTTATACTTACATATTGAGATGCTTTCTGATTTGGGGACTTCTCCATTGTTCCAACAGCAGATGAAGTACCTCGGCCACCACCATTTTTCAAGTTATTCTCATCAGGAGCTCTCACTTCCACCTCACCAGGAAGCTTGACATCTCCTACACCAAGTACCTCGTTTTTGTACTTCTTCACAAATTGTTCCATATGCCTAACTTCACTGGGGGAAAGCTCATGGCATTTTGAAGGATCCTGATCGTGAGCAGGCAGCTGCTTTGCCAACTGCTTCTTCCTGTACTGTGCGCCTTCTGAGCCAGCAACAGGCTGCTTCTCCTCTGGTAACATCTGCATGTACTGTCTAGCCTGCAGCAGGAGGAATTAGATATCAGATGGCACTTCCACTACAGAGCCATTCTCATAAGCAAACACAAGTAAAATAATCTCTGCTGTTTTTAGAGACAGTCAAATTTGTCAAAAACAAGGTTCTTTCCATAAACATTAAGCTCCTGAAACAGTAATGGAGATAAAATACAGCAGATGCATTAATTGGCTTCTTCCCAGAGTAGGAGACAGGCTCCTTTTTAAGCCTTTTTACAACATACAGAAAAGAGTTATTACTTCTCTGAGTACATAACATTTACACAGCACCTTGTCTCTATCTATAAATACTGATCATGAGTATGATCTTAGAAAAGTAGAATCTGAAATAATCTGCTTGGGGCATACAGCCCGTTGAAGAAATAACTCTAGCTAAATCATGGACAAAAAAAGTCACAGTCTTAATAAAGCAATGACGAGGCTAAAAATCAATTTGGTAATTGAATGTTAAATAAGTCTTAGATGCACAAGATTTGATTCACTGAAAAGGAATAATTTGAGGTAATGTCACTCTGGCATGCATTGCAAATTTTGGTACAATAAATTAGCCATCAAAGTTTGAAAAGTGAAGCAAGATCCTCAGAAGGCTATCTACAATCTCCTCTGCTTCAGCTGAAAATATACTGGAAGAGAGCTGCTCTTTCAGATGCCAACACTGACCTTGTTCTTACCATATACAGTAAAAGCTATTACCAAGACTAAGTGTTCCCCTTAAGTTTAAACAACGATATAAATTGATGTGGTGTTGGGTTTGTTTTTTTTTTTTTT
>WBMY01018574.1:865655-913984 GCA_013397315.1 Donacobius atricapilla
TTTAAAGTTTAATAAAAAAAAAAAAAAAAAAAAAAAAAAAAGAAAGGGGCAGTTTACAGAAACTGATCTCCAGGGACTTAGTGGATAACTCTTAATCCCATATATTAAAAACTACCTCATCTCCCTAAGTTTTTAAGAATTTCTACATGCAAATATCCATAAAGCAAGATAAGAGATGCAAGATTCATTAAACAGGTGCCATATCTTCAGTTTTGAGGAGGAAGAAAGGGAGACTACAAGAGGCAAAGTTATCCTTCCAGTAAACTGTACTAGTTTATCTCCCACCAACTCCTGCCTTGAACATAAAAAAGTGTGAGTTGGACTTACAAGAGTCTGATTCTGAACAGGAGGAGCCCACTCATAAGTCACAGTATCAATAGTTATGTTCTTGGCTGGCACGGGGTTGGTCAGTATCATTACATTGCGTTTATACACGGGATTGCCATCATTCTTCAGCTTTGCAATGAGGGTTGTGTACTTTGTATCTTCAAAGAGTTTCCCCACTTTCCGATCTTCCTCATTGCTTGAAGGGATATCATGCTCCTCCTGGCCACATTTGCAGTTGCGGCATATTTTCCTGAAATTCATGGAAACAGCAACAATATTACAATCTCACATCATGAGGAACCAAACCCCTTGTTTTCAGGGCTTTCTTTAGGAAGCATGTTTTTCTGCAATATGTCCAACACCTCCTTATGTGCCCTGCTGTATTATTTATTTACAGATATTGTTATCAGATAGGTATCTGTTGACTACACTAATGCATTTTTAACATGAAGCTATGTCATTTCTTCGGTTACATCTCAGTACTGATCAAACACATACATATCCATTATCAGTCACCCACCAGATTTATTATAACTTAATGCATCAATATGATTCCCCCAGCAACCATTTGCTTGGGCTTTTAGTTTTTCAGTTGCTCTTCATACATTCAAAGTTACACACACTATACGATTTTCTTCATATGTATTTCACTGTATGCATGATATTTGGTTATCACCGGGTTGCTATCATGTGGAAACAAGTATTTCCTAAAAAGGAAGAAAATGCATACAGATATACAAAGAGTGTAATTACACTAAGTTCTGTTCAAAGCACAGCATTTAAAGAGAAGATGAAAGAAAAGTTGAAGGCTTATATGGACAAAGCCTTTCAAAACAGCTCTGAACCAAGCCAGAGGTACTCTGGCACATACTGTTGAGAGAATTTTCACGGAAAACAGCCTTAAAAGGTAGAAGAATATCTACTTACTTGGATATAAATTATATTCTTTCATATACAACACATTTCAACTCCTTTGGCTAACGAATATTAGAAAGCAATCTGTTACCTTAAGCATAATTAAACAATTCACTTATAATGAACAGAACCTTGGATTAGACAAGCTAGTTCACTATTTATTAACAGCATCTCCAGAACTCCAGTTCAAAGCAGTCAGCCACAGCATACAGAAATTAGTGAAACTAGATGCTAACTAAAGGTTTTTATTATAGATTACAATAACATATCAACCTTCTGGATCCCTAGAATTTGAAGAGGAATGAGCAGTTTTTTACCCCATTATTTATCCTTCATACAGCAAATAGCATAAACTATTAGCTATCAAATGCTTCTGAACCCTGCTTGCCAAATACCATCAAACTCTTAACATTGTTCTGCATCTTGATTTATATAGATCTGAAGGCCAGTTAGGTGCCTCAAGATAAGGTATGTAACAGGAACAAAACAAGAACATGCCATGGCTACAGCAAACCCCTGAGGAGATGAGAAAGGAAGGAGAACCTTTAATTGGCCGCCTGAAGTGATACACAGCCAGGCGCAAACACAGGCTCTCTATATGTACACCAGTTTAGGATGAGGGGTACTAACATTTCAGTGTGTGGTGGATGCTACCCTGGTCATGGGGTTATACTGAAACCATACATTGTGGTAACTTAAGTTATAAAGCCCACTCCAGATAAAAACACCTAACTCTGCAATAAAAATGAGCCACTCATGCAAAATAAGAATGTTAAACAGAAGTGACTCCACTTTGCAACACAAATACCTAGAGAGATCTTTAATTGAGGTGTACACTGTCTGACAGCTTCCAACTCATTTCCACAACAGGAAAGATGTGCTGAATTTCAAAGCTGATACTTACCTAGCTAGCTACTAAACACTAATCACTTTGCAATCTCACAGTTTACCAAAACATTCGAGCATGAACTACCATTGCCCATTAAGCCTAAAAGCTTTACTATGCATCACAAGCGTTCAAAACAAAATTTTGCACAATCTTCAGCATCTGTCTACACAAGTCCTTTACATAGCTAATACTTAGAGACTAATGTACTAATAAAGCATATTCATGTTGCTCATCTTTTATGGCACGCATGTACTTATACCTTATTACTCAATCATATCTTTTTTGAGATCTAATACAGGCAACAGAATTGGGCCTTGCATTTTGCAGATTTAGTGATTTACATAATGATCACCATGCAGCTTTATGCCTCACAGCACACATGCTACTGGAATTGAAGCAGTTTGTCCATCCAAACAATGATATCAAACACTTTATTTACTCTTACAGCTTAAATCTTTAGCAATAGTAACCCCCAGTTTTAGTCTTACATGTTGATAGAATGTGTTTTAATAACATTGGAAAGACCAGATGTTCTTGGGTTCCCTGCAATTCAAGTATGATCAGGCTGTCCAGAACTGCTCTGCTTGCTAGATAGACCTCAGTAAGAACAGTTCATTTTGCTGTATTGCCTGTGTGGTCACAATTGTCATGTGACAGGCTATGCACTCTCCCCACTCTACAGCATCCAAACTACAGTAAAGCAGCATTGACAGTAGTCACAGACCAGACCACCCTCTACAAGCTGTGGTAGAATCCATCCTAAGACTTTCACATGTGCTGGAAAAGGCACAAGGGCACCTTATTTTTGCTCATGTTACATCGTGAAATTGCCTATCTTTCCCAATAGTATTCTTTCAGAATGCAGAATAGCTTAGAGATCCTGTTTCTACTTTCAATTAGATGAACACCCTGACTCAGCTGCTGTCATTATTCTTGGTCCCACCTTGAAGGGTTAACATGTTTCACTGACTGCAGTATCTGTGAGAGATTGGTTTTTTGCTTTCCTCATAAATAGGTAATTGCAGAGAAGTGAAAGCACACAATTTGTCCTTAGGTCTTTCCTGAAAAACTGGCATAAAACTACTGTGCTTTATACTTGCATTGAAAATAATGAGGTACTCACTGATCTTCCCCACCCCTGCACCCACTGAAATTAAGAATTTGACTGTGTACATTTCAGCCTAATCTCCTTGCTCATTCAAAGTAAAGTGAATAATTCTTTGCCAACAGTTTGCAAGAAGCTGTTACAGGGGCATTGTTACAAGCGTAAGAGTGGCCTTGGCATTAGAACTTGTGTACCATTATGCCCCTGAATACAGGACATAACAATACAGAAAGAATGTGGAGAATGCTGAGTCACAACTGATGTCAGTGCATCTCAGTAAATCGAAGGAAAATCCCCTAGAGGCTGTTGCCATTTCCCATGCTCCCCCAACACTTCCCCTGGATCTCAGCCACATGAAGATGTCCATACTGCTGGTAACAGCCCAAAAATGTACCTACCTTGATTTATAATCTCTCCTCTTGAGTAATTTCAAGTACGAAAAGATACCCAATTGATACACATGTAATTATTCCTGAATGGTTCTGTTTCCAATTTAGTCCTGACTTCTTTCACTAATTGTCACAGCACAATCCTGCTCATTAGTCACTCGCTGTCCCCTCTGCAGAAGGTATATGGCCAATTACTTCTCTTTAGAATAGACTGGGTGGTCATTTTTTGGCTTTAATACAACTATCTCACTGAAGTGACCCCACTCCATTATGTCAAATTTATATTTCACAAGTCTGTCTGATAATTGAGGCTTCATTTTTACCTTTGGTGTTAAAGTGAACACCTCACATGCAAGAGTAAACAATTGGCTCTCCCTGCCTTCCACGTACTGTATCTGTGCCAAGAAGCCACATGCTGAAAAAGATCATTCCCAAGCTTAAGACTGTTGGTTTTGGAAGTTTTTTTAACATCTTGGTGAGTCACATCAGGGACCGTTACCACTTTGTGGTATATATGCAACCAAGATAAACCAGAACATTCCCTCCTGTTTTCAGCAACTTCTCACTCCTGTCCTATAGTTCCCCCTAGTGGGAAACATCTTCCCAAAGAGCCTTATGTAACTAAATGAGTAGCAATCTCTTACATCGAGCCCGACCCACTGGACATGTGTGGGGGTTGTTTTACAACCTGAAAGAAATCTAACACCTAATTAAAAAGACCTTCTCCACCTTCTGCTGCTGTTACATTTGGACAGAAGCATGATTCTGAGGACAATTTTAAAAGCAAAGATTCTACTACACTAAGACAAACCAGGTAGTTATTAACCATTCAACTACCATTATAGACCACATCTCTCATTTTATTAATTTTGTGTTCAGCTCACAACACTGGGGCTATAAGAACTTCAAAATGTAGGAATAAATTTTACTAAAGGCTTGGTTTACCACCATTTCTATACTAGCCTCAATTTACAGTTCTGCACCTACAAAACCTGCCTACACACTGTGTCAAGATTTATAGCACAACATCTTAAAACAGTATGTGCCACCCCAGAAGAGAGATATTCCAAATAGTCCCAGTATAGAGAAGAAGGGTGTAGCAGCTCAAGCCCTGCTGCTAGATAGGTACGCTTGGGTATTTTGTGTACTTTCCAATCTGACTCCCCAGAGGAAGAACTGAGGGTCTTTTGTACGGAAATACAAAAGGAAATTACATGTTGGCACTCTGAGGAGCAGCGTTTTCACGTATCAGACCAAGAGCTGCGCGATGCGCTGAGGCTGCTGGGCTGTCCCCAGGAGAGGGCAGTGTCAGCCCGGCACAGCCCGCAGCACAGCCACACCCGGGACACGCGGCTGCATCTGCCTTCTATGGAGGTCGCCGTCTTCAAAATGCCCCTGTGGAGCTGGGCTTCGGGTTGGTAGCTGAAACAGCCTTGGTAGGACTTGCTGTTCCTGGGCTCTTCTGGCGCAAAGTCAAGGCTTCCCCGTTTTTGAATTCTGGCCCTGCCTCAGCAAGTAGAGAAGCTGGGAAGGGGCGCTGCTGACTCTAATTGGTCAGTGGGGTTTAACTGCTACATAACATCATGATAAGCAATAAAACAGAAAAAGAGGATGAAGAAGTCAGGGTTTCTGACTTCTTAAGCAGTCACTGCTTGGAGACTGGCTGGGCACCAGTGTGCTGGTAGGAGAGGGCCAGTGATTCCCTTTGCATCATTTGCTCACCCACCACTTCACCTATTAAATTGACTATTTCAAACCATGAGTTGCCTCACTTTTGTTTTTCCTTTTTTGTCTCCCACCTGATGTCTGGGACAGGGAGTGAGCAGCTCTGTGGGTGTCTGGCTGCTGACTGGGGTCAATCCCTACCCCCAGTTTTTCTCTCAATGTGTAAGTGTTTCTCTAATTACAATTCTTACTTCAACACTTGTCATTTAGAGATGAGTAGCAATGAAGTAAGTGGGTAAACTTGAACTCATTTTTTATTATTAATTTTATAAAGACAATATTGTCTCCACTTGAGCTACAGTTTGTTCCTACTTCAAACAAAGTTTGAGATTTAAAGGCTAACAATTAAGTAAACATATTTGGAATGAATCACTTTCCATTTAAGTGGTAGACTACCAAAATACATGCATCTTGCAAAGCATATTAATAATTTTTTCCTTTGAAAGCTATTTACACAAAACTGAATTAAGGCTTGAGATTCACTCTCTTATTGTCCCCAGTAGCAACTCTCTGGAGAAACAGCTATTTTCCAACCCATTGTTGAATTGTCTCAATTGCTAACTTTTTGCTGTTTCACAGGTATGTGCCATATTTGTCTGACACTTAGATGAAGTTTCTCAGACTACTTCCAGCCACCTTATTTAGCTGGTCTATCCTATATGGACTCAATTTCCAAATTAAATGTTAGCCAAACAATCACTGTTTTTACATCTTTTTCATTACTTGCTCTTTAAACCGCTGCTGTCTACAAGCTCTTACTTTCTAGGACAGACACTGTTCTGATGAGCTATGTATTCAGGACCTGGCACAATGAATCCTAACCACAAGAAGATAATGCAATATAGATAAAGAAAAACACAGGCAAAAAATCCCAAATACCCACACAGAAGCAGACACCTTTTAACTTTGCAATCATACTTTATGTGACTAAACCACTTTAGCCATTTAATTCTTTTTATTACAAAATATTTCATGTTAAAGAATAATCTAGCGATTACAAGGTGTAACATTGGCAACTAAGAAAAGGTATTAAAAAAAAAAAGGAGAGAAAGTTAACTGGACTTTTTCCTCCCCCACTTGTAATTTCCTCACCTGGCACCATGACTAAGAACAAAAGAGCTTTCAAGTAGAAAGCAACACAACTTCTCATCTAACCATGGATAAACACTATTGACTCTTGCACTTTTAAAAATTCTCTTTTACCACATTACTTACATTAATTCTGCTTTATTTTACTATTACTTCTACACACAACCTCTCAGAGATGCAGTGCATATTGAAAACATCTTTGCATAAATTAATCATTTATCTTTAGATGATTGTATTTACTTATTAGTGCATTACCACTTCTTGATCCATGTCATTATTTGTACGTTGTTTCAATAGCTACATACTACAGATAAGAATATAGCTTCTTGATTATGTATCAATTTACAACAAGTTTTTGCTGTGTTTTGTTTTTGTTTGCCTGATTATTTTCTAAACAGTCTCATCTGCAGTCAAATATTTGGGCAAAGATGTAAAGTCTCCTAGGCCTTATCAGCACCTGACACTGCTATGGCTGGGATACAAAGGCTACCTTATTTAAAAAAAAAAAAATTCTACTGCACATGCAACTTTCACTGTAGCTAGTTAGTATGGGTTAAAGGCGATAATTTTCACTGATAGCATGTGCTAGTGCTACTAACAACTATTTTTCTGTTCTTTTCAGGCTTTTCCCTTTGAGAGGGACCTTCTTTCTAAAAATCCAAATTACTAAGCTACATACTACAGTACACCCAGTATTATGAATGAACTGGGCCAGTGATATATAAATGCATTAATATACATTTATACAACTTGTTTCAGTAAAAGAAGAAAAGTCTTAATGAAATACAAAGTTTCTGCATAAGTAATGCCAGACTATTTAGCGTTGTCATCGACTCACTGATTTAGGAGCAGTACATCATCCAAGGCTCAGTATTATCTAACTTGAATTTGTGTGACACACACAAGTGACAACTCTTCCCTGTCTGAGTAAGTTGTAGGTGTATACAAAGTTTCAAATATTTTCAAGATAATTTTACCAAGCATCTCCGATCAAAGCTTACATATTTGGTCAGGAGTTGAAAAAGCATTTTATTACAGAGATAAAACACACTTCTTCCCTGACATGTCACTTACTGTAAGGCTAGACATATTTTTACAAATCCACTTCAATTATTTAGTCAGCTAAAGCAAATGTTGCAGCAGCAGTACTACCATTCACTTCAGGGCAGATGAAATGTATGCTCACGAGTGATTAAATAATCCATTGTAATGCAGCTGAGAAGTTCTGGCTCAGTTTTTAAAAAACATCTTAATAGGTTAATTGAGAGAGAGAACAAAATGGTTACTAAGACATTTGCACACATATGTCAAGGTCTGCAGTGCTGAGTCACAGCTTAGGATACATTTGGTGTCACTCACCTCCAGTAATGAAGCTCAAATCCTTGACACTTTTCCTTGCATTTTAAGCAGGGGGCACCAAATCCCTCCTCATGGCCCAAGCCCATCTGTGTACAGAGGAAAATAACAGTCAACTTCAAGAATTATGCTGCATGAATGACCTTACTGAGGCCTTTATAATCTGCAATCATCAGCTAAAGCAAAAGATGAAGCATTTGACTAAGCTGACGTGAGGTCAGCATTGTGGGGTCCCCTCACCTTCCTACTGTACCTATAGCAGTGTTCACACAAGCCTGTACACTGGGCTGAGCTAAGCAGCCAGAGGTAGCCTTAGCACTTTTCTGGCCACTCTCCTCTCCAGCCCAGCTTGCTCTACAAACGTCACACGAGGGAAGAAGAAGATTCTTTCAAGCATTTCCATAGGTCTAAGGCTGTGAAACCAGAGTAAGCAAGGCCAGAAGACCTCAAGTCAAAGGACATTTAATCCAGCTGTCTGGACAAAGTGATTTACAGTATATGACTTGGCAAAATACAGGAGATCAAGAAATAAACAGACCCCACATTTATATGCACTAACCTGGAATAAAGGAAACAACTATGTGGCTTGTCTAATATTTCTAAGTATACTTGAGGCTACTCTGATAGTGACTGGGAGTAGCATATACCCTTTAAAATTATATTTCAGCTGCACTCCTACCAGCTTACTTTTTGAGGGGAAAGAGAAACAGCACAGTTAGCAAAACCAATGACCAGAAGCAATATGCAAAGGGATGGATGACCAATTCACAAGGCAAGAGGAAATGTCAAAGAACACAGAGAACAGAGCAGAGTAAAAGCATTCACACAATATATCAACACAACAGCAGATTTAACCTAGTAACAGCCACTTGAAGTTTGAGGTGAAAAACAAATACAAAGCACAGTAACTTACACATCTATATAAGCCAGTAAAATTAAAATGTCTCACTCCAGTGCTTCAAACCTTTGAGGAACATGGCTCTCAAATCAGACAGATGAAGGACCACAGAAATGTGGCCACAGCTGGGTATGCAGGCTCATGCCCAACACGCAGAGAGGAACCCATCCCCGCACCCCCATGCAGCAGGAGGAGTGCTCCCAACTAGCTGTAGGTAGCAACAGCTCACCTGCAGTTCAGCTTGTACTATGAATGGAACTGAGCTAGAACTGACAAGTTCTGGTACTAATTTTAGTTGTGGCAACAACACAGTGCCAAAGTTAATTAGAAATGGCGATATAGTTTTATTATTAAGTTTGCCATTTACTGAGAGAAATCCTACTACTATTGTTGTATGTACAAGGATATAGACCAGGTCAACTTTCAACTTGTTTCTGTCAAAAATAAAGAACAGATTATTCACAAACAAATTATTCACTTGTTTAATATAGGACACATGGTAAAATGCAGGGAATACCATGTTTTCAGTTACTTTATAATTTAAAGGATCACTCCCTCAACAGTCATCAGAACATCCCTGAGAAAAACTTACCTGAAGATTGTGATCTATTTAGACAAAAGAGGCATGTTGGCAGCCATTAAGCTACCGCAGGGATGGACAGAAGGACAACACTATTTCTTCCATATCTGGAAGATGAAATACAAGCTGGCTGGGATCATGGTGACATCTTCATCAACCTAAGGGCTCAAGAACTTCACGTTATAGGTGCTAACCTGAAGCCTACCACTAGATATGTAAAATAAGTATAACTTTAAAGATTAGGTGTGTAATCAGCTGCACTTCTTATAAGCTAACTGGTTAATAAAAGTTCATCTTCACTGAAGATGGGCATTTATATGAGTATTCTCATCTGGAATCCAGAGATCTCCCATATGCACACACACACTCCATGAATCACAAAAACCCTGAGCACTCTTCCCAATTCACACTCAGAAAGACCAAGATGTTAGCCAGGATGTTTTCTAAAGGGAAAAAACACAAAACTTTTTTTTTTTTTTGGTGGGTGGGGGGTGGTAGAGAAGGAGGGAGAGACAGGTTGTTTCTTATTCGGTGTTGTTTGTCCTGTTTTTAATGTGATCCTCTCTAAAAAGTTGTTAAAATATGATTGCACTGCCCTAACAAACAAACCTCCCACAAAACCCCAATCTCCCCATCCCCCCAAAAAAGACAACATGAACCCATTCTCTCTTGCTGCTACTTCAGTTACAACCTGCCATTACTTCTTTGTGCTCAGGCTCTCCCTTCAAAAAGAGTGGAATGAGAAGAAAGGGAAATAATGATAAATTCATTAGTATTGTAATTAGAAGATTTAAAAATATAGGATCACTTGTTTAGAGAGTACTGTTCTATACTACAGAGAAATAAGCTTTACATTTCAGGAGTTCCCAAAGCAGAATCTGAAATTCAAATAAGAAATATTTTAAAATTGCAAAAACCCTTTTAACTATAATTTCCAAGCCTCCTAACATTTAAGGGGTTTTTTTTAAGCTAAAAAAAAACCTCTTCAGAAACAAATTAAGGAGAGGGAATATGCATTGTCTAAATGTTCCACCCAGAACATAATCTCTCCAGACTACAGGGACATCAACCAGACAGTCTACTTGCACTTTCACAGCCAGTAGTCTTAGCAGAGATTTCTTCAGAAATATAGCATTCTACACTCCCTCCCCAGAAATAAAGAGCACATTATCATGTGAATGCTTGAGCAGCTCAAGAAAAATTGAATTAGCAAATGAGAGAGGCTTGTTTGGAAACAGGTTTTTCAGTTTGCTGTGAACCAGAAAGAAGGGAATTACCTTTCTATACACAGTGTCTGGGCACTTATGGAAAAGGTTTAGCTCGAGACTGAAAGAAACACTAAAAACCAAATTAGATGTGATTCTAGATGCACACACAGCCTCAGCCTTTGTTCTGACAGAGAAACTACATGGTTGCTTGCCAAAAATATTAAGGTAAAAAATAGCCAAACTCAAAAGCACTGTGGAGTATTGTCATCCAGAAGTCAGTGCATTACATGTATTTCTCCTGAGTCCTGTAACAGGACATCCTTCAGCTGTAAGAAAGCATCAGCCTCAGAAATTACTTTCTTCTTCAGCAGCCAATTAAGCTGCAGCTTAGGAAATCAGAAACCCTAAAACTGCAGTGTGGTGCTTCTTTATTGCTACCCATATCTATTCTCATGTCTTCTGCAGGACATGGCCAGCTCCGAGCAGAAGCACGCAGAGATGCAAAACAGGCTGAGCACTGGAAAGGCAACGTGTACCTGAGAACAGCAGGGAACCCATCTTCCAAATACATGGAGTTAGGGGAGAAATGGCAAGAGAGGTCAGCTGAAATACTGACAGAAGGGTCCTGTCTGTCTACCGCCATTAATTTTCATTTTACAGCAAAAGCTAACCAAACCCATCTGGTATTACCAATATACCCAGTGCTGATTTAAACAGCCTGAGCGCAGAAGATGATGCAACTATGACTGAGATAATCCCTTGCTCCTGCTTTCAAGATTACGCAGTACCCGAGAGCAAAAAGCTTTAAGTGGTTACAGCCAAGCGACGATTAGTGAAAGGTTGCCCTATTTCAGTTCACACTGGAATCTAGTGACAAAAGCTGGCTGACTTTACTGTAAGGAGTCGTGCATAGAAGCTTACTATCATCTTAAAAACCCAAATGATCATATTCAAGTTCTAAGAGTCTGTTCAGAAGTGTAAGAGAAACAGCAGTTTCTATGAAATTGTTTAAAAATGGCTTTTGAGAAGGGTTTATTCTTAAGTTTATTGAACTCTTCTTATCTCCTCAGTCCCGCCAGGAGACCAGAATTAACTCAGGCCTCAGGTGCTTTTCCTTCCTCACTCCAAGAGAACTCCTGTACCACCAGACAGGTGAGCTTCATCCTGCCTGACAGTAAGACACAATACTGATACTTAGCCTCTGCAAAAGATAAAATCCATTCCAATGTTACACATCCCTCCAGAATTTGGAAGGATGTGGCTATACAGTGAGAATACTGTCATTAATGGACTGCAACAATTAACTGTGAGCCTCGGATTAAAACTAAACCCTCTCCACTATCGTTTATGCAGATCTTTCTTCTGAGCTCTTTAGTGCTCCAAGCAAAAATTGAAGAGATCTATGCTAAAGCTAGTCTTGGATTTACCATAAAAGCCTAGGGATGTTGTGGTTTAAAGATTAGTTAATCATTGATCTATTTGGAGGTTTTAGTGGGAAAGCACCTGTAAGAGCACAACAGACTTCTCATTGTGCACATCTCAATGCGCTTTAGGCACTTTCAAAGAAGGGAAGGTAAAGCAGGAAGGACAAACAAACAAACCCCAAGACAGGAGAAATCTCATTGCTGTGCATGCTCTGTTGCTGACACCTGATCTTGTATCATTATATTCTGCACCATCAGAAGTCTTCTCTAGCAGGGAAACACAATAAGTGGAAAATTAAAATAGATTACAACATTTGAACTTTAAAAACAGAAGACCAATGATACTTCTTACAATTCCAGAATGAAAGAAAGAACAAACCACTACAGAAGACATATGAATATCTGGACAATGCTCTTATAAAACTTTGACAGACACTGTATGAGAAGGAAAAAATATTCAGATCTGTAACAAAGAGCAGTATCTCATGAACCATTTTATGTTTGTTTTTAACATGTCCATTAAAATTGATGACAAGTGAGACCCTGTGGTTTTTTTAATATGCATTTTTATTTAGGGAAAAGTTGACTGGAATTAAGAAACCTGGGTACAGAAGTCTATTTTACATAGAAAGAAGGATGCCAAAAAGTGGTTACATCCAAGAAAAATATTTGGAAGATGATCTGGGCAGGACAGGCAGAGGAATAAATCAAGGAGCTGCGGTAGCCCAATGGTACACAAGTCCCAGGAATTTATTTTATTGTGATATCTTCTACGAAATATGAAATAGCTCAGAATTTAGATATTTAGGACACTGCTACATAGTGTACCTTCAAAGGGCTAACAGCTATTAAAGCTAGCTCAGCTGGATAGAAAGCAAGTGTTGTTTATTCACAAAGTCCAGCATCACATTAGCTAAGTTTGAATGCAGCTGACACACACTATAACACTACCTGTAAACCTCCAACACACCACTATCCATCATCCAGTACTGTAGAGGCATTTTCACAATACTCCAGGTATTTTGTTTTGACATCACACTTACCCAGCTGCGTCCTCTAAGATTAGGTTTTGATAAGCAGACCTGGAAACCTACACATTCATTTTCAGGAGCGTTAGTCATGCAGGAAAGTGCATGCTGTTTTTCTGCTTTTAAAAGCTGTAGCTAGACAACCTCAGACTGAGAACAAGGCGCAAATAAAGAGTTAGGCAGACTTTAAAAATAACAAAAAATCCCCCAACAAAATCAGAAACACATACACAGCAGTACTGGAGTACAGTTAGATCCGGTGTATTCTGGAAGTGTCATGACAGAAGCCTCCTTACTCCCTTGACCTGTTAATTTGACCAAGTTTAAGACACTTGGTAACCTGTGTGACGTGCTCTCATCTTAACAGCCCGACTCTTCCTGAAGGTCCCCAGGACCTAAAAGAACCCCATCAACTTTGGTCATCAGCAAAAACTACATATTAGGGGGATTTGTACAGATACACCCCTATAAAAACCCATGCATACATGTATATATGTAAGTGAAACATGCATATCTATTTAGATTGCAAAATGCAATTTTAAAATATACTACATTATAGATATTTATATCTACACCCCTATAACTGTAAGCTTTGTATCTGCTAGGAGGAAGACAGTAATTTGCATGACACGTTCAGTATACTTTCTTGAAGTAAAAGAAGTCCTTTTAAGCAATTTTTACCAATAAAGTTTCATTGACAATTGCTACTCACTTTCTTTTTTTCCAGGAACAACTGCAGAAGCAGATCTATGTTACTTTTACGAGAGGACACTGTAGCTCAAAATAAGTTAATTTCCCCCTTGATGTAAAATACTTGGCTGATAATTATACCCTATCCAACAAAGTTCCATCTGATCTTAAAAGTCATGCAGTCCTGCATTCCAAGAGCCGCTTGACTTGCTATTCAGGCATTTCATGATATTTTATAGTCAGACACCTGGGGAGTACTTTTGCCATAGGACAAAAAAAAGTGGAAGTCAAAACGTTTCATTTAGCCTTGCTGCATCTGCCAAGCATATTTTGTCCAGGGATGCCGGACAAAAATAACTAGAGGTGTGGATTCAGATAGGTGCTCCAAAAAAATTATTTACATATTTTTTTAACTTTTATGGAGGAAAAAGCCTCAAACTCCACAGAATATGAAGTTACTTAGTTTCCTTGTGAAATAAAACTGAAGTAGTTCCCCTCACATCTACACAGATGTTTTCATTCTTCCACTTGCAGGCAAAATTCACCCCTGAATAAAAGTACATTTCCTTGATCTTACTATACATATGAAACAGCAAAAAAAGATCTATTAGAATGGGTTTCCATAGCAGCAACACCAAAACAAACAGTGACCTCAACAGGAAGTGCAGCCCAGCAGACATTACTAAATCATGCTTTGCAAAACATAGAAAAGCTGACTTTGCTCCTATACATACTTTATTCACCATTCATTTATCAAAGATCATTACAGTTGTTGACTTAACAATGTCTAAAGCAGTGAGTGTTTGGTTTTCCAACTGTAACAGAACAAACTAAGTCTCATGCCACTGAAAAATAAGCACGCACAAATTGCACATTAGGGAAGTTGCACCTCTTCCCCCCAAACTGCCCTGCCCCTTCTCCATTGCAAGCAAAGTTCTTTCTATAAAGCCTGTACTATTCTCTGAAAGTTTATATAGAACAGACTCACTGCCAGATTTTTATTTTTTTTAGTGAAGCATGAGACCATGCTGCCAGCAGGACTGAAACACAGGACTGTGACCTACTGATTCATTTTACCAAGTTCACAGAGGTGGCAGACAGGGCAGGAATCCAGGCTGTTGGAACAAAGTTCTGCTACAGTATTCAGCACAAAGCATTAAATCTTCATTTTCCCTATAGTCTCAAAGCAAGGTTTGAGAACACAGCATACATTGTATTTGGGAGAAACAGTGGCCTGTTTTTTGCACAAGTACTTTTCAAGCTGGAGCTACTGTTTTCACCCTCTAGCTCTGTTGTGCAATTGTTTTATACAAACACGATCTTCATGATCCTCAAATGCAAGAGCAAATCTAATTCCTCCTGAGAAAAAAGAGAAAACTGCAGTTTCCCCTAAACTCCCTGACCCCTTGAAAGGAAAATTTTAACAGACCAGGAGAGTCTCAGTATTCACAAGGCAGCCAAAGAGACACCATTCACTGCCTAGATGTTTGCCAGTTATTTAATAGCTCTAAAAAGCATGATGAACTGACTACAACATTTACATGTTATTCCATACATTTGCATATGTTCTGCATATATATTGCTTGGCACAGAAAGTTCATGCTGAAATTTCTGTTTCTGGCAGGCTGCGGTCATCCAGAGCCCAGGATTCAGACCAAGTGAGACGTCTGGCTACATGGTAGTACCAGTTCCTTTAGCCACTTGCTAAGACAGCAAGATGAGTTTAACAACACATGAAAGAAACGAAATAGAAGTTAAATTAAAAGTTTGAGCCAAAGTAATTGTGCCCTTAAGATTCCCAAAGAAGGGTATGTTAAACAGGACAGCTGCTTTTCTGTCACGGGCAGCAAATATATAAGGTATCCAGCGCTAAAAGGCTGAAAAGTTAGAAATTGTGGTAGATGGGGCAGTAGTTTTTCCTGCTGAAGAACAGGTACATTGTTGGATTCCTAGTGGTCCTGTACTGGAGGGAAGCAATTCCAACTCAGACAGACTGTGACACAACTGTTACATTTGGAGAAAAAAACCCCACTAAACCTGATATCAACAATGAAAACAGACTTTCTCTGAGTGCTTTTTTTGTTCATATAAACCTAGGCATGTAGATATAAATGTATGTAGCAGCTTTCCAAAGAGACAATACAGAAGCTCAAAACTGAAGAATGGACTCATGGATTACTGACACTCAGAGAAATCTTAGGTCACCTTGGATACTTCATCTATCAAGTTTTCCAGAAACAGAAAACATCCCAATATATTACCCAGAACAGTTATAAATTAGCGGTTGTAGGTAGGGAAAGAAGCTTTTCTACAGCACCAGCTGAGTGAGCCTTCACACCGCATTCTGCTTCAACAGGTATTCATTTCCTTCTGCTCTGCTGAACACCAGGGCTACAGAACAGCCAATATCGAAATTCAGAGTTCAAAAATGCAATGGAATTACTTATCTGGGGACAACATGACAATTACTGCTTTCTTCTGCCCAGTGTTCTAAGAATTTCTTGCCCAATAGGCAGGTTAACCACTCATCAGTTCGTAACGTTTACCAAGCAATAAATATGTACAAGTCACTAGGAAATAGCAGTTACATAAAGTGCAAAGCACATTTTGTGAGAGAACTCAGGCTATTTTGCTTCAGGGTGCAAGACAAAGACAGGTGAGAACCACAGCATGTGGTATAGCGACCCACTGCTGCTGATGGACTAAAAATCGGACACAGGCATCTCCATCTCAGGATAAGTTTCTTCTAAAAGTCAAGTAGTTTACTGGTTTTGATAATCTTGAGGAAACTTCTCAGAATTTTCTTCCACCCTTCAAGAAAGAAGGAAGCGAGTTGACAAAAAAGAAGCAAAAAGATAATAAAACAAACAGGTTGAGAATTGTAATTAAAGGACAGAAAAGGAAGACACACCTGTTATTTCAGAGTTGACATGAACTGTTACTCTATTCAGTGTACAAAATACAAGAAGTTTTGATTAAATAAATCTTGATAGTCAGAAAAGAATTTTCTACCAAACTCACTGGTACCCAGCAAAGCTTCCTAGTTCCCCCTGTAGGGACAGAGAGACAGAGCCTCTTCTGTTCTCTTGGAAAATGAACTTCACCCAACTTACAAAGAAGATGAGCAGAAAATGTGAGCAAGGGAGGGGGAACAGTGCAATAACAGAAATATTTTTCTGAATATACATGTAGTAGAAACAGAGAAATTTTGAAGTTTTTCAAATCATAGACATCTTTGCATATTAGTACTAAAGCAGAGCAGAATAGAAATACTACTTTCATTAAACAGAGCTTTGTTGGTTTCTTTTGTGACAGTAGCTTCTGAGTCTATCTGAGCAGGTTCAGAAAAGTCTTCAGGAATCTTCAAAGTTGATGGAGAAATAAAAGATGAGTAAAGAAAATTATGACAAAAATAGTCAAATAAATTTTAAACACACACAACTACCCAATACTTACAGTGCAATTTAAAGCAGATGTTCAGCCACTGCACGTTCACTCAAACCAAGACTCCATTATCTGCAGAATCTTATCAGTCATTTTACACCCTATATTTTTTTCCCTTTAAATGAATAAATTCTGAATTAGAATGCTCTATCTTCCACAAATAAGCATCTCTCCCTCCTGGATTTTGAAAACCTTCCAGCAAACAAGCTCTGTGATGCCATCAAGGTAAAGCTAAAATTGTGCTTAGAAAATACAAGCAAACCTACTCAAGAAGCTTATTTTCATTGCATGCATCAAGCAGTCACACAAGGGGAGCAACCCTGTGCACACCACTAGCTTCTAAAGACAGCAATAGTATTTAGCTACACCCGTCTGTATGCTGATGGCCTCACGATTGGGGGTTGAGATAGGCAGTTCCTCCAAAGCAGGACCCTAACCCAAGTGACATTATCATGTGGTGACATCTCTTGAAGCAAGCTGCAACTCAAGGCTGACCATTGCCAGGATTCAGCCCTATCACGTAGCCTTCCATACTACACAACTTCTTCCACCCCCAAGCCTGGAAGTCGGAAAAGCACACAGGTATACAAAAGGGCATATATGTATTTTAAAACAAGTTGCTACCTTTAAATAAAACAATTCAGGAATAAACCCCACTCACATCCATACAACATGCACTTTGAAAGACTACTTTTTATAGATCAGTGAAGGCTATGTATAGATTTAACCCATGTTCACATAAAAAGCTCCTTTTCCCCTTATCAAATAGTACCAAAACAGATAAAAAATTAAGTTTTCAATTTAAAAAAGTCAGTGCTTTAGCACTACATTTAATTTGTGAAAGAACTACAAGCAAAGACTTGCATCAGTATCCCATGCAAAGTCAGTTTTACATAGGAAGTTTTAAATGCTGAGTTTTGGAAAGAGATGCAATTGGATTACCTATAGCTTTCTTTTACTTACCTTTTGTTTCTTACCAGTTTGACGCGACTAACTAGTCAAAATGCCTTTAAGAAGAAAGAAAAATCAAGCCCAGGCTTCTCCCTCAAGGAGGTAATCCATAGGAACACTGATAACACGCTCGTAAGGAGTCAATAACATCATAGGTCGGACATTAATCACTAACATAACCTTCAACACCGACTCGGCTGCTTGCAATTTAAGTTTCACACCTAGATACACAGCGCACGTACATGAAAACAACTATCACAGCTCAGGGCTTTACTGGGGGTACCGAACACATGCTTTACTCGCATGAGAACAGCGGTACGTCCCCACCTGGGGCACCAACTGCGGCGACTGCCGATGGCGGGGAGCAGCGAGGCAGCGCGGCCGTGCGCGCACCGGGGCTCCCCGGCACCGCTCCCCTGCCTCCTACCCCAGCGACCGGCCCCGGGCGGGAGGCGCCGGGAAGGGCTGATCGCGGCACCTGAGCGGCGACGCCAGGGCACTCCCCGCGGGGGCTGCAGCGGCCAGGCGGGCGCGCCGCTCCCCAGAGAGCGGCTAGATAAGGCGGCGAGCAGCGCCCCNCCGGCCGTGAGGCGGCCCCGGCGAGGTGGGCGGGCACGGAGCCTCATCTGCGGGTACCGACGCCTGCCGATGCGGAGCGTCCCGAAGCATGAGGAAAGAAGAAATCTTGGGCTATAATGCGAGTATGCCCTTGAGGCCAGGAGGGCCAGTGGTATCCTGGGGTGCATCGGGAAGAGCGTGACCACCAGGTCAGGGGACCTGGTCCTGCCCCTCTGCTTGGCCCTGGTGCGGCGACATCTGGAGCGCTGTGTTGAGTTCTGGGCTCCTCAGTCCAAGAGAGACAAAGAGCTACTGGACAGGGTCCAGTGTAGGGCCACAAGGTCATCTGGGGTCTGGAGCATCTCTTTTATGAGGAGAGACTGCAGTGGCTGGGCCTGTTTAGAGAACCCTGACAGTCAGGGGATCGCATTAATGCGCATAAATATCTCAAAGGAGGCTCTCAGTTGGATAGTGCCAGGCTCTTCTCAGTGGTGCCCAGTGAAGGAACGAGGAGCAGTGGCTATAAACTAAAATACAAAAAGTGTCACCTCAGCGTAAGAAAGAACTTTTTCACATTGAGGATGACAGAGCACTGGAACGGGCTGCCCAGGGAGGTCGTGGAGTCTCTCTGGAGACATTCAAACCCACCTGTGAGGAGTTCCTGTGCCACCTGCTCTAGGTGACCCTGCCTTGTCAGGGATATTGGACTGGATGATCTCCAGGGGTCCCTACCAAGGCTGACAATTCAGTAATTCTGTGGTTTATTGAGTTGAGGAGGAGCGGCAGCGGGCAGCGGGCGAGGTCCGGCCGTGCCCGGCCTGGGCGCGGCTGCTGCCGGTTCCCGGCGACTTCCCGGGCAGGGCCGTGCCCACAAAGGGCCGGGCCCCAGACTCCCCCTGCCTGCCTGCTGCCGGAAAAAAGAGTTGGACTCTGATCCCAGTCTTCAAACTTATGCGTGTGTTCAGTCCTGGGATGTCACTGATAATGTAAAATGTATTTTACCTATAATGTGCACATAAAGCAAAATGGCAGAAAAATGAAGCATTTGCAAGACTGAATACTCCCATAAATATTTTAATGTTCCATATTTCTTTTATCTTTGGAAAAAGTAACAAACATTCATTGAGACTTTATAACTACCATAGGAAATGGTGGTGCATAATTTGATAAATATTTTTGACATTCATTTGTAGAATCTAATGTTTTCTTTCCATACATACCAACTTTTCTCAAGTAGATCTTAGGTCATTTTGTTTCTTCCCCAGAGGCCAGAGATACTCATCTTTCAGTGTTTAATTTTTTTGTCTGGCACCACTTGTTGAAAGAAGTTGCAAACAAAGCAAAAATGAGACCAGGTCTGTTTGTTGTCTGTTAGCAGATAAAAGCAAAACTAACTGTTATGCTGGGATTGGCATCGTGGTATAGGCCATGTAGGGGCAACAGCCCCTAGAGGTGAATCTGTGCAGCAGACTTTGGTCAAAAAGTTCAGTAAAAAACTAAGAGAGGGCTCAACCTGTATCATTAGATAAAATGCGAGAACACAGTCCACCAGGTAATGCTGCTGTGTTTAGTGTGTGTCTCCCTAACAGAGGTGAACAATAGGAGCTGTTGCATGTATTTTGTTTGGTTGGGTTTGAAATTTTGTTTTTCATTTCTGGTTCTCACTCTGTTCTATTTGGTTTAGTGGTTACTTCCTGCTGGTTTGGGGGCTGAAAGACAAGGGGAAGTTAAGAGTGCCTGATGTTGGTGTGCCTGGGACCCTATAGTTTGCATACCATCAAGCCTCATAACTTTCTCAGACTAAGATAAAAAGAGTAAGCAGGAGATTATTCCTGTTCAGTAAATGTGCTGTTGAATGCCAGCAATTGCAAAGACTAGATAGATATTTTTGACCATACTAAGCAGAGAAATGAAACCATCATAGTCCTCATCATATGCTTTTCATTTGTGAATGGATGTAGGAGCATATTTTCATTTTAGGAAACAAAAAAGAAGAGAAAGAAAATCTTGTATGGTTTAAGCATATTTTGCTTATCGTTATTTCTCTGGGTATAATGGCATAATACCAATGGTATTGATTGTGTCATTTTTCTTTTTTTCCCTATAGCTATAACACTGCTTGGTTAATAATTTCATTTGCTTATATTTTTCCTAAGCTTCTTGGGTTGGAGATGCTTCAGTTGTGATTTGTGCATATTTCAATTGTGTCATTTAGTGCCAGAATGTAGTAATCTTTTAACAACTGTCCTATCTACAAATTCATATATGAAGCCTACAAATTCATGTATATAATAGAAAATGCAGACAGTAATATAAAATTTCTGCCTTGCAAACCAGCAGATTGCCATTGGAACACACTTTCTCTGAAACCTGGATCAATAAAGAATGCATTTTAAGATTCTGACTGTTTTCTGTGTTTTCTATGGCTTTGTCTGGCAGAAATAATTTCCTATTCTGTGAATGTGATCCTGTATGACTCCTCTACTTAAAGATTCTGAAGTTGCAGGAGAACAATATTGACATGCCAGGGCACAGAGCTGGGTTTTATCATAACTGTCTGGGACATACCAAGACCTGTTTAAATATTAGGATTTTCTAAGGAAAGAGCACGATGTATCCCAGCACTGATTTTCCCACAGCAGTGTTCATAAACCCAACAGGCAGAAGATGGGAAAAGGCTAATAATTCTACCATATACATTTCTGGAAACATGGACAGAAGAGAGTGGATAGTTTGTCAGATAATTTTCCTGGTTTTACAGTTTTCTTTGCATTCAGATACCATAATGATAAATGTAACTGCATTTCTCCTAACATTAGATATGTAGATTATGCTGGTGATTTATATGTCCATCCTCAGATGGAAGGTATCATAACTTAGCAATACTGAAAATTTGTTTCCAGTAAAGCTGTTATGTAATAAACAGTTCTTCTGTTTAAACTTTTCGAGCAAATACTTGAGACTAGCTTGCAGTTAAATTCTCCTAATTTTGCTGTTTGCTTTATGTGTTAGAAGTAATGACACTGTGCTTTTAAGATCTTTTTCTGTAAATATAATCTGAAGTATAATGTAAATATAAGGAGTCTGTCTTGCCTCAGAGTGGCTTAATACACTAATTTAGTTTTTAAAAAAACATTTCAGTTTGAGAAGGGAATAACATTTGCCTTTCTGTATCCATTTGAATAAAACAAAGGAATGTTACATGAAATGTCTTGTGCAGGTCGAGTAAAAACCCAGAAGGGAATTTGGATGCAGAAATCAAAAGTTGTAAGTCTATAGGCATTACTGATTATCTGCTTACCAGATAAGTATATACATGGTTCTCCATTGTACTTTAATTCTTTTGCTTTTTATGTCTCAGATTTCAGATACTACGAGCGTTAATATTGACACAGTAGTTTTGATAATTGATTCATGCTTGGTCCACTCAAAATCTAGAACCTAAACTTCATTGTTTTTCCCTCTACAGAGGGGCTTATTATGTTAGGAAATTTCAGACCATGCATGAAATAGAGGCTGATTTAAGAACCTAGAAGTTTGGTAACAGCTATTGCCTTTTTAAAAGAATATAGGAAGAAGAGGCTTTGCCCCACTTTTTCTATAAAGCCTGAGTAGATAGTGAACCTTCCCTCAAGTCAGAATACAAACTCTTAAGATTTCCTCAGCATGATGGGGAATCAAACAACCACTTCCATCTATTAGGACTGTGGACTAGCTACCAGACTTTGGCTTCATTGTATTAACTATGGTTTTAAAGTAGTACGGCTGTATAGAAAAGAAAAAGTGCTTGATGAAATTGTGACAGAGTGGATCTGTCTACGTGGCTATGCAGTCCCAAGGCCTACATTGGCCAGATGGTGTGTAAACATACAGTTTTACAAATGAGGGCTTGTTATCCAAAGAACCCTTAGCACAGGCTGCAGTCATGCTCTTTCTTGTTCTCCCTGACTGTCCCTGTGACTTTTCAGTTCTTGAAATAGTGGCAATACAAAATGGTGGAAAATTGTAGTGTAGCTTGATGATTATGACACTTACTGGGAAAATCAAACCTTTCTTCAACCAGAAGAGGAACTTGTCCACTTTGTGGACCGTTTAGGGGCATAAAGAGAATGAGAGAAAACAATAAAAGGAAAAACCTATTCTAAAAGGAAAGAATAACCTGTGGCCAGTTCTTTGAAAGAACGGGGATAGAAGGAGTCTCTGTTTCCCAACAGAGATATTTTCTATCAAGTGTGGGTGATTCAGCCAAGTTAGGAGACAGCTGTTTGCTGACTATAGTTTCTTTCTTGCTCAATATGCTTCATGGCTTGGAGTCTGTTCTGAATTATGGGACTGCTCCATGAGCTCCATGTACCTTAGGTCCCTTAGCATAGAAACTAAGCTTGTCACTTCTAGGTTTCTAAGTAAATTGTTGGATATAACTCAGAAATTATGTACTGGAGGAGAGAGCTAATTCTTTATTTCCTCTCTGGTTTTCAGTCCCAGTCACAGCACCAGTAGTTACAACCTGAAGGAAATTCCNGGTCCTAATGGGAGATATCCAGGACTACCAAGAAAGCTGGATGGTGCCACTGTGAGATCAGCTGATAATTTTGGATTCACCAGGGTGACTGGGAGAAGTGCCTGANGCACCAGTAGTTACAACCTGAAGGAAATTCCTGCATTATTAAATCTCTAATAGAGTTAAATTTACTCAGGCAAAAATCCCTACTCAACACCTTCTCAAACACCTACTCAAAATATATTATAAATGATAAGAAATTAAATGCATGGTATCAGAAAAAAATACTAAGTAAAGCCAGAGATGCACTTATTGTTCTTAAAAAAGCAAATTGTATAGTAAGTTTCCATAAATATTTCATTCATAGATGAACAAGGAGCTCCTGGTAAAAGTCAAACATAAAAAAGGAGTTTATAGAAGGTGGAAGCAGGGATGGGTAACCTGAAAGGAATACTGAGGCACTGTCTGGTATGCAAAGATGTATCTATGAAAGCCAAAGTCCACTTGTAGTTGAGTCTGAGAAATGACGTCAAAAGCAGCAAGATGAAGTTCTTGAGTACATAAGTAGCAAAAGGAAGAGTAGGGGAAATGTGGACACGTTGCTGAACAGGGAAGTGGCCCTGGTGACACGGGGTATGCAAAAAGCATTGCCATCTTAACTTCAGTCTTTACTAATAAGACTGGCCTTCAGAACTCCCAGATACCAGCGGGAAAGACTGGAACAAGGAAAACATACCTTTGGTAGAGGAAGGTGAGGTCAGGGCATACACCAGCCAATTGGACATATGTAAGGCTATAGGTCTGTCCTAGGTTAAAACGTAAGATATGCCCCAGGTATGTATTCTATCACCATCTCCATGGGCTGTTGAAACCAGGTGGGGCAGTGTTTCCCTTGTCCCCACCCTCCGGACTATGTTCTGTTCATGGGCCCATTCATGCTCTGCTGTATGACTCATGGGTAACTCCCATCCGGGAGTTATCTCTGTTTAATGGGCAATCAAGGACCCACTGCATGACTCATAATATTACATCATTCCATTGTGAGATGCTCCACCCATGGGGAGGAGCCAAGTATTCCCACCTGGATATAACCCGGGATAGCACAGGGGGCCCTTGCCCCACTGGATTCCCAGAGGACAGGAGCTACCGGACTTTTCTACAGGATCACTGCTTCAACAAGACCACTTCATCTGGACTGCTACCACCACCCTAACTAACAGGTTGCATTATTGCATTTATTTTATTTTACTTTTTTTTCCCCCTCCCATTAAATTGTATTTCTGACTTGAAGTCTCTCACTGGTTTTGCTTTCAAACCAGCCCAAGGTCCTAATGGGAGATATCCAGGACTACCAAGAAAGCTGGATGGTGCCACTGTGAGACCAGCTGATAATTTTGGATTCACCAGGGTGACTGGGAGAAGTGCCTGAAAACTGGAGACAAGTAAAGGTCACTCCTATCTTCAAAAAAAGCAGAAGGAGGACCAAGGAAACCACAGGCCAGTCGCCCTGTGATATTTATCCCTGTAATGGTTGATGGAGCAGCTAATCCCAAAACCATTTCAAGGCACATAAAGGACAGAGGTGGTCAGCACGGATTTACCAAGTCATGCTTGACCAACCTGATATGATCCTGAGGTGCATCCATGAGATAACTGGTTTGTTAAATAAAAGTAGCATCCTCATTACTGGGTGATGGGGCAGAGAATATCCACAGCAAGCTGATAATGCAAAACAGATGTATGTAACAGACACACCAGAGGGTCCTGCTGCTATCTGGAGAGATCTGGTCAGGCTGGAGAAATGGGCTGACAGAAACCTCATGAAATTCAACAGGAATTGCAGAGACCTGGAGCTGGGGAGGAACAACCCCAGGCACCATTACGTGCTGGAGGCTGAGCCACTGAAAATCAACTTTGCAGAAGAGTCCATGGGGGTACTGGTGGACACCAAGCTGATCATGCACTAGCAATTTGCCTTTGCGGCAAAGAAGACATAGGATATCCTGAGCAGCAGGTTGAGGGAGGTGATCCTTTCCCTCTACACTGATAATGCCTTATCAGAAGGAAGTATTGTGTGCAGATCTGGGCTCCCTGGGAAAAAAAGAAACAGGTATACTTTGATTTGTAACAGCTGTCTACATACTGGTATTTTCCATCTGAAGAGATATTAAAATTTTGATGTTTATCTTTTGGCTACATGGTCTTTATCTAAGTGAATAAGTTTATCTATGTCTTTATCTAAGTTAATAATTTTATCTATTTTTTGTTGTTGTGAATTACGTCTTTCAATATCCAGAGGCAAAATTTTAAACACTGGTTATTTAGAAATTTTATGGTGAACAGTTTTTTATTTTGTTGTGACAACAGAGCAATTCTTTGAAATCAAAATTTTCTGCAGGAATTCAAATACTAGGAATAGAATTTTTGATCACAGTAGAGAACACAGAAAAACAATTTCCATGTCATTAGGGCTAAGGTATTTACATGAGTTGCAGAGGAGCAATATCTGATGCTGCTTTGCCTAGGTCAGGGTAGAAGACTGTAACCATGGGGAATACTTCCACTATGAGAGTAGTTATTTCAATAAAGGGTGAAGGCTGTTTCTATCTGGTTTCTCACTTGGAACATTCTTGGTTTTGTTCCAATGCAATGCAAGACAACTTTTTATTTATACTCTTAAAAAAAAACAGTGGAATGGGAACTAATTTCCTATACAGCTCTGCTGACAATATAATGTTATGAGCATTTGTTTGGCTTCTTTCCCATGCAAGGGAGCTCCAGCAAAGGTTCTCAGACTTTCCATTAGTAATAATTTACATAAAGATTGTATATGTCTAGAGAAGGGTAATTTAAGTACCATCTGGATAGAATCATAGCGACTCTTTTGCTATAATTTGTGTTTAATAACTTCAGCCTAGGCTTGAAGAGACGATGTCTAATGCTATTGAAAGAAGGTAGTTATGGTATATGAGATCATGCTTTTATGACTACAGATGCCAAGGAACATTAATAGGTAATTGAATTCTTTGTATATCTGTTCATAATCCAGTATCTTGTGATACTTGCCACCCACACCTGAGAAAAGCAAATCTATTAGGTCTTAGGAAATGGGCTCTGATGATCAGACTTTCTGCATACCAGACTCCTTTTAGAGCCATCAAAAAATTTTTCTGGCTTTGCTTTTTTTATTTAAATGGACTGAAGTTGTCATTATGGTCATAGGTCTCCAAGCTGTCACTCTGATAGATCAAAAACTCTTGCTTTTTCTACTGATCAAACCTACTTTTAGCCCTGCTAAAACGGTACCCACTTGAGACCTTACTCAGTGAGCTACAGGTTGTCAAAGGACTAGTCTCAGGGGATATGATTTATAGTTTCAGATGGTATACGTGGTATACAGGAAGAAAAATTAGGACAATTATCTGGACTACAGTAAGTAAACTCCCTGCTTGAGCTAGCCAATTCTGTTTTTATCGGTCCTGGAAGACTTTTTACTGCACTCTAATCCTTCCTCTTATAATAATGTCATAATATAATATGGCCTTGATATCATTCTAGCATTTGCTGCCTCTATTGAAATACAAGTTTAGGCTCTGATCCAGCAGATGGGAATGCTAGCTGAGACTCATAAGTCAGCTGCAAAGATCATTTCCCTACATCTGTGCCCTCATTTAAAATGAAAATACATGGCATATAATTCACTTTGGCCATTTTATTCTGCTGTTTGACTTGGAGACCTTTAGTGTAGAGGTTTTCTAGCTCTGAAACAGGTGAAAAGCGAGGCTCAATATGCAGGACTGCAGCTGATGTCTCAAGAATCAGAGAAAACTGCTTTTTCAACCAATAAAAACATTTTTCGAAAGTTTTCAGAAAATTTGATTTCTTTTCCTGTGACAAAGGGCCTACAGAGGCATAAGTTCAGCCACAGGTAGATGCTTATATTTGCTTAGTGAATTTGGTCTTTCTTAGGGCTTGTCCTACAAGTAGTTTGCCTATGCTTTTAGCTTTACACAGCCACATGGTGCAATTGATCTTAAGTGGTTTAATGACTTGCATACCACTAACAAATGTGTTTTGGGGGTTAATAAAAACATTTTCTCATGATTAAAAAATTACTCAGTAATGGTGGCTGTGTAGCTGAGGAGCAATGAGAGAAGACATCTAGCTAATCTAACATCCATTTCTAGCTAAAGCGGTTCTGATTTTTCCTTCTTCATTAATTTCTATCCTTTGCCCAGTCTAATGACCTTACTTGTGCCATCTCTTGTTCTTACCTGATTCCTTGAGTAGCCAGTTCAACTCGGTAACCAAAAGATATGTCTTAATCTTGTCATTTTCTGTCCTCTTAGTGAACTGAATTAAGAGACCTGAACTGGCTGTGGAAGAAATCAAGCACCAGAGAGAGCAGAAGGAGAAGAGCATGATGGTATCGTTGGTAGCAGAGAAGTTCTCATGGAACTTCAAAGTGAGGGAGACCGATAATGGGAGGAGTCATTGCAGAAGCAGAATTGGAAAGATAAAAGCAACTGAGACACCTTTAAACAAAATAATGTCCAGAAGGGATTAGGGATTAGCCCTTGAGGATGCATAGGTGGAGGCAAGCGGGGGGGGTAGTTCTTCAGGAGACACTCCAGAATGCATGTCTTCTATACAGTATCATGGTATGTACAACAGCTGCCTGTTGTACATACCACAGACCAAGAAACATGTCTGATTCACAAAGATTATCAGCATGTTTGCATGTCTTGAACTACAGTACTGTCTAGATTCTGGCTTGTTCAGAAGGAAGTAGTAAAATTACAACCGTATGTAAGCTAAGAAGTGAAAACTGTATCATTCACTGGTTCAAGAATTTAGTACTTAAGAACAATGGGTATTTTGTGTCTCAAAAGCTGTTGGATAGAATATAATGCACAAGTTCCGAAGAAAACAGAAACTGTTAGAGTTGTACCTCATTTTCAGTTCTTCACTTCTTCATTGCCTGCATGGTGTATTTCTTCTTTTCTGTGTATAGTAGTCATGAAACATTAAAGCACAGTTTATCTCAGCTGTCTTATGTATGCAATAATTGTACTCCTTTATTGGTAAAGACTAAAGGAATCACAAAACATTATTAAAAAGAAACTGTATGAACAACATGGTTCATCAGATTAGAGCTTTTCATATATTTCTCTCATGCTTCTCTATGTATGCCCTTTTTTTCTATGCTGCTCTCTTATTTGGTTTCCGTCTTCTTCCTCTCCCTTATACGGTGTAACTGAAGTCTTAGTTTGCTTTTCTCATCGATGTTTTGCCTTCCATTTTTGAACAAAGTATTTTAATATTACTTTATAGCATTTTGTATTTGTCTGTTACTAAGAGAATATATACAAAAAGGTACACAAGAAAAGAAAGTCATAACTCAGTGTGCTCATATATATGCCTACCTCTCAAATGCTTTTTTCATTTGTGTCATTGCTTATTTTTCTACCAGTGACAAAATACAGTACCAAGAGCCAAGACTATCCAATGCTTCCTGGTACAGGATCTATTTTCAGCTTGTTATAACTTTATCAAGCAGCAGCCATTTGAGAGGAAAACTTTACTGATACACATCCTACCCAGCATAATAGCATAATTATTTCATTCTTCTTCTAAAATTTGTTGACTGTTAATTTTTTTTTTTTTGGTGGATGTGGAATATTAGAGGAGAGAAAGAAGTTGATTTGATTTCTTGTTAATGCCAGATAATTAAGGTGTTCCGTAGAACAGGAATAGTGAAGAATATTTTTCCTTCTTTTGCCAGAACTAACAATTCTCGTGTCTGTTTCTCTGAATTTTTTTCTGGCAGCTAGAGTCTCATTTTGGAGGCATTTTGAATAGAAGTCAGTGGCTATATCAACAAACAACCTAAATGGATGTTCTGATCTCTTCTTGGATAGTCTTGTGTTTAGGGCCTTCAGCTGTACTTGAAGTATGGAACAGCCTTATCTAATTCTTTTTATTTTTATACCAAATGTCCCACACAAATCCTGTAACCACTAAGGTAAGGGAACAATCTGTCTCACCATGTGTGTGCTTAAAATATTTTGTATGGAACAGAACAGCTTTGACAAGAAATGTTCTTTTTCTAATATATCCATTTGTATGCAGAATCCCTGCTGTGAAGGAGCACTTTGGGATAATTACCTATTCCATTTATTGTGGAATAATTGTGAGTGTAGTCACACTTAGTATATATAAACTGTATATATTTTATAGATCAAATATATAAAATTTCTGTATTCTCTGGCAACTTTATTATGCATTAGTGGATAAAGTTTGGGAAGAAAATGTACCATTCTTTCCTGGTTTTGTAAATGACCCCTGAAAATGGCTGTTTCGGTTTTTTAATAAAGCCTATTTGTCAGATTCAGCCCAGCATCATAGATGCCATTACAAAATGTAAAATTGCTTCTTTGTTAAATCAATTATTCCCTCCAAAAGTGGATCCAACTGTAATTCTAACATTTCTAATCTGTTCAATGAATACTTGAATTTTTGCAGAAAATAAATCTGGGATTTCTCTTTTCATGTTTAGTAAAGAACACATGAATTTAATTATAACCATATAATTGTTACAGTACCATTATTAGAATTATTAGAGAGAGATGCCTTTACTCAAGATGCAAGGAAGACCATATGCCAAAGCCAGTAGTACAGATTTTATTTAACTGTAAATGTGAAATAGAGAGAGAAAGAAATAGGAAAGAGAGGGTGGGAGGCAGAAGGAGAGTGAGAGACAACTTAAGTAGAAAGAGACACCAGCCCTGTGGATCCAGTGGTACCTCGTTGGTCCTTTTCACCCTAAGCTTGTCCATGTTGGAACTATATCAATCCATAGAACTCTGAAACACAGAGCTCTGTGGATTAATATAGTTCAGGTACAGCTGGGAATGCCCAAGCACCTCCCCTGAGGTGAGGGAATGTTTTACGCTGTCTTTTGCAACAATGAGTCTGTGGCAAAACTTGATTCAAGTGCAATCCTCTGGTGGAAGGCTTCAGGAATGAGTAATGGGCATGCTTCCAGGGTCCTTGGTGGCTTATGACACCTTCTAGACATGACAGCTGCCTCTCACATCAGGGCTGTTGAATGTCCTGTGAAAATGTGACCTTCAGGGGAGTTGTCAGGAAGAGTTTTACAACTGTGCCAGTATATGTAAGGGAAGACAACTGGCATGGTAAAAAGCACCATTTGGTCTCTGCTGGGTCTGCTTCTTATCTGACCAAAATCTCAGCTTTTAGCCTTTGGTGGTGGATGTTCACCCTTTCTGTTTTATGTAGACCAGAGGCTTTGTCACCACCTTCCCAAACACTCCACTCCTCTTCCCACCCTCGGTTTGTGGAAGGAGAGGCCATGCAAACCTGGCCTCAGCAAATAAGTCTGTGGGCTGTGGCCTCCCCCAGCTTTGTTTGCTTCTCCTTAGACCTGAGATATTTAGACAGTAGTACGGCCTTTATCTTATCTCAGGTTCCTGTCAGGTGGCTTAACTCACTGTCCAGTTTCCTGAAATCAGAAGGCATATATCTGGAGGGTTGAGCTTCAGTCATTGTAGATGAGCAGTTTTCCATTATAATTTTTCAGTCTCTATAATAATAGTATTAGCATTTGAAAAATTGTGTTCTCAAAAACATGTCGCAATTTGGTAGCTCAGTTTGAAACCTGTCAATATTATGTAGTTTAGCAATCATTCACCCTAAGCTCAAGCAACCTGAAAAGGAAACAAGATTCTGAATAATGTATTGGGGATAAAAAAATTTCAGAAGTAGAGTGAGCTAACTTAATCTCTTGAAAAATCTGATTTTTCTGTATCTCAGTATTCATGTCTAAAATATGAAGAATAAATCTTCCTTAAATCCATATGATATTTGAAAAAAAAAAAAGAATTAAAAAAAAATCAAGAATCCAAGAGCTTCACATGCAGCAAGGCACAAACTTCATTAATACCTGAAATAGATACCTTGCTCTGGAGCAATTAAATAGAGACTCAATTTCAGCATCTTATTATTTTCTGATTTTAGTTAAGCCAAATAGCTTGTATTTATTAATTTCTTATGAATTACCTTATCTTTCCTATTGAGGGGATGCTTTGTTTAAACCAGACAACTCACTTAAGATTTTGATCCGCTGAAATTATTAAGAGAAGTATTTCTGTCACCTTGTGTGCCTTGCTTCTCACGGCCAGCTACATCAATCAACAACTAATTGTTTTGTTGAGTGCTGCTATGCTTTTAAAAGTCTGCTCAGCCCTGCAAATAAAGATTCTACTGCTTTTGGCAGAAAAATGCTGAATTTTCCTTTAAATTCAATTTGCAATTCAAATCATGTCTTCTAAACAGGATTATCAAGCATCAGGTTCATGCAGGATTCCTAAAACATCTTAATGCAAGTTGGCAGTCACTTATCACACATTATTAAGCAGTTTTCAGAAATCACAATGTTGTCACTGTAATTAGAAGCCTCTTTATATTGTACTACATAAGTGGCTTATTAATCTGAAAAGAAAGTTATTAATAGAAGGGTCTTAATTGCTATAATTACATTAAAAGTAGTCATGCTATAAAGCCTGAAAAAGCTCTAGTTGCTTTACAGACTTTTGTGTCTTTGGATGATCATTATGAAATGCCAGTGATTTCAAACTAGCTTTCAAAAATAATTATGATTTAAATTGTAAACTCTGCGTTCTTCCATGTAGTATAGCCTGAAAATACCTTGAGATTCTAATATAACTAAAGATAAAATCCTACCAAGACTGCCATTGCAATTTTGGTTAGTTTATTTGTGTGTGGAGGGTCTTTTTTTTTTTATTTTGGGTGTGTGTGCAATGGCTTGTGGACCACCCACACAGGACAATTCACTCCCATGGGGAGCACACAGCCTCCAGTCAGCCTCAGTTAGTAGTAACTCCCCTTTGGGAAGTCCTCCTGAGAGATTTCATTAGAGGTCAGGATGAGTGAAAGTGCTTCAACCCTCATGCAGCCCCTAGGCTGCCTCAGTTTGCAGGGACTCTCTTTGGGAAGTCCCTTTGAGAGTTTTCCTTGTGGTTCAAGGTGAGAAAAAAAATACATCAACCCATGAGCCTCTGCAGTTTATGTTAATGTTTCATACCCCATTGGTTATTCCCCCGTTCTTGGTTTCTACCCCTCCTGATTGGTTCTTTTTGGATCCTTCCCCTGACTGGTCCCTTTCCCAACTCCTATCCCCACTGGCAAGTTGAAAAGCCCCACCCCTGTCTACCCTATATAATCCCTCTCCCCCAGGACCATTTGGCTCTTTTCCCTCCAGACCTCATGGAATAAAGAAGCTTTCCTGGAGATTGGAAAGACCCTGTCTTGCTGCTTTTACTCCTGCATCACTTGGGGCGGCAAATTCGTCTCTGCTGCTCAAGCAGCCTCACAAAGAGCAAATCACTTTGCACTTAAGAGTGCAACAAAGAGCTGATCGCTTGCTCTCTGCCTGAGAGTGCCTGTGCCAACGTTGATCTAGGTGTCTTTTTGAAGATGCTTCTAGCGAGGAAGGTTGCGGCATCTTCACCACTGGACCAGACCGCGACATGTGTGTTTGGGTTTTTTTTTGGTGAGAGTATTAATTACTGATTTTCTTTTCTTATTTGAAGGTGAGAAGCAGATGATCCAACTACCAACTGCAGTGTGGTTCTAGAATTACAGATTGTAATCTTGGCATACTTCAGGGGTCAGCAAAGGGAAAGTGATACTGCTCCCAAAATAATTATTTTTTGTAAATATTTTTAAGGTTCTCACCTATGAAGAAAGTAAGAATTTAACCTGGAAAGCCAGATCAGATTTCAAGAACAGCTGCTGCATGGATTAGAGTGGGATTGGCAGTTATGTTCACTCTCATTCACAGTTTGCCACAATTTGTCACAGCATACAATTGATGGAGGGGAAGAAGAACATTTCACAAAATCGTCCAGATTGGACGGGTGCTTATGCTCATCTACTACAGCCTCCTGGCTAGAGTAGGATCAACAATCAGGTAGTATTGCTTAGGGCTTTGTCCTCTTGGGTCTTGAACACCTCCAAGGATGGAGTTCATGCAACTCCTCTGGACAGCCTGCTCCAGTGCTTAATTATGATGTTTTCCTTGTATAGTCAGGATATCTCATCTTCTGAGTTTATGGACACTGTTTCTCATTCTGCCACTGCACCTTAGGAAAGAGCCTGACCCTGTCTTCTTGATGGTCCCTAAGTTCCACCGCAACTGTCTCTTCTGAGCAAGATAAACAAGCTCAGCTCCCTCAGCCTCTTTTGACAAGGCAAATGCTCCAGTTGTTGATGACCTTGGTGGCCCTTTGCTGAAGTCTCACCAGCTGGTCCATGTCTTTAATTGTCTTTAATGTACTGAGGGGCCTCAAACAATGTGGGGAGCCAGATGAGAGTGGTTTAGCAAGGGTCAAGTTGAGGTGATTGGTCACTTCCCTTGACTTAATAGCTGCAGTCTTTTTTTTTCCTTTACAACCCAGTATGCAGTTAGCTTGAAGAATCACACATTTTTCATCCATTTTTGAATTTTTTTTAATCCACTGTTGTGGTTTAATCCCAGGTAGCAAATAAGACCCATGCAGTCACTCACTCACTCCCTCTTAGTGTTGTGGAGAGAATCAGAAGGGGAAAAGTGAAGAAAACTCATGACTGGTGTAAAAACAATATAATAAGTAAGATAGACAAAGGAAAAAAAGTAAGGAAAAGACACAAACAAAGAGAAAGGAAAATAAAATTAAAGAATTTTTTCTTGACCATGTAAAAGAAAACAATTGCTCACCATCAACTGACCAATGCCAAGGCTCTACCAACCTCCTTCCCTTGATTGTGGTGCTGAGCACAAGATCCTGTGATCTGGAATATCTTTGTGGTCAGTAGATGTCATCTGTCCTGGCTGTCTTCCCTCCAAGTGTCTTGTGCAATGCCCCCGCCTCACTAGAAGAGGGAATGTCAGGAGCAGAATCAGCTTTGACTCTGTGCAAGCCCTGCTCAAAAGTAACTAAAGCAGCCCTGCATCACCAGCACTGTTTTCAGCACAAATCTAAAACACATCTGCTGTGGAGAAAATTGACTCTATCCCAGCCAAAATTAGTGGAAATCACCAGTAGTTCATCTATGCAGATACCAACATAGGTACAAGAAAGCTGTGGAGCATCTCAGCGCCTTGCTAAAGAAAAGACAGGGAACATCCACTATCCTCCTCACATCCACAAATATTCTTTCATCATAAAAGGCATTTGGCACTGGATATATTAACTGTGGTATACTCTAGGTATAATCATGCTGCCTATTCCCAATCACCTCGTTTTCATGAGGTGAAAATCGCCTTGTTTTCTTGTGCCTAGAAACAGCTTTGTTCTAGAAAAGGACATCTTCTTTGATATTCTCAGGGGCTAAATTGTGTCTGACCAGATTGCTGTTCCTCAGATCAACAGGATCTTAAGCAAAATGCAACATTAACCTTTCTCCAATCATCAGAACATCTCCTGATTTCTACAGTCTTTTAAAAATAGTGCAAAGCAACTTTACAGTTGTGATGGCAAGCAGTCAGATTCTTATCACCTGATCCTGTGGATCTGTATGGTTAAATATTTCTTAAAGATACTTGACTCTATTCCTTTCCACTGCATATGGTTCTTTTCTTAAATTCTCTAAGGACAGAGGCCTTGGTGAAGGATAGGTGAAGCTCCTGGTCAGGGGCAGACTGAGACAAAGAAGGCATTGAGTAATTCACCACCCCTTCATGTCCAGGCAATGTTTCTGTATTCTTCTTAGTAACTTGCCCTTGCTTATTTTTAACACTGGATCTTAGCTGTGTTCCCTGTTTAAGAAGAGTGGTCTCCTGAAATATCTGCTCATTTTCCTGAGTATTAGGATAATTCTGTCTTTGCACTTGCAGGTTTCCCTTAAGGATGTGCCAGGTCTCTTTAACTTTTTGCTTTCAAAGATCCCTCCCACAGGATTCCATGTTTAAGTTCCTTAAGGAAGGAAAATCTTGCTCTTCTCATTACGAGGTCTGTATATTCCGCTTTCTCCTTCCCCTTTGGCATTTTTAACTCCTCAGTTTTCTAGTCCCTACAGCCAAGGTTGTAATTGATTATCACACTGCCAAGCAGTTCTTGTTCAAGATCATGGTTGGTCCTCCTAAAATATGTCATAGTAAGTTTTCCCTGACATCCTCCAGATGCCTCCTAGTTTTCCATCCTGCTCTGTCATCCCTTCAGAAGATGTAAGAGAAGATAAAGTCCCCCGTAAGTGCCAGAGTCTGGTTTGAGTTGCTTAAAAGAACTTCATGGAAGCATCATTCACTGCCTGACTACAGTGCTGCCCTCAGTGGTCTCTTCTTTGACCCTGACTCATGAGTTTTCACCCAGTCTGTATTATTCTAAAGCAAAACTCAAACTGCTCCTTTCTGTATTCAGCACTGCCCTCTCCTCTTCTCCTCTGCCTCTCTTTTCTACAGAGCTTGTGTCCATCCATCAGTGATGTCCTTTAGAATCCACAAAAGCTGAAAAACTCAGAACATGAGTTTTGCTGAAACTCTACTAGGCCACTAGCTTGCACTAGCATTGACTAGGTTGTGTAGCTCAGGCTGCATCAAGAAGCAGTGAGGGCTGATGTATGCAGATAAATGTTACAGGACTGCGCATACTGCTGATAAAAAAAGACTGTTGGAGGGACCGTCCTCAAAACCTTCATACAAACCACTGATAGATCAATATGACTCTGCTTCTGAGAAAGCAGTGGAAACTGGCTTTTAAATGGTTGCTCTGACTAGTAACTGTGTATCTGTAAGTGAACTGCATGAGGGAAGTGTACTATGTGAATGTTAACTTCTGTTAATAACATTAGCTTAATTAATAAATACTCTAATAAATATTGGCCGTGACCTACATCTGCCTCTGAATTGTTCCTCCATCATGGAAAAAGGAATTTACAACATGGTCATAAAAACCAAAGTACTAATCATGACACCAGCCACGCAACCACCTGGTAAATTAGAGTATGTTCAATTCCGCTTGGCCTTTCCCTTTCACCTGTAGGACTGTGGATAATTCTTCCTGGATTCCCATGTCCATAACTCTGCCACTTCAGCAAAGTAGACCCTCTAGAGTTGCTCCAGGTCTCCCTCAGTGCCTGTGTGGATAAGCAATGAGAAATATCAGTCTGAGGACACAATGAGCCCCAGCAGTTTCTCCACAATGTCCTTAATCAACACAGCAAACAGGAAACTCTATGACAGAAACTCCATCCCTTGTGCAAGGGGGTATCCAACCACTATTAGATACTATTTCTTCCTGGTGCTAATGCATATTTCAGGCCCTAGAGTCTCCCCATTTTTTGACTGTCAGGGCATTCTAAGCTCAGATCTGAAGGCAGAGGGGGACCCATTCTGTTGGTGTCAGAAGGCATAATTGTCCAGTTTTCCCCTGTGGAGGGGTCTCCATCCACCATGGGTTCAAGCACAGCCTCATGTCATGCTTACTCATGGTGTGGCTCAGACTGTTGCCTCTGTAGGGTGTCAGGAAGATCTGGTGCTCTTTTCTTCCTTCTGCATGATAATGTGCAGTCACCTCACCTCCCAACCCCTTCAGCTGGCAGCCTCAATAAAGCACATCTCCCACAGATGAGGCCACCACTAACCCCAGCCCAGACTCCTTTCCACAACATATCCACCTGCCCTCCAGACTGTCATCAGGCTTGAGGTCTTTTGTGTGTTTCTCCAGCTGGTGGCAGACTGCACCGCACAGCACATCACCAGCATTGCCGCACAGTTCCATGCAACTGGGAGCATGTTTTTTAAATGTCTCTAAACAAACTGCTCTATCAACTACCAAACTCTTTGCTGAATTTCTAGTCAGAAGCTAAGAATGTATCCCCACCATGGATGAACAGCAGATTTCTCCTGGATCAGCAGAAGGCTAATGACTAAAGAGGAGGGAATATCTAATCTCGAACCAGGCTAGAAAAAGCCTCAGTCAGAAAGACAGTGTTATCTGTGGGTGTTTCTAGAAGTGACAAGAAGCACAATCTGAATAATAATAATAAAAAAAAATCCAACACCAAACCGGAATAAGTAACTAAAAGACCAAATCCAGGTTACTGGTGAGAAGAGAGCTACAACATGAGCGGCATAACAGCAGCGCTGGTGGTAACAATACCTACCTTTACTTCAGATCATTGCCTAGTAGAAATCTGTCCAATCATCATTATTGTTCAGGTGTCAATGCAGGTTGTAGGGTAGTCTACAGCTTCCTCCATTTCCTGTTCACAGTTGTCTGTCATTATTAAGTGAGAGCTTTTTATCATTCAATTTTACATGTGTAGGAGTTAAATGTTTGAGTCACAGCTAGTCCCTCTGCGCTGCCTTTAAAATCTATGGAAAGACATAATTACTGCTAGTGTGTGCTTCATCTGGCTTACTCACACACCAGTCTTAGGGTGATGTGATTCATCCTCTGAGGACAGCAATGAATTTCTTTTTAACTTTGTATGTAGTTAATCACACTGCTTCTTGTCAGATCACCCTTTGCTTCGTATTTGCAGCCTTGAGACCAGAATAGTTTAATTCATTTTTACAGAATCACAGAACAGCTGAATTCGGAAGGTTCTCTGGAGGTTTATTGGAGACAAAGGTGGCAGGAGGATTGCATGAATGCACATCTCCGCTGGAGTAACCATTAAATAGGAAATGTTCTTAGAAATGCTGCTTAGTTTGTCTATCTCAGCCATTATTAGGCATACAACTTTCTCTTAGGGTTTTTCATCAAAAGCAAAAGTATTTGTAGACTCTCAGAAGAAAGTAACTTTGAAAGCTCCTTTGGATTGTAGAAACCTAACCAAATAGTTCAACCAAATTACTCATAGGACCCAAAGACAATCGGGATGATGAGTCAGTAGTACTTTGATTTACCTAGCCGTGGCATAATACAAAGGAGTTTTACCCAAAGGTTTGATCTTATGTGAATGGTTTTGGTTTCTTTGCTTCTTTTTTCTCCAATCCATCCTGTTTAACCCTTCTCCAGCAATTTTTTTCAATGCTCAAATCCTTTACTGAATATTACAGTCCTTTGCCCTTTTGTAATACTAAGAAGATGTATTTGCCTTAGACAAAGTAATGGAGTAAAATTGGGATTTAATTGCTTTAATGTGAAGCAGAAAAACAAATTAATAGCATCATAGGTATCAGTTAGTTGCTTGCATTAGTTGTTGGTCTCCAAACCTGACCTGCACAGCAGTCTAAATTTTGTAAGGTCGTGACTAATGGAACTCCTCACCCCAAGCCGCCTTCTTCTGAAAGCCTCAGACTTGTTTCAGTGAAACACTGCCCCTTGGCACTTTCCTTTTCACATTAGTTTGCTCTGATCAAACTCGGTGTTAGCAGGTGTTACATTCTGGCTCCTAGTTTCAGGGGTTCGACCCTCCTCCTACAGTGAACTTTCTTGCCTTCCTAAGGCAGCAGGAAACCAGGCAAGGGTATTATTCTGCTAGTTTACCTGTTACAATTAGTTCAGTCTGCCAGGGTTAGCATCAAGGAATGAGAGGAAGCAAGAGACCAGAGGGACCAGAGGGAACTGTGACACCTTTGCCAAAGAGAGTCTGAAGCTGTCAAAACAGCTCCCTCAGGTTGTAATTTGAGATACATCTAAATTGCCACTGACTCCCACAAAGCAGCTCCCTTCCTTCTTAACGGTGCCCATGTGCCCATTTCTGTCCCACATTGGCATGGGTGGATCTCAACAAGCTTGTTTATTATGTGGCTCTGCAAACAAGGTAATTGGCACAACTCAACGGGTATCTTGAAAGCAAGATGGAATGAAAGAGTGAGGCTGATAACCTCTTATGAGGGTAAGAAATCCAGCTCTGGCAGTGCTGTTCTCTGTTCTAGAAGTGTGCTATCCATTTCATTTGAAATTGCATACAAATAAAAGCTCCAAGATGTGCCTTGCNACCTCACATGGGGAAAAGGGAGAGATATGAGGGAGCCACTGATGCAAGAAGTAGTACTATGAAAGAACCATGTTTTCCATTCCCAAAAAGGCAATCCAAAGATCTGTTTCTAGCTCTGAAGGAACAGAGTAACTGTATGACATCATAGAATTTATTTCTGTCATTGATTCATAGAAGTGTTGAATAAAGATGTGTCTTTCTCATGCCATGATTTTATTGTATGTATAAATATCTCTGTATTCAATTTATAAAACAATTCAGTACCAGACCACTGTATCTTTTTAGGTTTTATTAAACCATTTCTGAAATATGCATGTGTTAAAGCATGAATATCTTCCAGTTGCCTGAGGAATTATTCTTGGTTATATAGAGAAGACATTTTATTGCTTATTTTGCTCTGCCATAAGAGACAAAGTTAGATTATCTTTTGAACAAAGTCCAAAGAAAAAATTATAGTGCTAGCTGAAGGTCAGAGTTCTTCCATGTGGAAGCTCTGTTGGTAAATCTTCTTGACTTAAGCAGCTCAGTTCTCTGACAAGTTTCGGATATTGTATTTAATGAGCTGATGTGGGACTTGTTTAATTTCTTTTACTATTTTAATTTAAAGTAATGTATGGTCATTAATATTGGTGCATTAATTATGACAAAGTAAGGTACAATCTTATTGAATCAAGAAATCGGAAAACCTGACGGCTCACAGTAATACATGAAATGTGTATAAAAAAAGGATGTTATTTTTGAACGTCAAAGGAACATCCTGACACTGGGTGTTTCTGTATCAACATAGTGTGCATTGATCTCTTTTTTTCTCAGCTGACAAAATGCAACCTTCAGTGATTGTTTATGGAAGCAGAAATAGGGAAAACAGTGCCTACTGAAATGTACAAGAACTAAGGAGAGACCCGGGAATAGGAAACACCTGCAAGAAAGTCAGGAAACAGCAAATTCAAAGCTCCTCACTCATTCACAGGCAAGGGAATGGTGACAGTTGTTAAAGTTGCATCTGTAAATCCTGTGGACTGAGACAATGTGATCTAGTTTAGGTCTACGTCCACTGTCTGCTTTGTCTTACTGTTAATGCATGTCACAACTTGTTCATTCATTTGTTGATGAAGCCAAGGAAGGCTCTGACAACTCATGAATGCAAGTCTTCTGCCTTGTTTGGTTTTACAAGCTGAGCAGCTTTTAACACAGCTTGATTTGCAAAACTCCAGGTTCAGACTGCCAGATAGCAGGCATAAAAATCATCTTTATTTGGAAAATGAAGAAACAAGCCATCGTTATTAAATTTAGGCTCCAGTAATGTAGTTTGGCTAGTGTATGCTATGACCAAAATTAAATGTCTGCTATAAACACTTAAGTTTGGGGGGGGTGTGTGTGTGTGTGTGTGTTAGTGTGGTCTCTGAACAGTGGGTGCTATGGGCTAATATTTGTACAGGATCAGAAAGTATGACAAGATTATGAAAATATTAGTGCTATACAGATTCAGTGAATCAAGCACTTGCAGAGGTACCAGGCAAACTATATGTGTACCGAGTTAAGAAATATATGTGCAGAGAGGGAAATACCTTTCTGTGGGAACTTTATTTCTCCCTACACCTTTCTAACAGGACATTGTGGACACTGGTCTCTGCTCACAAGTAAAAAAGGGCCAGGACAACAGAAAATGGCCTCAAGTTGCACCAGGGAAAGTTTAGATTGGATATCAGGAGCAATTTCTTTACTGATAGGAAGGCCAAGCATTGGAACAGGCTTCCCAGTGAAGCAGTGGAATCACTGTCTCTGGAAATGTTCAAAACACATGTGGGTGTGCTGCTTGGAGACAGTTTAGTGGTGGACTTGAGTGGTGGGTTAAATGGTTGGACTTAGTGATCTTTAAAGGTCTTTTCCAACCTAGATGTTTCTGTGATTCTCTAAGTACCTGGGATGTGTATGAGACCAGAAGTCTAGCCATTACTCTGTGATTTGCAATCCTTTATAAATGTACAGTGCCACTCACTCTGCCTGGACAAATTTTTCAGTGCAAAAAGATTAAATGTAGCTGGGAAACCCCAAATATATGGCATCTTGTTTCCAGCATCAACAAGATTTGAACAACAGGACTGGGCTGGTAGATGACACTCGTACAGACTTGTCAGCCCCACAGATATCGTGTTTCAACTGTAGAGTTGTATAAGCAATGACACTGACAATATTTTGTATACAATTCAGCTTGTTCATTTCTGACAGTAAACCTCTAGTGCACAGATGGACAGATTTCTTAGCTGTAAACATATCTGTGAAAAGTAACATATTTTACAAGATGCTTGAAAAGATATGTTTTCCAGAGATATTGCATATTAAAAAGGCATGGGACTCAGTAATGTGAAACCTTAGGGAAGGGGATTTTGTTGCAATGAACTGATACATAAGCCATGTTGTTAGTTCTGCTCATTCAATAGCCAGATCACTGAGGTCAGCTGATGTATCATGAAAAGAAGTTACCAGTCAGTTCACTGTGGGGCACGTTCTGTCCCTTCATTGTGGGAAGTTTTTACTTTTTTTTTTTCCCCGAGGTCCTAAATATAATTTAGTTTTACTTTATTAATTATTAAAGCATCTGATTTAGACAGTGAGAAATAATGCTTTTTAAATCAGAAGAATACATATGCTACTGGTGTACTGCTTTTTAATGTTAATTGGTCAATGAAGAGGCGGTATTAAAACACGGTAATAGCATCAATTTTGTGCAAAAGAGCTGACAGTTACTGCTCTCAATTAAAAATGAGTTTGCTGCCATCTTATGGGCTTGTGAAGTATTTATTTTCCTAAAAGTAGTGCAGCACTATTGTGAAAATTCTTTAAATTATTTTCCTTAGTCTATAGATGATCTTGAAAGAGCCTGTCCTGTCTAGCGTCTATTTTTTAAAAAATTTTAAAGTCTGATTTGTTTTAATTAAAAAACTGTCCCATTTGGTGCTTTAAAGCTTAATCTTCTCAGTAGGTATTAACACTCCAAATAGATGTTTTTAACATTTATTAATTTCATTTATGTATATTTTTGTATATTATAGAAACTACTAATTGTTTTTTGGGAATTATTTTAAGATCTTAAATTAGTATTTTTAAAACCCCATTAGCAATCTGGATGACAGGCTTTTAACATTTTACCCACTTTACTGTTCTACATATGTGGGCTTATCTGTTGATGGCTTCTATATCTTCTGAAAATGTATTGGTCTTGCTATGTCCTGTAGAATGTCATAACAGGGAATGACCTTCTCTCTCAGCAAGGGCCAAGACAATCTAAAACTTTGTTCACATTATAATCAAATACTCAAATAATAAGGCTTTTTTCATATCTTTCAACATATAAGTAACTGGTCCAGTTGAAATCACAAATCAAACAATCTCAGACTTAAATCTACAGACCTTTTAAATACAGGGGAAAAAGATCAGCTACAAGCAGAACCGAATTCTTGTATTTTTGTAAATATGCTTCCCATTAAAGACAACCAACCCAAAATATGGTACTGCTTTTGATAGCTGTTGTGGGGGGAGTGTTGATCTGAAAATTGAAAAGATTTTCTATTATACAGAATATTGTGATCTGTAAGTGTTCTGTGTTGTCTTAGAATAAACTAGAAGGAACAAATATCTTGGAGAAAGAGATTCCAGAATAGTAAATATGCTCCTAGTTTAGTGCATTGAAGTCATAAGGAAAGAGCTTTAACAGGTTTTCTCATTTGTTTATGGAGGCAGAAACAGCTTCTGAAAAATAGATCAAGACAATGTGCAAGCACTTCTTGATTGTTCCTCTCACCTGGCATGCAAGAAATTTTGAAAGGAAGGCTTCTCTGATATTGCAATTTACACTTTTGTTTCACCCAGAAATTCCATGCAAGCTGAAGTTCTGTATTGTTTATTTTGTTGTTGTTGTTTGTTTGTTTTTGTTTGTTTTAATATTGCCGAGCTTTTCTGCAAATCTGAAAGAAAATGCGATAGAAGGGATTGCAAAAAGTTGAATTGCAGGTGACTTATTTTAACTTCAAAAGACTTCCCTATCACTTTCACTTAAAACCTTATTACTGTACTTTGTTTGGCTTGAAATGGGCCGGCAGGACACATTTCAGAACCATATTGTAGGTGACGATTCTGCTGAACGAATTCGAGAAGGGATATAAGGAAGAAAATGCAAACGCCAGCTTTTGCTGCGTTCCCAGTTCCAGGTCCGTGTTCCCTCTAGCGGCAGCCGGCGGGGCAGGGCGGGCTGCTCTCCGCTCTCGGCCCAGCGCACGCTGCAGCAGGATCGCTCCGAAAGGTGCAGCTTGCTGTCCCCAGGGCAAAGCTGCCAAAATCTCACCAAAAATGGCCTATATTAAATACACCCAGGGAGGGGAAAGGATCATGGACCTCACGCTGGTTATAGAAATATATTCGTCTATATAATGCTCTTACATGTCTTCATCTGGAAGGAAGGTGTGGTGGAATGGTGGTTTGTTTACAGCTATACTTCAGCTACATGAATTGCAGGATTTTTTTTTTTTTCCTTTCAGGGAGTTTAGCTACATGATAAACCTCTTGAATAACATTGCAAGCCAAAATAGTGGATGTCTCTGTATAAACATCAACACTCTCTAAAAAAATAATTATTGTTCCTGTTCTAGCATGACATGCAGTTATTTCTTTCTTCAAGAAAGAACTTATTTGTGATTAGTTTGTCATTTCCTTGTCAATACGTGACCAAAGATAGAATTGCCTGAGTGCAACATGGCTAATTCTTTCCTTATAATTCTTGTTCCTTCTCCTCCTAGACTAAGATAATTTGGCAATCAGTGGAGAGTACATAGAAATCTTTTTTAAGAAGATGTATATACGGGACATGTATTAGTCAAGGAAACCTATACAGAACATCAGGCTTAGAATTTCCTTGCTGAAATTAGGTTTCCATCTTTGAGGGAAACAGCGGGACAACTAGTTTACTTAAGGCAGGCGTGTAATCAGCATGGACTGGTAGGTACATACTGGAAATGTCCAGCTATGGCAGGCTATATTCCTGCTCTCCATCTTGTGTTCCCCTCTGCCTGTCTCTGTCCTGAGAATAGAGTCTGTGGCAGTACCCAGACTGTAGGGTCTGTATGGAGTTTCTGTGTTCTTTCAGATAATCTTGGAGGGACAGAGATCATGGATACTTTGGTCATCTCTTTGTCTTGGTAATATTTTTTTTCTTCTATTTATTTCTGTTATCCTATTTGCTGTCATTATCATGCATTTGATTTAAAAATGCATATTTTTAAAAATAAGCAAATCTGTGTCCATACATTGCTAATGAAAGCAGTGCCAAAATATGTGGTATCACCTATGTACTCTACATTGAGGACTGTTAGTTAAGGCTACACATCTAGAATTTTCTTTCTTAAGTTTTAGAAAAGCTATTTCCTAGTGTGAGGTCTCTTCTGGAGAGACAGGCACGCATAGTCCCACCGAGTAGTGGCTAAAATGCTGAGACACCTCATCCTACTAAACATTCCACCTCTCTGTAAATGTTTGCAGCATATTATCTTAACCCTTAGTGCTTTATTGTACAAATATAGATCCAGAATAAAGCATTTTACAAGTATCTAGTGATTTTGTTTTAATTTTGATATAAGCCTGTAAATTTGGAAGTGGCTTTTCACATAATCAGATGACACAATGACTCAGCAGTTAAACCCCAGCATCTGCTACAGCAGCACCTCTTGGGAGTTTCTAACAAGAACTAGGTTGTTATCTGTTTATAAATCAGTCATACAGAATAAAGAGGAAGTAACCAGTAAGTTGAGTGGGGAAGAATAGAAAAAATTCCTGCAACAAAATAGTAGTAACTAAAATGTCCATAATATTTAACGCTTCCTACTTCACTAAGACTATTGAGACAATCAAAAATTCTGGTCAGAAGCTTTGTCTCTTAGAGAATGCTCTAGAATGTCCTGTCACAGCATCCTCTATGTAATATTACAAGCTAGAAGTTCTGGCTTATCTCTAAAGGCTTACAATACATTATGATGTTGCATGAAGTATTGGACAAAAAACCAAATATGTTACGAAGAAAAAAATTATTGGGCACTCTTAAAAGTGTCCTCAGTTTATGCCATTTGCTGATTATCCTCTTCAACTATTTTTTTTGATAGCTGTTACAGTATGAGGATTTACTTTGCAGTGAGGTCAAACTATAGAAAAGGGAGATTTGAGGTCGGGGGAATGTTTCCTCTTACAGTTCCTTCCAGAGTGTGCAAGCCAGGTGGCATCTTGAGGCACAGTATTTGTATGTGTGGGTGGGGAGTTGGGTATCTAGTCAGGGAATTTTCAGGTGAAGCAATATAATGGAACTGTGAGAGTAGAGAAGAGTAGCATGGATGGAAATCAACTAAAACGACATCCTGGTGGTTTATAACTCACATTCGATCAGATTTTGTTATGTCTAATGTTATGATTAGAATGTGGCCGGCAGTGCATCTCAGTAGGGGTTGGAGGAACCCAGGTGGTTTGTGTACACTTGTGGGGTCCCAGTCTGGCACCTTCTGTGGCCTGTGGAAAGGCTGTGGCTTTGGCCTGACTAACAGCACTATGAAAACCCTGTCAATTGCCAATACATTGTTCACTTGCCCTTCAATGTTAAAACTTAGAAACAGCAAGCACACAGGGTATAGCAAAGGATTTAGAAACCAAATGCATGGTTATGGTCTCTTGACCTTTGGATTTGGATGTTGTTGGTAGGTGTGAAAACCTACAAAATGGTTGTAATGTCAAAACCTGTTGATCCATATTTAGGGGAATAATAGAAGCACTCAAGCAGGGAATTTCCAGGACAGATACGTTACCTTTTATAAGCATGCTTTAAAAACTCAGAATTTATGAAACTGAAGGTTCTAAAGAGCACTGAAGTACTGGCAGGTGGTAGGCTTCTACAACTACATATCCTGACATTTTCTAATGTGGCAGCATATTTCACAGACATGAATTGGCCCTGATCATACTACAACTGATTTTTCTAAGAAACCCATATACTTCAGAAATATCCAGAGCTGACTACATTTTTAATATGTTGAAGCATATATTAGGTTCTAAACAAAGGAAACGATTTTGTGAACATTTTGCTTGGAAAAGGTTTCCTGTGGAAAAGATATGTGCCTGAGGAAAAAACATATGCATAATCACTTTGGAAAAGTTGTCACAAACTCAGAAAAATGGTTTGTAAATCTCCATGAAGTGATTAGCCCTTTTCTAGTCAGACATGCCTTTTTTTGTGTACAGTACACATAGGATTAGTGAATAAATGAGACTTGACATAAAGAATTTATTTCCTGAAAGCTCCTGAATTGGTTAGAAAAACATCTAAAACTCATATAGACAAACGATATATTTCATCACCAAATGCAATAGACGAAAAATTAGATTTGGAGCCATTTGCAGAGCAGGAAATATGTTTTGCATCCTGAGATTTAATAATAGATTCCAAATGTTATTTTCTGGATCAAACCATCAAAATGCCTGTTAAGCATACCCACTTTTTGATGAAAAATTGATAAAATATTATTGTCTGGAAAATGACACACAAGGTGTGTATTGATTTGCTGCAACTCTTAAAGTGCGTAAAGAGAGAAATAATACAGTAATTTAAAATTATAATAAAATATTCACTTATTTTAATTTTTTCTAAATACAGTGGATCTTGTAAGGAAATAGTAATCAGCTGTATTCCTTTTAGTTTAGGTTTTGGTATTGAATAGTGTTACTATTTGTTAGACTAACATATGTATTTGCTTTTTTTTATCATATGCAGTGTTGGACACTTGCTAAAAGATACTGTGCTATTTTTCATGGCCTCTTTGTAGAATTATGTTATAGGAATAGCATTTTATAAATATTTCTTATTTATAATCTTAAAGTAATATCCTGACATTTCTTTGAGAGGCTGACAGTAGTCAAAATAGTTACACTTATATATTAGTCATCACTTAACCTCTCTGTTTAATAAATGGGGAACAAGTTTTCTGTAAAAAAGAGGAAGCAACTTTGGTTTATATAGCATGACTTTGTCTAAGGGGAGACAAAGACACTCATTTAGAACTGAAAGAGAGCATGTTCTGTGTCTGAAAAGCCAATACAGAAAATGCATACAGCAAATAATGTGCCTGCAGCATTACTGAAGGTAATATTTTTCAGAATATTTCTTTGAGAAATAGAAACAAGAAAACAGATATTAATGATTGAAATAGATTATTTATTGATTCAAATCAAAAGAGATAACTTCATTGCAGCAAGCTCTGGCAACTAAAATGTTTTTCACTGACGTGTTTGTATTACAGTGATGTCCAGAGATGTTCTGAATGGATTGGAGGTCATTGTATTGGACAAACAGGAATAGATTTCATTGCCGTAAAGTACTTTGTATCCTAGTTTAAGGGGCTAATGAAGTGAGAAAACGAATCTGTTAAAGGCGAGAGTAACATTTAGACCAATGTGTTTATCTGTTTTATGAAGGTGCAGTGAGGTTCAGCATTATGTACAAACTTTGCATGTGATATACTGAGCGCATTGATGTCACTACGTGGCTATTGTAGCGTTTCAAAAGGTTGGTGTTTAGACACAGGTTTGGTGCTCTTGGCTGAATCCCGTTCTTAGATGTAGGCTGCTAGAAATCACAGTTGCAGCAGTGTGTGCAGGTGTGCTCAATACTTGGTGCTGGCTGATGCTCAGGCCTGAGTCAGCCTCTTGTCCTCACTCCAGCTGTGCGTCCCCACTGAGGGTGGGAAAAGGGAAGAGCACTGAGAGAAAAGAGCCGTGGCTGCTCCTGTCATGCTGTCTGGTGCATTCCGCAGCTGGGCCAAGGCTGAGGGCTTGATCCTGTTCAAGCTTTTTACAAGGAAATGTAGTGGTAGAAGAAGTGGGAGTGGCTTTAAATTTACAGAGTTAATTTAGATTAGATATTAGGAAAAAATTGTTTACTGTGAGAGTGGTGAGGTGCTGGCACAAATTGCCCTGAGAAGCTGTGGATGTCCCATCCCTAGAATTTTCAAGCTAGGTTGAATGGAGCTTTGAGAAACCTGGTCTAGTGCAAGGTGTCCCTGCTCAGGGAAGGGAGGTTGGATCTAGATGATCTTCTATAATTCTGTAAGCTCTGGTGCTCTCTTTGGGGATATACTTCTCCAGCTGAGTTTTTCCAGAGGAAAGATTTCCAGCCACATAAAACTTATTTTGTGGAGGTGAAAGGATAGTTGTTAGCCTTGTTCCCTCTTCTCTCTCTCTCTTTTTATTTTTT
>WBMY01018574.1:914032-949797 GCA_013397315.1 Donacobius atricapilla
TTTTTTGTCATGCTTTTGATGAAAGAACAGCAAATCTGCTGTGGGATTTTGAAAGATATAGAATTTAATGTAAAAATTTTACACTCAGACTCTGGCACACAGACTCCCTCTCACCTCTTGGCTACAAGTAGTAGTTATAAATAGCACAGGACATAAAGTTGCATCATTGTTACTGATGTTGGTCAGAAGTTTTAGAGTGGTGTAATGACTGACAGAGAGTTTTATTTACCACTTGTAATAGCTGTCTTGGATACACGGTAGTGGGAAAGTAATCGCTGTCAGAAATTTCTCAAGTTGAGAGAAATGAAGTTAGATAAAAATAGAGAAAAAAAAAATCAAATTAAAGTATGTTCTAGAAAACCTCTGATGCGGAGGAGGTAATGAGGTCCTGATCCTTCTTTGGTTAATTTAAAGTCCATTATTTAAAAAAACCCAAACCAATTCCCCCAAACCCAAACCCAAACGTGATGTTTTATTGACATTCAGGTTCTGTAAGTTTGACAGAGGCAGGAAGCCTATTAACATGCTACTGCCCCCAGAGTGTCCTTAGGACTGCATGTCTCATAAAAATATGCACATTCAACAATTTATCATGAAATGCTAGAATTTCTTTCAAAAAACTGAGATTTTTTTTCTTTCCTAACAGTAGTCACTTCCCTCATGTTTCACAAAGTATTTAGGACATATTTTTCAATTAATAGCCATAATTAATAGAAAAAAAATCTTAGCTTCTCAATGCATCTGAAAAGCATTATTTTTCCATGACATACCTAAGATTCAAAGTAACGATTTTATTATTTTACTCTGCTAAAAATTTATCAGTGATTGTTTCAGTTTACGTATCCTTGAAAGGAGACTACTTCCAAAGTAAACGCGCAAAAATGGAAGGATGTATTTATATCTACTTATGTTTTAAAAGAACAATAGAGGAATTTTTAAAAAATGCAACTTTAGGTTATGTTCATGCATACTGCATGTGTGCTATTACTGACATAAGTGGAGCCATTCAAGAAGTGAAGCACTGTTAAACATGAACAAAGACATCAAAATCATGCCCTGAATGTGTGGAAAATATGCAGTGTTCTGTAATTGCTCAGTTCCTGGTTATGGCTCTCTGTATATGGAACAATGGGTTTTTGGTTATTTTATCACAGTTTTTAGCAGAACAAGATGGCAATACTGAAATCTCCCACATCTATATTTGGACCATACTTCCTTCTTTCAAATTTCATTGCATATTTTTAGACATAAAGAAAGGGGGACCTAAATTCTTTCAACATACTGCAAAGCATGTGGTGTTTAAACATGCCCTTTCAAAATTGATCCTAAATGTAGTTATGATTCTCCACCAATTCCTACCCGGAAAGTAAGTTCTGGAGTCTAGACTAGGGACTTGGCCTCCAAAAAGGAAATATCTGTCTTTCATCCAGGGATCTGACCTTCCCAGAGAGGAGATGCCCCTCCACATTGTGCCATGGCCACAGAGGTTTAACCTGCACTGATGTTGTGCTCTGTACCCTTTTTGTCCATGTTTTGTGGATGTGCACATTGTGTCAACACTGAGCTCAGTGTCACCCAGGTTGTGATGTAGATTGAGTACCTGGAACTGCATAGACAGAAATAGGCAATATTCAGTGTACAGGCTCAGAATACATATACTCATCTCCATCAGTGTATATGGTGCAGCACATGCAGCTCTCTATGGCTTTGAAAATAGCTTTGGGTGGGAAGTGTCATGAACCCTATTTTTCTCATGGCTTGCCCTCAATGATCAGGAGCCTTGTCCTTATGGTGTAAGAAGGAAGAAGGGTTATGTATGCATTTACCTGAAAAAAAAATCTGTGCTGTTAGTAGGAGAAGAGATTATTGCAGGACTGGATGCTAAACAGCTAATTTAAAAATGAAGTTTGATGTAGATTTAAGAAGCTGTTTTAATGCCATGTATTTGAATTCCAAAGTGGTATTTTTTTTCCTTGCTATTTTTGTATAGACTATTTTTTTTTCTTGGCCACATTTTTGTCAGTAGGTTTTTCCATAAGATTGTCTCTATGTTGTGTGAATGACTCACCATTGTTTTGGGATCTTTGTGACCCTTTTCACTCTAACTTTTGCAGTCTAACACAGTGAGTTTCTCCATTTGTGTTGCTTATTTGAGTATATGTAAAAAAATAAGGTGCTGTGTTCTTTGTAAGACTGAGGCTTTTGTGTGGTAAGGTAATATAAGGAAAAGGTAGGAAACAGAAGGACATAAAGTATCTGGAAGGTAGAAGAAAAGCTAGGAAAAAAGTTATTTTATGCATAGGTGCTGCCTGACATGCAACAAAATAGCATCATGAAAACTCTGAATATGTATATATGTTGGTCTTATGTCATAGATTTTAACATTACCATTTTACTTTAGCTTAATTTTACACTCAGTTTTCATAAATAAAGGTATATATATATAAATAAAAACAAGAAAAGATAATTTCATTATGTAAAGCATTTAGCCTGGTATTTGCATGTCATTTTCTTTTCTAATGAACTGCAAGGTGGTTTTTTTTGGGTTTTTTTCTGTTTTTTTTTTGTTTGTTTGTTTGTTTTTTTATTTCTATGTATTTTGTTCAACTGCTCTCTAAGTTCTCAGTGACTTTGTTAGGTCCCAAACATGTTGCATGTGCCTCCTATCCAATGTGAAAATTGACTGTGACTGTTCCATGCTGTGAATGCTGTAGCCCAAATAGAACAACTGTTAACTGGTCATATACCACTCTCTGGTTAATAATAGAGAAATATCTATGATGGTTTTATTTAATCACTAGAACTTGAAGGGTGATGTCTATGTTTGCACTGACTTGTGGCTGTCTTTCGCTCTGCCACTTTCATGTCATTTGCCATTTTATAAGTCACTGTCCTGTTCTTGCCTAAATACTCTCACTGGCTTTTTGAAATTAGTATTGCCATAGTTAAATTTCTAACTTTGTAAATGCCCTATGTTTTTCCTCTAGCTTGACGGGTTTTTTTCCTTTTTGCAACATTATTACTGATGCCAAATGCTAATTTATAGTTATTTAATTTTTTCCCTTCTTCCGAACAGTCCTACTGAAAATAAGACTGAGCTTGACTACTGACTTTTCAGAAATGACTCAGTTTTCTCCTCTTCTGATTACATCAGTTTTACAGCTATGAGTTTTTCTGTCTTCTCACATTTCTCACCTGCTTATGACACAGAATCAGAAAGATGTGATAAAGGTGGCGTTGTCACCTTTTCAGTGTCCCCTGTATGGCCCATTCACTGGAAACTCTTTTTGCAGCTGCAGCTATCACAGTAGTGCTCCTTTGTTGTTTTTTTGTTTTGTTTTCCCATTCCAGCTAAGTTTTAGGGAAAAGGGGAAAGACAATAACCTCATTTAAAAGTACATAAGAAATCCCCTGATGGAGGAAAAATGTTATATTGGAATGGCTGAGTCAACTTAATGTCTCTTGAAACAGGCTTGAGGGTAGGATTCCATGGTGGCAAAATTTTGTTCTCAGAGTGTTATGTTGACAAAAAGTGAAACCAGAGTGAAAGTGCAGATCTAAGACGTTTGAGGTTTTAAGTCTCTGGGGCAAAAAAGTTGTGTACAGTTTTTTTTGTGTGTATGAGCACTTGAATATCATGTGAGTGAGAATGACTCAGAGCTGTCCCTCCTCAACTGAATAAAATATCGTCACATTTACCAGTAATATGTGCCAACCCTTTTGGTAAACTTAGTTTATTTATACTATATTGTGGCATATGTTAATGTAAAGTAAGACAGCAAGTATCATTTATAGATGAGTAATATTTTTTGGAGGCCTGCATGCTGTAGAATAGTTGAGACTAAAAGAAAATAGTCACTGTCTTAAAATCATGACGCGCAGCTTCTAAAAAACACTTTCTGTTTCTAAGAGAGAAGCATATTTGTCTAATAAAATTAAATAGCCTGGAGAATTTTAATGTTATAAATATAACTGTACTGCTATATAATATGCAAAATTATAATGTATGTGCATATACTTTAATATATGACATGAATATGACATAAATATAAAAGTAAAATAAAAGCAAGCGACTTCTGGTTTAGTAAATAGAGCAAGGAGATAATAATAAAAACTGAGCTTATGTGTAGGCTAAGACCTATACATGTTGCCACTGAGAAATGTCTAGTTTTGTGTGGAGATATTTCTTTTACTGGAGCTTTTAAAAATCATGTTATACAAACATCCATCAGGAATAATATGGGTGCAGTTTATCACATAGCAGATCTGGGGAATAGATGAGATTATTTCCTGGTGGCAATTCAAGTTGTTATTTTCCATGATTTGGTGAATGAGAGGCTCTGCTGTTTCTGATTTTTGTTGAAGTGTTGGGAAATGAATTAGTCTGAAGAGCTTAAATTAAAAAAAAGAAAAATGACTGCATGTGCAAGACAAGCAGAAAAGGTCAGATGTTGGTGTAAAGAAAGCAAGATTTAAAGTCTGCTTATATAAATTTTATGCAGATTTTTAAACTCTGAACTTGTCGTATCCTTTTTGTGTTTTTACCTACTAATCTGCCATCTTGCTTGGGATCTAACAGCAGAAAATCTGTCAGCAATCATATTCATGTGCTCCTCATTGCATGCTTGGAAAAAAAATATCTGGCAGATTAAAACCTGTTGCTGAAGAACTGTGTGCCTCTAGCTCCCAGCTGCTTCCTGGTAGGGTTATTCCCTGGGATGCTCTGAGCATCCTACATGACTCAGTTCCAGTCTTTTCTATAAACATCATTTTACCTATACCTCAATCAATCATGGGCCAAGTTAGAGAGTACCACTAAAATACCTTCAATATGCATGGACTCTAAGGATTAAAACAAACTTTATTTTTTATTTTTAGTCTGTTTTCCTCTTTCCAGCTTTCTGTGGTTCAGGTGTGATGGCATTCATCAAAACTGGTGCTACCCTGTCAGTGAAATGGCAATACCAGCTTCCTTAAGGTGGTGCTTTTTGTGGCCCTTTCATGCTTCAAATTGCTCTAGGTGCTTATGCTTGCTCCCAGCAGCTTTCCCAAGCACAGCTGGTTACAGCAGAAGCACTATCTCTCTTTCAGAACGACAAACAGGCCTATATCCTTACATCAATATTCACACTTTGCATAAGCCCCTTAGAAGATTTCCATTTTTAATGGTTTTAATTAGCATTTATGAAAAACTGGCCTCACATGATATAAAGCAACAGATTAAATTTGTAAAGTGGATAATAATAAAATGTGGGTTGATTTGTTTCACTGGAGTTTAAAAGGCTTTTGCTCAATGGGGCCTCCATGTTAATTCATTAAGCATGCTTTAGACCTTAAGGAGATTTTTTTTGGATTTAATTAACACAGATCAAACTCCCAGGAGATTTTATGTCCTCCACAGAAGTGTGTGATAGAGACAGTAATTTAAAACTTATTTATAGGTCTTTGTGTTCATTTACTTGAAAAAAAGGGATTAAAAAATTCCATGAAATCATTCTAATATGACACTACTACTTTACGAGAGAAACATGCTTATAAATGATGGATGAGCAATGGCTAAGACTGGGCTTCAGAGGTCTGTTTTTTTTTCCTGACAGCAACAATGGCGAGTCCCTGCTAAGCAAGCCAATTGAACATTTTCTCCACAGATGTTTTAATTTATGATGCATAAGCAGGCCCTTGATTTGGGTCCCAAGATCTCTATCCCTCTTTTTCCTGGTGTTTATCAGTGGGCCTGGCTGAGCTCCATCTTAGCGTAAAACTTGGGATGAAAATCTGTGGTGTGGTTAGGGCAATCTCCTGGGAAGTAATGGGTTGTTGGTTTCAGCCTCAGCAGCCTGAGCAGGTCCCAAACAGTTGCTGGAGCACTGTAATAATGTCTAAATATAAGAAATCTCTTCTAGAGACTTTTTTTGTACTTCTCTCATTGTGATTACTGTCATTTTTTATTGAAGTCGGTGATCTCCAAGTCTAAGAATACATCACAGATCAGTTCCCTCCTGTCTGTTTTTCATACTGTCTTGACTGAACTGTGGTATCCAGCTTCTACATGTAAATTTTTTCTCAAATGATTTGAATTAGAATTGGAGGGGGAAAAAATAAACATGATTTGCCTACAAAATTAATGAGAAGTTCAGAGAGAGAGAGATTCAGAGAGAGAGTGAGAGAAGTATTCATTGAGGAATGCAATAGCAAAGAACAGGATAAATACTCCCAAATAGATTCTGTAAAGCCTACAAGAAGCACAGAAGGAGATCTCAAACAGGTGTGCAGTGTCTTCCTCTATGCCTGAAATTTTCCTTTATCTTGTGTCCCATCAGGCTGCTTTCATTCTCAAACAGGGTTTTGAGAGAAAATGATATGATATTGCAATTAAATAATATATTGTGTCCCATACACAAAAGGCAGAAGAAGATCAATTGCATACAGCATTTAAATTGTTCTTCCAAGCCAGGGGCCAGGCTGATTCTTAGTGGAAGCAGATGGGACAGAATGAAGCTATGCTTTGCTCAGGAAGTTCCATAATACCATGTTTTAAAATCTTTAAAAGAGATGGGATTTGCTCTGGGATTCAGACAACCTTGTGCCCACCTGTGAGCTAGCTGTCTAAACTTGCTTGATCTCCATGGATATCTGGTCGATATGGTCAGAACTGCCTGGAGAGTGATTCAACTGACCAGCTTCTCCAATGGGAACATTCTTGAATTACTCTTGTGTTGCTGCTTTGAAATCACTGGCTGTAATAGAAGCTTAGATACTTAAAGCAGTGAGGATTTCTACATATAGCTACCGAAACTGGTGTTTCTTGATCTTGAACCTCAGCCAAAGAGCCCTCTTGATATATATGATTTTTGAAAAGGTATTACCTGAAGTACTTCTGTAGCAGTGCATTTTAGTCTGTATGGTCTGATGTAAAAGTAGATGAATGCAGGTTTTTACATTTTATTTTATGATTGTACTGATGGCTACTTTATACTCTTCAGTGTTCAGTAAAGATTTTTCAGTAGTGGCTAGAATTCTATGCACGCTAAAATGTTCAACGATGAGAAATTTACTATTTCACTGTCAGCAATTCTCTGAAAGGTGCTGATGCTATGTGACAGTAATCAGGCAGATCTGTAGTTCAGTACTGAGATATGGGATCCCTGTCATTCTGTGTCCTTTGATCATTAGGAAAACATGAGATCTATCTCCTTCACTGTTTTAGTCAACAACAATTATAAAATGTGTGGTGTTGTGCAACAAGCATAAAATGTGTGAGATTATATTTTATTGGCTGCTCAGATAAAATGTCAGCACTGTCTTTTCCAAGTTTGATTTTGTACATCTCAGAATTTATTATTATTATTATTATTATTATTATTATTATTATTATTATTTTAGTTATTAAAATTATTATTATTCTGATCTACTGAACTTTGAATATTTTAGCAGTATTCCTGAGGGATTTTTTGCCTTGCATACCTTAGAATATGCAGTTATGATCCTAAGCATCATAAGGATTTTCTCTGTGCTATGCCTTTCAAAAAAGCATTTATTTTGTCATTGAGGACTGCTTTTTGGAACTCCCAATGATTACTGTCATTTCCTCTTCACTGCTCTAAATTTTTGGGAATATTTTAATCTCCATCCAAAAAGGAGGAAAGAAAGGTATGTAATGAACATCTTTTAAAATGTTCTTAAATTGTAATGATTTAATACAGGGTCTGAGGCCTGCCTGAGGTCTAGAAGAACATCTGATGGTCTGGTAGATTTTATCTTAGAAAAAAGAATTACATTCAGAAGGAACTCCTAGCAATGTAACTAACAGAGCTGTTAAAATTGAACTTTCAAGACAAATATAAATTTTTTAAGCCTAAACTAATTTAAAATAATATATTTTCCAGAAAATAAAATTCAGAATCCTTCTGTTTCCCCAACACTTAAGCATATACTTATGAGTGAGAGTGCAAGTGACACAAAAACTTTACCAGCTTCTGCACAACTGATGAAGAATCTGGGCTTATTATATCCATGATCAAAACATGATCTGTTCTGGAAGAGTATTACATCTGACAGGAGAAAGAGTGTTGGTTCAGACCATCTATTAGGCTGTGTCAATAGCAATTTTTTTTCTGAAAACTTCATTAAAATCTCATGCATAGTAAGGTTTTTTGAATTTCATCTTTCAAGAACATAGAAGTATAAAAAGATAAAATAGAACTGTGGAGTCTAAAGGGAAACCCACCCAATCCCATCTGAACTCTGTGCCGTATTACACTTTAATGCCTCACAATATCATGAAATAATACTGTTTTAACCACAAGAGTGTAGCTAGGAAACTTCATTAAAATATACAACGTATTAATATAGTTGGGAATTTTTAAATAAACCTCTCTTCAAGTGTTTATACCAAACAAAATACTACTTATTACAAAAAATATATAAAATATATACCACCTTCTTTACATTTTCGTATTAATATTTTTATTTCATTTGTTTGTGCTGTTGCAAGATGGGAAATTAAAAATCACAAATGGTAAATGAGATTCCCACCTGCCTCCATATAAGTACAAAAATTCTTCTGGTTCAGCATATTGTAAGGAAAGACCACTTTCTCCTATTTCACAAGCTCTGGATCAAGTAAAACATTCTGTGAGTCTCCTGCAGGAAAGGCCTAAGGCCGATATGCAACTGTGTGTCACATATTTGTACAAAATAGAACTCCTCTTGGAAGTTCCTTATCCAGGATTCTGGAGCTGTATTTGTACATCAATCTGTGCATGACTTTAAACTCAATAAGGTGTTAGATAATTGGCCTGTGAATGGAGTCGTGAGATAGGGTAAGCTGAATGTCTTTTTTAGGGTGCAATTTAACTTCATGTTTTCTTGGTTTCTTTAACTTATAATTAGCAGTGAAGAGGTGAGATGGTGGAAGTTCTTGGAAGTAATGTATGCCCTTTTTCCAGACATAACATCTTTTGCAGAGGCACAGACATGCCAGGCAACACTAACCTTTTCCAATATTTCTGTAGTATTTCCAGGTTCTTTTTTGGTTCAGTGGATTAACTACTTTGCAAGCTTTATAAATCATGACATGCATCCTTCGGAGGCTCCTTGAGATGCCTCTGCAATTTCCAAACTACTAGTGAATGGAGGAGCAGAGCAGCTACTTAAGGGGAAGGTTTTGGTGAGTGGGACTGAAAGTCATCCCATCTAATTTTCATCAAAGCGTGTTAAGCATTCAGTCTAAACTTTTGTCTAGATTTCCTCTTAAGAGGATGGGGGGATAAGAAATAGAAAAACTCCTCCCAAGGTGAGTAATTTTATCCTCTGATGGTTTAAAACGGACATGAAATGAATCGTTTTCTGTCTCTATTAAGGAGCCTAGGTGGCGAGCTTAGACCACACATGAACTTTCAGCAAGATGAATGTAGTCTGGAAAAAGATGAGAAGGATAAATAAAGCAGAGCTCAACTCTGTAGAAGAGGATAATGAGTGGGCTTATGTAGTTAATGAACTTTCCCTTCTTCATGGTATCAGGACACATGAACCACTGAGAAAGCATATAGTTTTCTATTAAGGAGAAGACAAAGCAGAGAAGTTGGGAATGTCAAGGGAAAAATTTATGAGCGTAGCAAATGACAAAAAGAAGAGCTGAGGTTTTTACCTTGTCCACCAGATAAACTCTATGGGGTATCAAAGGGGAGTTCTGCCTGCAGACAGGAAAGGGTAGAAGAAAAGAGATGATCTGATATATCTATCAATATTTCCCCTGTTTTATGTCTGCAGAAGGGGAACACCCAGAGAGCTTTAGTCAGCCTACCACGTGAGCTTCAGGGAGGAAATGTTCTCCTTTTGCATTGTCAAATATCCCTTGTGCACAAGTTACATTTTGAAAACTGAACAAGATTTCTAGCATTAAAAAAAAAAAAAAAAAGTCACAGAAATATTGCTCTGCATTAATTCAGATACTCTGCCCTAGTTTTGGACAAAATCCAGACAATCAAAGGCTTCAACTCTCAGCTTTGGACATATTGGTATGCTTCTCTGAGTTTTAGAGTACAGAGGAGGTAAAAGTCAAACCCTTGGACATTGTTCAGAGAAACCTCAACTTTGCGGTAACTTACTTCACTCTGTTTGGGAGTCAATGTAAGATGCAGTGAGCATGAAGAATATATATATAAAAAAGACTAGTTTCTAGAAGCTGATAATCTCTCACAGACTAACAGAATTAGAACGGTTGCATATTATCTCTTCTTTGCAGTCAGGGATGCTCAGAGAGGCAGCTCTTCAGGGAATTGAAGGTGACACAGGAAGCCAGCAGTGAAACTGTGTTGCTGACATTTGGACTAGTGCCCAAGCCATTCATTGCAATTTGTTTGGCTTAATTTGCTTGACTTAATTTGCTTGAGGCCTAAGTGAAGAAGTATCAAACTGATTCTACTTCACACAGTTCTTTCACAAAGTGCTGACTGCAGCTAGTTGTATGTAGAAGAGGATGCACACTACTCCAGTTGTTAGTCACAAAAGATTGAAAGAAAAAGAAATGGGAATCTCATCTGGCCTATCTGGTAACCAGGCTGGTTACCTTTTCTAAGATATTTGTGACATCAATGTTCCTCTGTTTGATTTCTCTGCCTAAGCAAGAAGCAACTGAGGCTTCATGTTACTGTGGGAGGAAGAAGCCATTTGGTGAGGCAGGGTGAGCAGGGCTCCTTGTGTAGCAAGGTGGGAGCGAGGGCAGGCGGGGGGCTCGCAGCCTCCCCAGGCCCATCCCACGGCCCGGGGCCCAGCCAGGGCTGCTCTGCTCTGTCCTCACACACCGAAAACCTGCCAGCCCCAGCCTGCATCCCTGCCTCAGCCCTGTGCAGCCCGGAGGCCGAGCCACAGGGCTGTGTAAGGGGGAGGAGTGGGAAAGTTTCCAGACCGAAAAGTCAGGCTGACTGCTGGGGGTTTGGTGCTGAACGCAGGCACAGGCTGCTGCAGGTGACAGCAGTCGGGAACTCCTCGTGGGCCAGATGCTCATAAGGGAAGAGGAAAGTTGCTGCAATGGGGTCGATGAAGATTTTCCCTGGCATAGGGGAATTCCTTTGTTGCTTTTCTCCATGAAGAGAAAGAAAACAACAGAAAGTTTCAAAAAAATTTCACTCTCCTTTTACTCTACTTTTTACTGCTTGGTGTTTGCTTTCCTGAGTCCTGTAATACTGTTGTTTAACCATCTCTTTTTTTTTTTTTTGGGAAAGTACTGATCATCAGGGCTACAGAGAAAAAAAACTTTGAGAGGAAACACCTGCAAATTGGGCTCTTAATTGTCTTTACAAAATCAAGCCCTACGCATACCCCGCAAGATTCCTGTCATAAGAAAAGAAAAAGCCTCTCAGCAGCCTTCTCAGCCAACTCACCTTTAAGACTCCCCCTTTTCCACTGTAAGATTCTTTCAAACCTTTTACACAAAAGAAAAACAAAAAAACCCCAGGTAGCAAAGATTATCTGACTTGAGTTCTGGAAGTAACAAGTCACCTAACTAACTGTAACAAATGGATGGCAACAAGAGCGCTGGGCTTTGTTTCACTGTTTGTCAATCTATTCATTGTTTCTATTGGCAAAATTATGCGTTTTATTGTCACTGTGAGTCCCGGTGGCACTCCTGATGAAACCACTGGAAGGTTGTGGTCCCCTAGTCAGTGTTTATCATCATTCCAGGGAATGAGGGAGTTGCAGAGTACTTGCTTTGGGTTTTTTTTTCCCCCCTCTCTCTGGTACAGAAGCTGCTCATCTAGACATTTTAGCTGCTCCCCGGAGAGTCAGAAACATGCTGGTAAATGGCTGTACTTGAAGGCCCTGTTGCCTTTTACAAATCCTTATTGCATCCCTCAAAATAAGACACACATCAGTCCGGTGCACTGCTCAGCTGTAGCTTCCAGCTGAGGGTTTGCAAAGCCCAAAAGCCTCACAGAGCTCGCTGCAGGTCAGAAAAGGCAAAATTAGTTGTAGCTCAGTTTAACTGTCTTAAAAGTTTAATACAAAAGTTTTGTTTCCAACCTCCTACATTTTGGGGAGGTGGGAAAAGCTTAAAATGGCATTTATGGCCATTCCAGTTTTTGGTCTCATTTTACTTTTAAGATCCATTAAAACTCAAATTAAGCAAGACTCGTGCTGTTAGCTCAGTCAGCTGTGAAGGGTTCTGTGAAACTGTTACACACCCTTTGAAAGTAACCAAATAACCGGAAAAAGAAACCTGGTAAGGCTTCCCTTTTGATATAGAAGGATTTGTACAACAAGGGTTTTCATTTGTTTTAAGACTATGATTACTTAAATATTTTCAGAGAAGAAAGCATGCATGGTTCTGCATTTCTCCCTAAATTGGGAAACTGCTGTATCTTAAGCACAGAATTAAATCGTTGTGCTCTTCTTGAGGATCTGTGTCTTGCTAATCTTCCAGATAAAATAAACTCTAGAATCAAAGTCATTAATCATGATATCTTTATAATACGCACATCAAAGAACTATCTACCCTTTCAGGCTCCTAATATCCGATCAGTGAAAGCCAACTGTACTGTGACTGGCTGGGGACATCTAGTGGAGAAAAAGTAAAATACTAAAAAAGTAAAATACTAATAATGTCAGGAACTAAAAATGATGTTGACCTGAAATGAAAATTAGGACTTGCACGACTGAACAGAAACTCCCTCTTTTAAACCCCAAATTAAATATTTCTGGATAAAATAAAATTGTTTCCTATTTTTAGTAGATTCAATTATGTCTTCATAGTTGTGTTTAAATAATACATTATATTTAATTTAATTTCATTATGGATATGGGAGTTTATTTCGTGGTTTCTTTTTTTTTTTTTCCCCCTATTGTTTAATTTATCTGTCAAGTAAATTACTTACAAAAACATGGGAGGGCAGGTGTTATGGTATGATCTTAGGATTCTGGCATGGTTTGTATTGAAAGGGACCTTTAATGATCAGCTAGTTCCAACTCCCCTGCCATGTAGAAAACCATAATATGAGATGAAGCTAAACTGAGCTACACCAAGGACCTGTAGGGAAGTAGTACAACACCAATATGTGTTGATTTACATTTTTGTTGGTGAAAGAGAGCTATATTTTGACCAATAGCAAGCAGTGGTTTCAGACAGGGGCACTTAGTAATGCCTCTGTAAAGAAGCAGGGAAAGACACCTTGTGTTACAACCACCTCATGGAAGAACTGGGCTACTCTGAGTCTGGAATTTGAGAGAATCAGAAAACAGACCCCCCCAGAGGTAATATTCAAGCTATTCTACTCAGTCTATACTATATTATTCTCAGTGCATCGAAAGATTTTTGGATAAAGGGAAAGGTGCCATGGATTTTTAGTTTAGCGTAGAGTTTTCGAGGTCGTTCTTCAGAATGGCAAAATTCTGAAGAGGAAATGTCAAATAAATGTACATGAACCCTGAGCCTTACCCATTGGGAGTTATTCTAAAAAGCAGTCTTCAAGAAGGCAGGTAGATTGAAGGAGTCCATTAGCAGGAGTAGGCAGGTAGATTGAGGTTATCCATAAGCAGGAGCAAAATTTACTTCCTCAGGATTGTAGAAGAGTGTGCTTCTCCTCTCTTCAGAGAAATCTCATGATAATTCTCTCTCCCACAAGTCGGGTTACACTAGCTGGGTTCTCAACAGTCCTACCTACTGTTTTCCAGTGACTAGTGAGAACTGTGTGTGGTCGGGCACTATTACCATGGAGTTCTACTGTAATATCAGCAAAAGAAGAGAATCAACTTTTTCTGTATTGGAATCTGTGGGATTGTGATAAACTGTTCCTTTATCTGCTATTTGTTTACGGGAATTGTCTTCTGAAATCTTCCCTTCTGCATCCTTAATTTAATAGGTCCTGGGTGAATAGTAAAATCCTCTTTGGAGGAAGAATCGGTAGTGAAAGTCTATCAGTTATTTAAATTAGATTTGAAACCAAAGAAAAATATAAGATTTGCCAAGATTCTGCATCATATAATTAAATCATACAATACTGAAGTCCAACTCTTACTCTAGTGAGAACCAGTCCATTGGCATCACTAAGTAGCTAAATATCATGTTTTGGGGACTGTTTTTCAGATATTTCACACTGAGAGAGTTTAATTTATAGCTCTGATGAAAATAAATTTAAACCGGAAATAGTTTGGGCATGTGTGTGAGTGGATTAGAAAAGAAAAGAATTCATCCTCTGTTAGACAGAATTGCTCCAGAGATTTTTTCTTGGCTGTAAGCAGAGTCCCTCTTGGATCAGTTGACCTCTTTAATAGAAGAGTCTGTCCTTCCATTAAATCAAAGGGAGCAGAAGTCAGTCCTGTAAGCAGGTGGTTGTCTCTGGGTGATGTCCAAGGTCAGACTTTCTAACTCTTGTCTGAGTTACTGGGGAAACTGCCCATGAAATTGGAGACATTGTGAAGGTAGAGGCTAAACAAGCTGCTCACTCCCCTGCTAGTGTTATGAGGACTCAAGACTAATGGGTCTTTGTGAAAAGAGAAAGGCTTAAATTCTCATTCTCAGACTGATGAGATTTTAGACAAGCTGCACAGTGCATTCTTCCTTATGGAAGAAAGTTAATTAAGTGCTACTGCCTTCTGGACTCAGTTTCAGCATTGGGTGAACCAGCTCATTGCTGAGAACAAAGGCATTTGCCCAGTGATACATCAACAGCACCTTATTTCTATTGAGCAAAAGAAAAATACATTCTCTGGGGTAAGGGTGGCTTGGATCACATTCAAGATCAGATGCTGATTGCAAAAACTGAAAAATAAAAAGTGGGGTTTTTAGGACTGGTTTATCAAAGTGGCACACAATGATATAAACCCACATGGTTCACCTTTACTGAGGTGAGGTGTTTATCTCAGGGGAACAGCTACCCCCTTTTTAAAACACTGGAACTGTATGAGAGATCTGTGTCCTTTTTAAAAATGGCTAGCTTAGGCAATAAAAAAGACAACATTTTCTGAACTCATTAATGTGAAAAGTTTTTACATGACAATCAAAGTAGAAGAGCATAAAAATCCAGGTCTTCTAAATTCAGATTCTGACCAAACTTCCAGACGTTTCTCAGTCACAGATTTGTTAAAGTACTGTGCTGTGGCAGAGTGCTGTGAGGCAAGGGAAATAATCAATTGTGTACTTGGAAAAATAAGAAAAATCTTGCTTGCTACAAGAAAGCTACTTGTAACTGTTAAAAAAGAGGGCCCTGCATTTTTTAATTCTTAAGATTTGGAAAGCCTGACAATATTTTTGTCACTATTTTTTACCCTGTTCTGTTTAAAGCACACACATCTAGTATTCTAGCTAGTTGGTTTGAAAGATCTGACCATTGTTACTGCAAATTTCTTCACGTTCCTCATGTCATAAAGTGTTTTTGGAGATGCCGCATAGATTTTTTTCAAGAATATATGAAACAGCAGTCTACTGAAATCTTGCTATATTAAATCAAGACGGAGTAATTAGTACAGGACAATACTGAGAAAATAATCAGATAGTGTAGTGGGGAATTTTCAGCCCTGTCATTCTCTTTATCTAACTTACCCCTAAATACCCCTAATGGAATGTTTCCAAGCAGCCTATTCAAATACTTAAGCATCTTAAAATTTAAAATGTTTTCATTGATAGCAAATCTTAATCCTTTTAGCTTTTATCAAATCTGTAGAGGACATAAAGGACAGTGGGTTTCATACTATCTCTAAAGCCCTTTCATATATTGAAAGAATATTCCCATTTCCTCTAATATATATTTTTTTAATAAAAGAGAATATTTCTTTTAGTAGACCTTGGAGGTAATATTTTCTCTCTTATATTATTAACTATTGGGCTGTTTCCCAAAGGAGAATTAATCTCTGCATTACGTTATAGTACCCAAAAATGAACACTCCACTCTGAGTAATGTCTCCTACTGTAAACAGTTCTGTGTCTTGTATGTGATGCTCCTCAAAGTATGTCCTTGAATGTCTTTTTTTCAATTGTATCACATTCTTGGTTAAATCAAATGTCTGATTCACTGAAAGCCCAAAGCCTTTTTTCAGTATGGCTGAATAGTCAACTATTTCCCTATTGTATTTATCACTTGAATATTCCTTACTTAGCACTTTACTTAGCCTGGTCTGAATTCTACCATGTTGATTTCAAGATGCGCCTTTTGTTTATTGACATTACTAAAAAGAATTAAGCCAAGTTCTGCTGAACGTTTGTGACCTGTTCTAGTTTGAACAGCTCGACAAATGTGACAGTATGTTCTCTAGTCAGTCATCCAAGACATTGAGGAAGTTACTGACTGCAGCCTACAAAGGATGTCTGCAGCCTGTTGCTTGACTTCTTCTCTCAACTGGGCTGATAACTTTTAATAGCTACCTTGCAAGTGCTTTTTCCTGGGTAGTTAGACACCAGTTTACCAAAGTTTATCTATTTGTACTCTGCGTTTCTGTATTTTGTGAACAAGAATGATATTTAAAACAGGGCCAATAGCATTACTAAGTGTACTGGCTAACAGTATCTGATAAATCTCACCCTTTGTGAGATTTTCAGCCTTTACTATCTGCTACTATCTGTTCTCTTTCTTTCCTTTTTAAGTACTTTTGCTTGCTGTCTTCTCATTCCTAAACTGTTTTTCTTGTTGCATTTTATGTTTTTTGTTAAATGAAATTCATATTCATTTTGATCTACACTGCATGTTATTCCTTCATAGTTGTATGCCTATGCTTGTAGGTCCTTGTTCTTGCTTGTGTACTTTTTTCTATATTTTTATTTATATTTAGATTTTTCTGGTTTCCTTTTCTTTTTCTTGTCTCTTAAAGAGCTTCTGATGGAGCCATATTGGTCTCTTACTGTGCTCCATGTTTCTTTTACATCGTGAGAGTCTACCATTGTATCTTCAATATAGTCCCTTCAGTAAGTGTGAACTCTGTTGGAGTCTTTGTTTTTTTTTTTTTTTTCCCCTTAGAATAACACCCTAAGAGACCACACCTTCCAGTTACCTCAATCTGATGAATTAATCTTTTTTCGGACTCCATTGTCCTTATTCAGCTGGTCTGATTCCTCCCTTTCTTAGATTTGTGAACATCACAGTTTTGTAGTCACTTAAACCAAGATTTTGTTTCAGTGACTTTAACCTCAAACTTCTTAATCAGATCCTCCCTATTAGTCAGAATCTGTTGTAAAACAGCAGCAAACTTCTTAGTACCTTCTTCCATCTTCCCACAAGAAAGTTGTCCTCAATATGTTCTGAAACTACACAAGATTAGTTTCAGAACATATTTCTACTAGACTTTCCTCATCCTGACATTATTTTGCAGCACTTTTCTGTGTATGATTCAAGTCTCCTATAACAAGTAAGAGGGCACCCCTTGGATGTTTGCATTATTTGCAAAGAAAAAAAAAGCCTACCCCAAAATGTACCAAGCCCCACTCTTCTATGTCCTTCTGATTAGGTTATTTCTAGCATATCGCTATTATAACATTGCCTTTATTCTTTTCTTTCTCTTTAACCTTTCTTAAGATGCTCAGTGCAGCTCTTACCTCTTCTGGCAGTTGAGCAAGGATCTACATTTTTGATGTACTGTGTGGCATCTGCTTCTTTTTCCCTAGAGCCTGTCTTTCATAAACAAAGTGTACTCCTTTATCCCAGCAGTTAGGGGAAACAGCATGGAAACATAACAGCAGTCACAGGCAGCTGCTTAGTCCAGCTGGGACGGTTTCTGTGTCATCTTCAATAGTAACTAGTAGTTCTAGGGGAAAAGAAGATTTCAGAAACTTCCTCAGTTTTGTCATACTCTTACCTGTGGTTTTTCATCAGGAGGAAAGGTTTCGACAAGCTTGAGGCTTAGTAAAGTTGGAAAATTAGTTTATGGAGCAAAAAAACTCCTTAATTATTTACACCATACACAATTGTGATGAATGTCTCATCCTTAAATCTAGACCTAACTGACACAGTTCGTCACACACACACAAACACACACTCACACTTTGATCGGAAGGCATGAGCTAAAACTACTTTATTTGAAAGTCTGACTCCAATATATAGTATCTCTACAAAGGCCAGGGATTGGGGGAGAAGGTTGACACCTCTCCCCATACCACTGGTCAGGACAACTGTCCATCAGCTGTCCATATCTCTAAGACAAAGAATGTAAACTACCTTGAAGTTATGATAAACATTGGCTGTGTTTACAGATCAGAGTGTGAGAAAGAACCCAAAACATGAAACTGTGAAACAGAAGAAAAGGCTGAAAAAATCAGGGCAACACCTAACTGGTCTAGATCTGGTCAGAAGATCGTATAATAAACAGGGATTGTATTGTCAACACCAGATTTTAGACAAGGAAGGCATGCCAATTTTCCAGCAGAGTGGGATTGATTTTTTTTTCTTTCAAAATTTCATCCTATTCCTGCTGCAGTAGGGTCTCCTTAGTTGTGAGCAAATTTATTTCCAAAGCTACAGAAATCTTCATGAAATTGGTGCATTTCTTTAACCTAGTAGGGGTTATTTGGATTGCTATGAACAAGCCACACCAATCCTGGCATCATCCTTCCCAATACTGCAAGGGCTTTTTATCATTTCCTGATCGAAAATACACCCTCTCTCTGTCTGATAAATAGTTTTAATCCAAACAACAGGGGGTGACAGCTACAGAACTTCCCTGGGATTATTGCATGATTATGGAAACAAACTCAGAGCATTTTTCACTGTGTCAGAAGCTGTTTATGGTGTCTCTGATTTGTTTGCACTGAAAAAACACAGAATCATTGAATGGTTAATTTGAAGGACCTCTGGCAATCACCTAGTCCACCTTCCCTGTTCAGAACAAGGTGATCTATGGCGTACTGCCCATGGATGTGTGCAGTTTACTTTTGAATGTCTCCAAGGATGGTGACTCCACAACCTCCTCAGGCAACCTGCTCCAGTGTTAGAACAGTAAAAAAATGTTTTTTTCCTACATTTAATTGGGATTGCCTATATTTCAATTTCTGCCCAATGTCTTTTGGGCCTTTCCCTGGAAATACTGAGAATTCTGGCTCTATTTTTTTAACTCCTTGCTATCAGCATTTAGAGTTCTTTAGGCTGACTAGTCCCAGCCCTTTCAGCCTTTTCACCTGTCTCACCGTCTTCATGGTCTTCTGCCTTACTACCTTCAGTAAGCCTGTGTCTGTTCTTTTTCTCTGAAAGATGGGCTCCTTCTTGCCCATCTTTGACATTTACATTTGCTTTCTTCTAGGAAAGATAATCAATAGAGGCTTCACAAATGATGTGCTACTAAGTCACATGCACCTATGTGTTTTAATTGTTCTCTAGTCTGATCCTTCTCCAACAAGGGTAAGTTTTGATGCTCCAGAAAAATGCCACCACAAGAGTTGCCAGAGTGTGATGAGGGACCAGACAAATGGTATATAGCCCATTCTCAGTTAGAGATGTGTTCATAAAACAGACTTGTTTTGGCTAGAATTCACTTTAATGTAGGCCATATTAGTTATTTCAGTTTTAATTTTAAAAACCAATCAGAAATACCCCTTGATAAAATTCAGTCCAATGACATTTATTTTATGAAAAACATAAGTCTATTCAAAGTAAAATGCATAAATTATATCCTCTGACAAAACATTATTCATATAAAGGCAGGAGGAGTCACATTATGATATGAAATTGTCTCCTGAGGAACATGCTAGAAGAACCTTAACTTCATTCTGAATAGTACTGAACAAAATATTATTCTTAATGTAGAAATACTGGACAACACATATCAGCAAGAATGTACTTGATGGCAATTCACTGACCCATACATGCACACAGGATGCATATGACTAAGTAGGGACATTGTGAATATAACTCTGCCTACTCATCTGGAATTCGGAAAAATGTAATTGTTATTTGCATGCCTAGTCCTCCTATGATGAAGGTAGAAAGTTTTCCTGTAAACTTAAATTTACACCAAGGGTAATGCAAGAGTTAGCTGAGAACTGCTTTTGTTTGTCTGTTTTGTTGCTCTGTTTATGGTGTTAATGTGCCCTTTTGAGAAACCCTTCAGCCCAAGAAATCAAAACAAAATTCCAAAAATAATCTTTTAGATAAGAACATCATCTCCTAGGACCATGAATTTCCTTGCTTTGTAGAATACACAGCAACAGCCAGGAATGGTTAACTGGCTGTGGCTCCATTTTCTCCAGATAATGGAATGATTCATACTTGAGGAAAATATTCAGCACAATATTAAATAAATGAGTGAAATGCATGCTCATCCTCAGTTGTCCCCCATGCTCCTGCAGGTGATGGCTTTGGTGTTATTACAGTCTTTGCCATCATTCCCAGAGCCCGTGACTATCCTTAGTAATTTGGATCACAAATTTTGGAATCAGATAGTAGGGATGGGAGAGCAAGAATGGTAATTTATGGCAGACTTTCCTCAAGAGGGGTGGGTATCTTTCCAGGTGCCAGTTTGCAGCCTCCAGTGGCAGTGTGATGGCAGTCTCCGTGCACAGGGGGTCTGCTCAGGCATGGGGAGGGCCCTTGTGGACACGTGCCCACACAGGCTACAGGAGTGCAGGGAAAAGTTCTGGGCAAGGAATTTCCCATTTTGCAGCTATACCAGGGATCATGAGTCAGAATACAGCTTTTGTCCCCTTAAGAGGCAAGATTTAGTAATTTCTCTCTAAGTGGTTCTTTTCTTCTCTCCTTACTAAAAAAACGGAGAGGCTAAAAGTCTGTCTTCATTACTTGAGCCAAAATCAATGGGAGTAGAAAGAGGGTCTCTGTGAGTTTAGATGGGTTTGGATTTACAAAAGGCATACTTTGTACACCAAGTATACATTACTGTTTAAAATGTACTGATTGAAAAGGAAACACAAGTAATAATGCCAGAAGCTTTTATTCAGTAGCTGTCTGAAAAAACAACACTTGGTTGTAATGCAAATATGCCAACACATGCAGCCTTTCTTTCCAGGTATGTATTAAAAACTTGCCCTTAGACACTCTAACAATTTGCATATACAGAATCCACTATGTAGAGAAAAAAATGACTTGCATAATGAATTGCACACGCACAAAAAAGAAGGTGTGCAAAATAAACACATCAACTAGCTGAATACTAATTACCTATATGCAAAACGTGTAGACACTCAGTATGCAGAACCAATCAGTTATCACAGTGAACACCTATAACTAATTTCCTCCAGGAAGAAAATTTTCCATTAGCTTTAGTGAATTTATACCCATTATAGAAAGGTTGTAGCTAAATAAATATTATTTTAGTTTAATTGGATTAAAAATTAGAAATGCAAATTCTGGTGCACCATGTCTCTGAGTCCTTGTCTCCCTTTTTATGGTAATACCCTTCTAATGGTTTAAGCCTATGAAGAAAAAACACTGAAGATTTTAACTAGCAGCTTTGCAGGGGGGCAGAAAGGAGCAAAGAAGATTTAGTGGTGAAAAGAGCAAATAAATAGGTGCTCCAAGATTAAAAAGAGGGTAGAAGTGCATGCTGAGCTGTTGAAAGACCTCTCTGTGTTTAAAGAAAAATATTGTTTGGTTCTTTCACCAGTGCATGATCAAAATAAGAGGTACAAATTAGTTCATGGCTGCTGAAGCTACAAAACATCATGCAGAGAGCTGTCTTTGGGAACGTTTTAATGAGGAGAAGAGGTCATCAGACTGTGACATTGCTTTTCAGAATTCTTCAAGAACAACACAGACTTCCTGTTCCAAATGTGGTAAAGAATAAAACAACCTTAGTAGTAATCGTACAACTTTTGAACCGTGTTCCTTGGAAATACTGTACAGTGCTCATTTTGTAGCTTTAGTTAGCTATCTCAAAGGAACTCTTCCATATTTTCCATGTGCTCTTATTTCAAAAGTACCGTGAAATGATAGAGCTTCAACAAGGATTATATTTATAAAATAAAGTTTTATTCAGTCTTCTAAAGAGATTTTAATGTTTTCATTGCTCTAGGTGAAATGGTACACTGTGGCTCTGTTCATTAACATTTAGCATCAGTGCAAAAATCAAGGATTACCACATACAGTTTGAAAGGACATCCAAAATGACTTTGAAATTAAATTCACTACAATCTTAGTTTTGCAGCATTTTAAACATGATTTTAAAATGTATAAGATAGGTTAATGGCATTCCAGGTCAAATATTCCCAGACCAATAACAAGTTCCACATAGAATGTCATTATTTAAATTTCTGGCATACTATATATGCTGACTGGGATTGAAGAAGTCCGCTGTAAATTTAATAAATAAGATGTGTACTACCGTGCATTTATTGTAAAAGAAGCTTCCTTAAGGATATTTAGAGAGACTATTAGCAAAGAGAAGATACTGGCAAATCAAATAATAATTCTAAGTTACGGGTATCTCACAACTGGAATGGCATCAGGATTGCCAACAATTATTGAAAAAAAGAAATAATTAACAATTGACATGAGTTTTTACTCCTGATAAAGAATTGCTCCAGTGAAAGAAATGGATATTAAAATAATGATTTCTAACCCTCCTTTTCAAAGGTTTCTAACAGAAAGAAAGAATACAAGTATAAGTCAAATCATGTTCCTGAATCAGGTGCTATAGTTAATAATTGGGCTAAAAATTGACTTATCTATTCATTAAAACAGAAAAAGCTATGTAACATGCCTTTCTATTTTTAGAATGATTGAAATAAAATTTCATTTGGAAAATCATCAGCAACAATGATATAAAGTTTGTGTAGATGATATTGCATTGGCATAGAAATTTTATTTTCATCCTTTTGTTGCATGGCCTTTCAAATTGTAGTCACTATGGCAAGAGATTTAAGGACAACATAAACCATAATGAGCAACACCTGTCTTCTTTTCCCACTAAATACAGGGGGAAAACAAATTTGGTAGCTGTCTTCTGTAGTCAGAAGGCAAATTTCTATCATAACAGTTTCTCTTATTTTTTTCCAGAGCATTAGTAAATGTCCACCACATGAAGTATGTTATTCTAACCTGAAGATTGAAAGTCTAGCAAAACTCCCATATATCTATTTGTTAACAAAAGTGTAGTCTCATTCAAAAAGAAATTTCAGTAATAATTTATTTTTATACCAATAGTCTTACAGCTTCAAATATTAATTATTGCTTGCTTATTGCACTCTACAACATTTTCACATGAATCAGTTCACTTAAACATTGATTTTATATTCTGTGTTGTTATTTTCTTTTATGTGAGGTACTAAATAGGCAGTTGGAAATATTTTAGTTGTCTGTTTCATATCTAAAACATCCAGATGCAAATTTTTCCTCCTAAGGCTAACAAGTTTGCTGGTTTTCAGTTTAAACCTTTAATCCTGTTTGAATGGATTGATGTCTTTTTCCTTGATTTATCAGATTCTTCTGTCAGTGATTAGGGCCTGGGAGTTTGGGCTAATCTGAGATTTCTCCTCTCTTTGTATGGCCGTTCTAATGCCCATTATTCTTGTCTTTTTTTCCCCCTTTCCAAGAATACCACTGTATTCTATTCAATAACCACTGCTCATTGAAAGAAGACGTCTTAGATAGCCAATTAACTGTTATGCATAGAGATTTTAACCAGCATGGTAGCAGTATTTGTTACAGGACTGTAAGCAAAGCATTGAAAAATAAATGTTTAAAAAGAGAGGGGAGGAAAAGGACATTCTGAATTTCTGAATTTTGCTTTTAATTATCCCAAACTACATCTAGATCAGTAATGACAAGTGTAAGTTTTACAAATCAACACGATAGGAGAAAAGACTGTTTGATTCAATGAATAAGCTGTGATGTAGAAATCCTGCAGCAGTTTGACTAGTAAGCGTGCTTTTATAATTAGAGTACCAATGATTCTCTGACTAAAGCAAGAGTGTTGTAGGGTTCTTTGATAGCAAATGTGGGCAGCTCTTGGAAACTTTCGTATAACTGTCATAAAACAAGACAACTGAATGTTCCTAAGTTGAATTCCATTAAATCCTATTGTTGACTTCATTGACTGTAACAGATATCTAACTTCTTCTTGCGACATAAAGATGTGAGTTTTGAAAAAGCCCCCCACATTTAGAGAGAGTTATAAAATAAAGGGGTATAACTAGGAAAAAATATACCTGTTTCATATCTGTATATATCTTTTTCTCTGTAATCAGAACTTAAACTACCAGTCTTCTGTTTAAATGGTTCCTCAGTAAAGAAAACAAGCAAAATACACAACAACAAACAAAACACACAACAACATACAAAACAAGTATTTTAACTTTTTTTGTTTACAAAAAGTGATGTTCTTTATTAAATGGCAAATATATATCTTCAAACTGGAATGATCCATAAACTATAATACCTATAAGATTATAAAAGGATCATGATATATGTGTATAATATTATGTGATATTAGTTGAGTATTTATTTGTAGTTCTATTAGTGACAATTAAGTTTAGGGTTTTCATGCATATATTTTATCTTTTTAATCAAAATGTATGAACTGTTGTTTGATTTGAGCATCTTCAAAAATATTTGATTTGCTTATGTAAACATATTGTTTATATAAGAAGATATATACATCTATGCATCATTGTGCACTGCAGTATTATGCTGTGCACGCCTTATGATCTTGTCAGGACCTAAGGAAGTTATTTAATGAGTGTAAGACAGACAGAGGGACATTCTAGGTGCTGTACACTACTATGGAAATATTTAAATAAAAGGACTAGCTGATTATGTAATAAAGTAACACTGTTGCCATAGGGAGCTGCGAGACCTTTTACATTGCCGAGTTATTGTTTGAATGAAAAAAACTCCTAACATTGGGTTTTGTTGCAATCATCAAACATTCCACAGTACTTTTAGCAGGATGAAGAATGCTGAACTGTACCCTAACTGAATTCCAGATAATTTCTTAGGTTCAATACATCCATGAGGTTTCCCACTCCATAACCTATTTCACAGTTCCGCTTTTATCTTTTAAGAAAGTGTCATGCATCACAGGTTGCAACCTTCTGTAGTGGCTGGTTCTCTCTGGTCCAAAGGAAGCTGCCAAGGTCCTTACAGGGAATCACTTCCATAGGTCGTGGATTTTTCCTTAACTGAAAATCAAACTTTGTTAAACCATGACACTTTCTTAGAAGGAAATTCTTCGTACTTTAATGGGAGAGGACATTTATAAAGATGTTTACATGATGAACATGTCATGTGCATCATGTATATACATTAGTAATGGGTACCTTGAGACATGTAAACAGGGAGGATCCTAAGTCATAGGATTCTGAAAAAGGTAGCAGCTGTAATTGTTACAGAAAAATTCTCAAGAACTCAGTAACTGATATTTGTTCAAGCAGTGTTTTTATATATATATATGTTTTAACCCAGATGTTTATTTGTATGACAACAGTGTATACGTAATCAATCACTTAATCAGGTCCAAGGTTTCTAGAGTGCCAAGATGAGAGCACTGATCTCTGGTTCTGTCAGCAGAGAATGGTTGGGATGGCATTTAGTCTTCCCTTGAGAGTTATTCTTGTCCTCGGGGCCCTCTGTGCATTCCTTCCATGCAGGTTCACGCTCAAAGACTGAAAGGTGAAAGAGAAGAGGGGAAAATCTTTCAGAAATTTCACAGAAGCAACCTAATAGCGACAGTATAGTGAGGCAAGGGCAGCATGTTACTTGAAGGAGCCCTGATAAGTTGAAGGTAAATGGCCTTACCATTAAGATCCAGTAATTTAGGAGGCCAAACTTCCATTTTGTGGCAGTCATGAGAAAAGAAACAGAAGAAGAACAGGAAGGGAACTCTCTGAGTAAAAGGTATTGGCCTGTTATCCCTGTAAGTCCAGCACAAAAAAATATTACTCAGGGAGAATAAGTGAGAAGAGAATGACCCAGAGGGAGGGCAAATAGTGAGACAAAAAGAATGCACAAGATTCTCATAACTGGCATTATTAACCTGATGCTGCCAATTTTATACTCAAACTAGTGGCTTAAATGTAGTAACTATGCATCTGAGGTGGCATTTATTAAAGCTTAATCAAGGAGATTTTAAATTCTAATCTTAGGATTCAGTACTCATTTAAGTATTATAACTATGTGTAGGCAGAAGCTTTGATCCTTTTTTCTAGCACTTTTTGTTTCACTTCATGATTGCTGATGAGTTGAGAGAAGTTCTACCGGGTACCAGGCACATATCATATCAAACACCCAGTATGAGAAGTCAGCTGACATTTGCTTATATTTCTTTCCAATTTACTGCAAGATATTTTTCCTACTTATACTAGAAAAAAGGTTCCAGGCATTTTTCTGTTTCTCTTTCTTTCAGATTTGCAGACACAAATTCTAGTTTTAAAACTGGGATGTATACCTTGCATGTAAACCCTTGTTTTGAGCATGAGTGACAAGAAACTATGTGTGGAGTCCACAATCCCTAAGTCCTTTCAGCTCCATGGAGATAGGAATTTCTATTCATATTCCATGAGTCTTCTAGAACTGAGAAGGCAAAAATAAAGCCTATGAAACAGGAAGAAGGCAAAACGATCAGGTTTTTCTCCCTCTAAAGCAGCTTTCTGTAGTTACAAAATGGTAATTTATAAGCTTACCCAGGCTAAAGTCTGACAGTTTTTACAGTATTATTACTATCTAGTGAGGAAGCTGCACAATTGCATGTATAATTTTTACATCATAGATTGAAAGATAATTATGAAAGATCAATTGTCCCGAATGTAGGAAGTATATATGAGCATTTACTTGATAACATAACTCAGCACTGAGACTATCCATCCACGTTCCTCACCATACCAGTACCTGCTATGAGGAGAAAGCAAGCAAGCAAGGCACAACAAGTACACGTATTTTTCAGTACAGGAGGCCCATCAAGACTGATGCTCAAAGACTGAAGTTATTGCATTAGAATGAAGATTATCCTGAAACCTACAGGAGGGAAGACTTGGGCTGCATTAAAAGATTTTTTAAAGTATCTATATATCCTGGTGAACCTGACAGAAGCGTCTGTTGTTTAGATTGTCCAAACTTGTGAACCATATGATTGTTTCCGAACGATAGATTGTTTTAGTTGAAATGTTCTCATTCCTGGACATGGCCCCAGGCAAATTTTTGTGTGCATGTTTCTGTATAGAAAACACCTCTTAGAGCAAGGTTATTGACAAAATACATAAGGCAAATATTAAAACCTCTTACAGTTTTAATTGGAAAAACAGCTGTACTGCCATGAGGTAAAAATGGTACTTTACCTTTGCCCAGTAGGCTACTGAGGATCAGAAAAGTCTTATGTATGTAAAACATAATGATGATGATAGACATTATCATCATATCATATTATTACATCAATAGTTGTAGATTAATATAACTTCTTGGGATATATTAAATTATAGCAACAAATCTCTTGTATTACTTTGAGCATTGCTGCAGCATATATTTGCAGAGATTGAGGAAAAAAATTCCACATCTGATCTTTTGCCTGCTGAAGGTCACAAAATGAAGATCAAAGAGATGGTTCATCTTCATTTCCAGGACTCCCCTTGGTACAGGGAGATGTAGAAGAACACAAAAGCAGGAAAGTCTCCTATTGAAAAGTTGAGAAATATCAGGAACTTAAAACTGGCCAGCAGATATTCACACTTTCTGTGAATACTTGTATGTTCAGGCTGTCTGGGGAGGAATTTTTGTGCTCTTCATCTGATTTAATATGTAGCAACTGTACTTCTGGTAACAGGTCTGCTGCACACATTGTTACAGACTTCTCAGGGAAAATGTAAGACTTATAGGATTAAGCCTTGCACTCAATTTGCGTGGGTGGCTGCTGCAAGGCTTGCCCAAGGTCTAGAGCATGAGGACCTGGATTTTTTTTTTCCTGTAGAAAGGTCACACCTAATGTATTAGAATGCAAGCCTCCTTGGGACATCATGACATAACTATTCATGTCATAGACAGCTTTTTTTTCAGCAGTATATACGTATTTATCAAATGTGTTATTTTCTCTTCTCTTCCTCCCTCAATACTTAGCTTAAAAATTTTAATTCTTGGAGAAAAAATACAACCAGATGTATTTTTCTGATATGCAGCCCATAACAAGTAGTGTGATTGTACATTCGACAAAGATGTGTTTGTTAGTATTATGTGCTTTTTTACTTAATGTCTCACTCTCTCAAATTTTATGAATACAATAGTATCTCATACATTCTATCTTTCAAAAATAAAAGCTTTTGGCTCTTCTGATACTGAAAAACCTGAATAGTTAAGAAGCTTAAATCCAAACAATGATATTTAAAAATTTATTTCATGAAATAGGATGCTTTTTAGTACATTATTGAACTCAATGGGTTCGTAGCACTCTTTTAGATATACTTTGCATAAGGAGAGACTGTCAAACTTATCTGATCTGAATTTGCATTCTGTACAGGATAGAATGTATTTTCATTAGAGGGTCCATGGAAATTGAATTTGTTCTTCATTCATCTGAAAGACAAATATTCTATCAAAGATCATGGACAAAATTGCATTGCATTGCCTAGGAAGTGCTAAGGCTCTTACTGAAGGGACACCATAGGACTGCAGAAGGCCCAGTTTGGGTGCAGAAGCAGCCTGAGGTGGGTGCTGAAGTTTCTGGGTGGAAGTGGAAAGGAGTGTACCAAAGTTGTTCCTTTTGACTGTAATGAGGTGCCTCTGTGCTTGTGTCACTGTGCTTGCAGTACACCTAGGTTTGATCAGGATGCCTGCAGACTGTCAGCAAAGTGGTGTACCTTGTGAGGTAAGCTCTGGGAATGAATACGGAGAGGGCTGTGTGGAGTCTTCCTTGGCATCTCTAGTCCATACACAGTCCCAGGCATTTAATGTAAACTAATCCTGCTGCTTCACTGAGACAGGAACTTCACAATGTGGTGGCACAAATATGGTGTGACAAAGAGATGTTCCTCTCCCATCTGTTTGGGGTGGACAGGATCCTTGTGTCTTGACAGTATGAAGTGCACAAGTCAAAGGACTTTGTATTTATTTCTTTATGGTTGGTGGTGATAAGTATTGATTTCTTTTACAGAGTCACACAGTGCTTTGAGCATGTATCCTTATAGGCTGAATTATAAATGTTCATGATTTTTGCTTTTTGAATGCACATAGTTGCATTGTTTAGTGGGTCATCTAAATGGAATAAACCAACCCCACCTAAATTGCAAAGTTACATTGTTCATCTTGACTCCAGATGGCTGATGAAATTTGTTTTCCTCACACACCCATTAGGACCCCCTTCCCCAGGGCCGAACTGCCCAGCACAGGGGGATCCTCTGCTCCCAGAAGCCCCCACACAGAAGAGTTGCTGTCGTGCTGGTAATTATCACATCTGGTTTTGGCTCTGTGAGCTGGAAACCTAAATCTCAGCATATAAACAGTTGTCCCAAGCTGAAAAGGAACTCTTCAAATCAAAGTACACATTCTATGTCAATATCCAGACTGATCATTTAGGGCAAATGTATTATTCTTAAAGAGATGCCTATACATAGTATTCATAGTCCCTAATGTTTTCATTAACAAAATTGACAGTACTAATCAGCATTTGAATATACTAATTGGCCATGTGCAGTTCTAATTTCCACTTTGAATGCTGTAAGGCAATGTATTGCAGTCATGAACTGTGGTTTGTTGCTAATCTGTAAAATACCATAGAGTAATTAATCAAATTATTGAAAAATAACCATATATACAGATATACTACTGGAAAAAAAAGAGAAAATAGTATTTTTTTAAAAAAGAAAATATTGACAAGTTAGTTTGTTTTTCAGGATAAGAAATTGAATGGTCTTTGATTCAAAAACCAGAAAATACTCACTTTTTTTTTGGTAGTCTGGTGAATTGATTAATTGGATCACATTCTGTAAGGAACTCTTTCCAGACTGTAAATTGCTGTGACAGCTGAGGGCATCTAGAGCTGGTGATTCAAGGTTCTCTGTTATTTGTATTATAGTCTCTGATGTCTGTTATTGTGTTAAAATATTAATTTAACGAATTATTGGGATTTTATGTCCTGTATTCCTGACTCTGCCTTTGATGCTGAAGGCAGGAGGATGCACTGAAGAATTTTCAAAACCCCTTGCTATGAAGAGTACATGCCCTTACAAAAGGCCATGGGACTTCTGTTACGTAAAAACTCTCCTTAGAATTACACCACAAGAATATATTACTTAATACATTTAGATCATAAATTGATGGTGGCTCTGATGCATTTTAGTTTGGATAGAAAATATGCTTGTGTTTACATGGGTGTACACGTACACATTCAAAAAAAAAAACACAGCAAAAAGTTAAACAATGCTATAGAACACAAGTGGGTATTGACTATTTCTAATTAAGGTAATGCTAAAAAGGTGACAATATCTAGTTCTTATACCTAGGAAAAGAGAAAAAAATAGGTGTTACCTTACAGCAGACTTTGTTACTTTATCCTGTGCACTACTTTCCATGTTCTCTTGTTTCCATGCTCTTTGTTTCCTCAAATGAATGTAATAAGTGACCTCACAGAGAGCTAACAGCAAGTCAGAGGGCTTTCTCTTCATCTTCAGAAGGAGGTGAAATAGGGTGGCCACATGCACAGGCACCCCCACTTCTGAGTGTCATTAGTGGGACACTTACTGATGTTGCCCTTTCTCTGTGTCTTTTTGCTCTTGTACATTAGGCTAGACACTTCTGTAGAAGTTACACACAACCCTAATGGGGATGTAAGCAGCAATATCTACTTGTCCCATTCACACGCTGTGAGCCTGACACCCAACACAGCTGAACACACTTCTGACCCAGAGTGGAGGTAGGAAGCCCTCAGGGAGCTCCAGGGATGGTGCTCAGGCTCGATGTTCACAACAGACCCAGGCCACAACAGACCTTAATAACCAGTGATTGCTATCATGCGTCACCACCTCCTGCTTTCCTTACAAGAAACCCTAATTGTCACCAGGGTCACCAAGTTTTTCCTGAACATCCTCAAATGAAATAGCTTTCTTTGGTTCTAGGTTATTTCTCAAACGTTATTTTCTAACACTTCTGATTGCTAAAGAAGAACTGGAAATAGCATAGACAGGCATCAATGAAACTATTGGTAAGAGTTTTTCTTCAAGAACTGGTTTCAATGAGAATGATAATCAGGAAAAAAAAAATTGTGCATGAAATCCTGGTCCTGTCTTACCTTTGAGACCTGCATTTTCAAATAGTTGATGGCAGGGGACTGCACATTTTCTTTGCTGCTACTCCGGCCTGATTGCTCTGCATTTGGCTTTTCAATGTCTTAAAATTTAGTTTTCTGCGCAGTCATTCACACTGAACCCTGAAAAGAAGATACGTATATATTTATAACAATAAAAGAGAAAGAATTTCTTGACTTTTATGGGCTTCTGATATTTTATTAGCCAGTCTGCATTCACCCTCACCCTTACTGGTCTCTCTGTGGTAGCTCTAGCTCTGCTGATCTTGTAGACAAATGATGGAAGCATCTGACTTAAAGCCTTTTAGAATCAAAGAAGATTGAGAAGGAAAAGACCTGCTAGGTCATTTTGTCCATCCCCTGCCAATACAGGATCATGACCTACTGTACAATAACTTCACTACTGTTTTGCCAAGTCTCAATTTAAACAAATCAAGCGGTGGGGATTATAGCACTTTTTTTTTTTTCCTCCCTCCCTTGGGAACAATATATCCCTGTTTTTCCATATTTTCTATGAAGAATTGTTGTGATGTTCTACTTAATGCTCTTAATGTCACCATAATTACAAAAATAACTTATTTTCCCCTTGTAATAGTTGTTTATTTTGTGGCATGCATTTTTAAATATATCTTTTAACATGTATAATATATATANCTTTTCAGCTTTCTTCATAACTCAGATCCAAAGTCCCTTATTAATCTTGCTGTTTACTTTCATTTAATTTCCTTCCACTTTATTAATCTTTCTGGTACAGACTGCTCAAAAAGATATGTATTTATCATTAGATTATTCTAGGTGTGATTCTTGGGTGTTAGTGTTCTACAGCAGGACTTTTGTCTGAGTCACACTGTGATGCACCTGGATGTGTATTTCCAAATCTCCTTAGTGTCCTCCCTTTTAACTTAATGCAGCTGTCTGACCAGTTCTCAGTCCTGTCTTCTATTGCACTAATATACCTTTTCCACACCGCTGAAATTCTGTTTTAGTGAATTATATTTCCAGTTCTCAAGACAGCCAACTTGCTCATTATCTTCATCACTTAGTATTTGAACTCATCCTGTAAAACTTTTTTCTTTTTCAGAATTTCTGCATCTTATATTTTATTCAAACTAGAAAAAAATAAATTAAAAAAAAGCATCCAGACTTTGCATTACATAAAGTGTATTGAATTTTTAAACATCAATTTATTTTCACTGGAGTGGCAAGAACTAAACTGCTATTAACATAAATACACATTTATTACTTGCCATTGTTACAGATCAGAGTTAAGGCTATAATGGATTATATTTGAATATTTCCAAACCAGTATATATTTACCTTTCACTTGAAGCTAATCTTCATGCAAAATTCTTATGATACTTTTTACTTTGAAATAATTTATACATAGTTTTAATTTTAACAGAGCTTAAAATTTTTTTTTGTTTCCATTGGAATTCTTTGACTTGATGGTCTGACTAGAAAATTTTGAAAGCCCAAAACTATAAAGAATAAAAGATACTGCATGATTTTTTAAAAAATTTTCTGATCCTATTTGATCACTTCTAAATAAAGCAAATTGTATTTGAAATGACTGCAAAACTAATAGGATTAACTATTTACTTTGTTTGGCTACTTGTAAGATATTGTGCAAACCATGTAAGTTAAGTTGGATTTCAGTTCAAAATATTATTTTAATATATTACTATTTCCCAAACAATACATTATTTCTTTTTATTTTTTATATTGTAAAATTGCTCAGGTAAATGCATATTTTATAAAGGGAAGCATGTTTGAAGTTTCTGTATGTCTTTTATACTTAACATTTGTGTGTGTAACTGTCCTTCTCTTTCCCAAATATTATAACTAAAAGATCATAAGTATGTATTCCTTAATAAACACATATTCCTTCACTGTCAAAAGTAGCTCCAGGCAAAAAGTTGGCAAGTAAGGAGTTAACAAAAGGGTCAATAAAATGTGAAGACATCTGGTCCTCAATGTGTACAAAAATAATATTTGTGGCTTTTAAATGTCTTTTATGTTTCTATTGTGCAAAAATAGATTTTTTTTTTTGATTGAACATTTTCAGCCTTTCATTGACTGAAATAGATGACTGCCTTAGGGCATTTTTGGAAGGGAAAACTAGAAGAAAAATGACTAAATTCCTTTGTTCAGAACTGCTGCTCTGCATATCCAGTAAATTTTTTAATACAAAGACGTATCAGTCAAGGGGGAGTTTAGTTTGCAAAAGGACTGCAAGGTTACGTTTTTAGTATGCAAGTGTGACCACCAAACAGGCATGATAAGACTGTGGTGACAAGGAAGAAGCAGGTACAGTCACCTTCTCATTTTTCATATTTCAGAACTTTACAGGTATTCACATTGAAGTAGTCTCTCCAAAATAGGAGAGAGGGCCAGGGAGGTAAGGAGGAGAAATCGTTCACACTGCAGAACAGCTGGGAAGCAACACCAGTTAGCCCCGTGGTTAAGGCAGCCTGATGCTCTGGCACAAGAGCAAGGTGACTTGCTGGGCACAAGGGAAACCTTCAGTTTTTGCTGAGCTTTGGACTGGAGCTGTCTATGCACGTATCTGTAGAGCTGGTAAATAATGCAGGCACAATAGACCAAAGCCTGTGTACGAAGGAACTCTCTATGGCTAAGGAACGACATCAGCAGTTAGGAGACATAGCACTTTATTTCATTTTATTTTTGAATCAGCACAAATGTGTTAGCTAGGCTGCTCCTCAGCTTTTCCTCTTACTTGTATCTATTAGAACAGGCTGCTGTGAGAAGCAGTGCTGTAGTTTTTGTGATGTATGTAACAGCAGAGCCTTAACTGAAGGTGCACTGAAAGAAAAAAGCCAAATCCTTGTTCTATCTGTGGCTATCTGGAAAGCAGCTTTTCAGAGATGGCCCTGGGGACTCTGGTGGGCTATAAGCCCCACAGCACACCCTTTCAGCAAGAAAGTCCAACAGCTTCTCCTTGGGTGCATCAGAAACCACACTGCATAACTGCATCAAGGGTGGCCCTTTTCCTCTCAGCACTGGAGAGGCTACAGCTGGGGTTCTGAGCTGCCTAATACAAAAGGGACATGGATGTACTGGAGTCAGCAAGGGGCCACAAAGATGCTGAAGGCTTGGAACTTGTGAGTTATGAGAAGGTGAGAGAGCCACCGTTGTTCAGCCTGGAGAACAGAGGGCACAGGATGACCTTCATGTATGTAAACACCTACTGGATTGGGAGGAAAAAAAGGTTAAGCTAGGGTCATTGTGGTGCCCAATGACAGCATAAGAGGCAGCAGGCACAAACTGAAATGGGCAAAATTTCAATTCCTCTAAAGAAAATAATTTTTTTCATGCATACATGATCAAACACTGGAATAGTTTTCTTGGAGAGGCTGTATAATCTCTGTCCTTGATATTTAAAATTCAACACTGCCCTGAGCAACATACTGTGACTGATCCTGCTTTGGGTAGGGCAGTTAGATGATCTCCAGAGGTCTTTCTGACCTCACCCATGAAGGGATTCTGTGGTTTGTCATAATAAACTCTGCTGAGGTCATCAGAGATTTTGGAATATTTCTTTTACTCCTTTTTTTCTTTTTCTTTTCACCCCCAGGGAAAATCATGTCATCAATAAACAAAAGGCTCACACTGTGGTGTACCACTTCCCTCATTTTGGTTTCTGTTTATCTAGTAGTGCTTTCTGTCAGAGCCTGGGACAAGGAAGATCTAATGTCTCGTGCTGTTCATATTACATGAAATGTTCACACTGCAGTGAATTAGTGATTGTGTTCAAGTCTCATTGTGTTTCCTGGGGCAAAAGCATTATATGCTACCATAAACGTGCTTCTATTTTAAAGGGTTGGAGGTTGATCCTACAATCACTTTCTAGTGTGAGCAATTCTGATATAAGGTTTTCTTCCCCAGAGCTACTCACTCTTGAAAGGGGGAGTCTTTGCAGGAACCAACCGTTGTGTTGTATGTGGCAGTTTAGAAACTGGACTGTGAAAATATTTCTTCTTCTAAACATGCGATGATAATGTGGATGGTTGTTAGCAGGGCAATTCCCCCAGCAAATGGGAATGGTTGCTGCATACAAAATCAGTTTTTCTTTCATTAGTTTTCAAGCAGTTACTTAAATATATATATAGTATCTGCTATAGAGCAAGTAGGAAACAGAATGGGGAAAAATGAAGGCTTCTCATTTCAATTGTGGTCCTTTTTTTAACTGGCAGTTGTTCCTGTTTTCAAGTGTTTGTTTCTACTTTAATGAGGATACCAACTTTCATCCAGTGAGATGTGTGGGTCACTTTGTTAGCGCACTTGCACACACCAAGGCAACACACCAGCTGGAAATTTTGACTTTTAGCTGAATTATTTTTCCCCAGCAAATGGCTTTCCTTTTGACATATTTTAATGTACTTGCACACTGAGAGGAAGAGTGGGTGAACAGAAAACAGACTGTTTTATTAACCCAGCAGTCACCTTTGAGATTCATACATGTCCACTTTTTTCTTGCCTTTGTACCTAATCCCAAGAGCCTGGTACCTGGCTTCCCTTGGAATAACAAAGTCAGTCACAAACCTCCAAACATGATTGTTAGCTGAATGCCAACTGTTTCTTCTCATCTTTTTTTT
>WBMY01018574.1:957155-992728 GCA_013397315.1 Donacobius atricapilla
AAATTATACTTACATTTATTAATATAATAAAATACTTCAGATTTTTATTACTATTTCTGTCATAAGAAGTATATAAAAAATAAGAAGGGTGGAAAATTATGTGAAGGGATTCATAAATAAGAGGGAAAAGGGAATTGGGAAAAAGACCGAAATACATTTGGGAAGATCTAGAAAGAGGAGGAGCAGAATGGAGACCAAAAGAGATGAGTAAGTGGGAAATAAATAGAGAGGTCTGTGTAAGATCCTCAGGTTTGCTTATTATTTTGTCAATTTTCATAACATATCTTCTTCCTTTTTTCAAACTTCACAGGCTTCATCTATTTAACCTTACAGTGTCGAAAGTCCACAGCCTCCTTTCTTTCTCCCTTATACCTCATCATTTATTTTCATTTTTTTAGACATTTTTATTTTTGCTATGTCAATTCTTGCACACACCTCTACACATCTGAGCACAGCTGTTAAGCTACTTCTGTGTGATAATTCCTTTGGTATGGGAATCACTGGTGTCACTGCGGCTCAAAAAGTTCAGCAGGTCCATTGCCTTCAGTAGTTGAAGAGAGCATTAATGCTGAATCAAAATTTGATTTTTTTGTCTCAAAATTAGAAATCTTTAAAAGATTAACAATCTTTTAGACTTGAAGTTGACTACTGTAGAGGTGTTTTTTTTTTAAAGTTCGTTGTGATTCTTGATATGAGGGAGGCACAGTGTGGAAGACAGCTGTAAGAAGAGAACCAGTCATGGTTTAATCACAGGATGTCCTGACTGCTTCCCATGTATTTATTCCCAGCTCAGAACTCTGAGCAGTAGTGACCTGTTTATCCACAGCTGTACATTTAACTATGTCTAGGGCACGTCCAGGTAGTCCTACTGTTAGGAGAGCCCCTGGCACAATTTTAGCCTAGGCCTATGAATGCTGCTCCTCACTGAGGCTGGGAAGTGACAGGGTCCTGGGACAATTCATAATCAGCATTTTGCAAACAGCTGCATTCTTCTAGTTGTCAAAGGCTTCAATGACAAAAATATGAACTCTCCTATGACTTCCAGGCTCCACCACCATTCCTAAGTGTATCAATTTTATGAATAAAACTACAGCTTGAGACGGTCCTGTAAAACTTTTGACAATCATATGCTGCTCAATGTGTATTTCAAAATGGGTGGTGCAAATAGGGGAGGAACCCATTTAAAAGAGATAAGCTTTTTTTCTTTCTTTCCATAGAAGAATATGAACAGGTCCCAAACAGAATTAAAAAATACTTTACAAGTGTAGAGAGCAATGGTGCAAACACTGCTGTCTCTACCTTGAGGGTGTTCAGACTTTTCCAGTGTTAATGAAAGGAAACTCAGTTTCTTGTACCTGCAGCAAACAGAAGCTCCACAAACTCACAAAGATCAGCATTTTTCAAATTCTGGCCCAGGATTAAAAGCATAACAGAATTCCTAGCTTTCTACTGACTTCAGTGGAAAGGTGAAGACCATGATGGTAGTTAGGATTCCAATATAAATCTACACTTGACTTGACAGTCATACTATTCCTCAACTGACAAATGGTAGTCAAGGAAGAAGTAGTCAAGCTGAAGGGTCACTAGGGAAAAAAGGAGCTTTGAAAGAGTAGTGCTAGTCTCTACTAGTCTCTACTCTACAAGGGCTATAGTAATTGAATTTTGAAGAGAACTGACTGTTGAGATATTAAGTATTATACACTGCATTAGTAATTACATAACAGATAATAATAATGATTCTTATACAAGTGTTTGTTAAACCAGTAATTCAGATTTAATGAATAACCAATGACCTTTTTTTATAAGAGGGAATCCCATGCTTAATTTCTGAGATTAATCTTATTTAAAGCAAAAATTCTCTCTCTGAATAGCTGGTAATATTCAGCTTAAATTAGCATCTGCTGAAGTGAGCAGTTGAGCTTCGTCTGACATTTATCAGGACAAATGCATAAAGGCTGTGCTGTGGCAATACTGTTTAATTGTCAAGGCAATTAGTTGCCACTTAGGATATCAGAATTGTCACTGAGTTAAAAATAAGGGAAGAAGATATGGCAGAAATAGCTTCCTTTTTAACTGGAAATTGTGTCTGAATTTTATATTAGTCATAGAAGTGAGAATCTAATGGCATAGATCAGACCTAGACATATCAGGGAAAAGGTCATAATTGTAACAGTGGTTGATCTACTTGTGACTTCAAACCAACTCTGAATTTTATAAACAAATATATAAATCACTGGATGCTAGGCTAAAATTCGCTGTTAATGTTCATGGTTCCCTTACCTCCCTAGAAAAATAAGGATTATTTGTTTTCTTTTCAACAAGATGAAGATATTTAAAGTAAAAAAAAACCCTCATGCACTATTCTGTGAACCTTACTTCATTTGCTCTGAAACGTGTGTAGATCTTCTTAAGCAAATCATATGTGCATGACTGTTACCTTTTACCATAAAAGTTTTCTTAGTTTGAAAAGGATTCCTATAGTTATATTTTTGCAATATACAAGTAAACTGGCCACTGGCTGCATGACAGAGACCTCTTCAACTCTGCTCTTTTGGTTCACAAATGTTTTCTAGAGAAATTTTTGCATGTCTGCCATGTCATATTAACAGAGTCAAGCCAGAAAAACACAGTGTAGAAATGGGAGTTCATTTTGCTCGAGGCTGTGATCAAAAGTGCAGTGTCTGGAAGTCTATACTCTGGCAGCTTGTACAATGGCTGGCCCTTGGATTAATACAGGAATGCAAAGCTACAAGTCCTTAATCTTCATAAAGAATGACAACCATCTCTAAATGGCTAGAGCCTGCGTGTCCATCCCACCCTTCTCTGCTCCTCACCAAACTGTGATTTATTGGTTTCAAATCTGTCCAGATCAACTTCTACAGTCCATATTTTTCATGTGTTGGCCATTTCTGTATCTGGATAGATCAGAAAATGTTATTAGGTGATTCTATTCTTTATAAAGGGAAAATTAGGGAGATGTTAAATCAAATTCTAGGAAGAATTTAGTGAGATTTTTATTTTGACTATGCTGGAGACCCCTGGGCATTGTTGTGATCCATCTGTGTAGAGGGAGAATTTTGCTTATCTCAGCTGCCATTCACTAGCCCTACAACAGTGGCAATGCATCTCATACATTCTTTCAAGAATATTTCCAACTGTCTCCCAAAGTCCACCATGTTTTTACCATGAGGCAGATGATCCTGTCTATTTTCTGAGCAGTACCAAACAAGATTAGGTTAATTAATAGCTATATTATAATTGAATTAGCTTCCATACATTATTTCTTTCTGAGCAAAGATCTAGAACTTGTGGACACCAGCGCTTCAAAACTTGGGAAATTAATATTTTTTTTCAGAAGTAGGACATTAAAAGTTTGAGCTACAAATAGAAGATTGAATCCTTAAAATATATAGATCAATTGATCTGGGGTTAACTTCTTTTGTTGGAGTGAGAGGCAAACATATTGAAATTAATGAAAGCTTCAGATAGCCTTTACAGGTAGTTCAAATCAAACTGAAATATTCAGTAGTGTCAAGATGTTGTGATTTATCTGTGATCACCTTTAAGTCCAGCAAAACAAGAGAGGCTGATGCCAATAGGATTTAAGAGATCTCACACTTTTCCCATAATGGTTTTTCTTCTCCTTTTATTGTCAGCTTTCTTCTAAACTTGTTGATCTCTGTTGTGATCTTGACTACACAGTCTTTCCTCATAACAATTGCTGCTATATCCACTTCCAGGAAAATATTATTTTAGTGAACTTAAATACAAAGCAAATCTCCTCGGTGATCAACTTTACCCAGGAAGAAGGTACTACTCTTCTTTTGTTATCAGTCATTATTCTAGGGCCAGACTTTTGAAATATGCAACAACTGATGCCAATTTCAAATCTCTTTAGCATCTTCTTCTACTATTTTGAAAAGGGGCCCTTAGTCATTCCCTGGTATTTCCTGAAGTGCATTTTCCAGAAATGAGGCACATGGTTATTGTCAACAGAAACCTGTGGTCTGTTGCCCTGATTTCTTCAGCCTGTGAAACTGTGTTTCACAGTTCTAATGTTTTCATAGTTCTCAGTTTCTTTCTCACAGATGGGAGTTATAAATAGAAGCAATGTTTCTGTTAGAAGAGGCTGTTTCACATTCCTTTTCTTGGAGTAAGGGACAACTGATGGGCAGTTGTCTTGACCAATGGGATGGGAGAGGTGTCAGCCTTCTCCTCCAATCTCTGGTCTGTGTAGAAATACTATAAATATGGAGTCAGATGTTTTAATAAATAGTTTTATGCCTTTTCACCAGACAGTGTCTGTGTGTGTGTTATTACATATCCAACAACAACAGTGGACAACCTTGGTCTTGATTTTTCCACTAGTTGTAAGGAAACAAAAAACTAAACTTGTCACTTCCATCTGTCCTGACTCACAGCCGGTTCCGTATTGGTTTAGTTACACTTCAAATGTTCTGCTGTATGAGCTTTGCTCAGTAAAACATGATTAAATATCTCATATTTTCCTCAGAGAAAAGAATATAAACAGCTCTTTATAACTGATGTCAGCATTTTTTAATTTGACGGAATTTTTAGGATATTACATTTTTTTTCAGAAATCAAATATGCACCTTAAAAGAGAGTCATCTTCAGTTTGGGCCATTATATCACACAATGCAGAGAGAGTTACTCAAAATGCAGGGAAAATGAAGTCAATCATTGCCCATCAAATGAAAATACAAAATAAATAACAAACAACTCAAAAAGAGTAAAGAAACAAAAAAGTTATCTTCCATAAATTCAGTTGCCTACTGTTCACTTCTGTGAACAGTATAGAAACACTTTTGTATACCTAACATTTTTCATCTAGTATTTTATCCTTTCTCAGGACACAGCTGAGAATACAGAGTACAATAATTTGAATCTGTGAGATTGTTTAATACTCACAAAGCTGAGAACCATAGAAATTGGTAATGGAAAAAAGTGTAATAAACAGAAATATTTTGGTGCTCTACAAAGAAGAATATCTGTTGTGAATAGCAGCAACTTTCTAGCGTCCATAAACATAAGGAAGAAAAGGTAATGTTACTCTACAGCCACAATAGTTTTCAAAGCAATGCAACCTGCAAAGGTTGTCAAGAGAGCAGAAAAACCACAATAACCCCCACATCTCTAGCATTCCACATTCCATTTATTTCACCCAAGGCTGCATATTTATTTTGAGATTAATTTGGTACATTTAGTGTACATTTGCCAAGTTTTTTTTTTGCTATTTAAATCTTCAATTCCAAAGCTATGTATTAATCCTATTACTGCTAATTGAGAGAAGTCTGCAGTCTTTTTGAGTTAGGTGAAGTTCAAGTTGTAATTGGTATCAAAGAAAGGCACAGTGCAATAACTGAATATTAATATTTAACTCTTGCCATTTTATTATTTCCACTTGAAAATCACAGCAGTGGTTAAAAGACCTTTTTATGAGTTCATAAGGGTAGTGAATTGGAGACTATGGGATGAGATTTTTCATTCATGCAGCAAGACTGACAAAAATTGCTTTGTAAGAAACATAAATGAAATATAATACTGGGATCCAGTAGTACTGGCTATAGCCACAGGTTTCTCAGTATTCCCATTATGAAATTTTCCTTGTAGGTTAAGTACCTGCACTGTAAAATTTTGCTCAAGGCTAATACAGCATACAAGATTCTAACCCAGGTACCAAATCTTCCATTTAGCCTTTTGCAGATAACTGTAGTTTTAGATGATATTTTGAATTTGAGTACTTTTTAAATGACTGTGCTTTTAAAGCAGAACATCTCATAAGAGATGCACACAATGGTTGATTAGTTGCTTATGGTGGAAAAAAAGGATAAAGACCACCGAGGATCCCTTTGATATCAGATCCCTAATCAAGTACATTTATTTGTATATTTGTTCAAAGACACAAATGGTGAATTTTTTCAAAGGTCTAAGAAATTAAAAGAAAAATGGCCACGGACTTGGTGGCTTTGGAAATAATTTCTACCCCTGACTAAACAGTATTTGGAACACCAGTGAATGAAGAATTTCTCCAAGTTTTATTTTGCCTATTTTTCTGGGTTTTATTCATTGGGAATTATAGGCTCTTTCTTTAATCATACCCATAGAGCATGTTCACTGTTATACCCTTGGGACTTCTATAATCAATCATTTGAGATCAAACTTGATGGAGACCAGAATACAGGAATGATTTCAGAACTGTATCTTGTATCTTCATGGGGGAAAAAAAAAAGGTGCTTGAGTGGAAGAAAAATGACAAGAGGTAATGTTGGAAATCTAAATAGACAAGAAAAGAGATCAAAACATGGAAAGAAAGCAAGGAATAGATGAAAAATTAGGGAGAACAACACAGAAAACAGCAGAGCAAAGTGGACACAGCTTGAAATACTGCGTTTCCACCACTCACTTGACATTAGAGATGAAAAATTGTGATAACAATTGATTATTTTTTTCTACTGAAAGTATTTTCCATCATATGAACTTTGAAGAAAGTCTAAACTGGTAAATTGACAAAAATGTCAATAACAATGGTAGGAAATCTGGTTCCAAAGTGAGATATTTGATTCTAAACACTTGCTCTGTGTACTGTGGTTTCAGACAAATGTACAGATAATCAAAGCTTTGTTTATTTATTTACAAGTTTTTCCATTAATATTTTATGTTAATTTACTTCAGAGTTTGTTACATTCAAAGACATTGCAAGTTCAGACCAAAAGTGGCTCCATAAAGGCCTGGTAACTTTGTGAGGTGTATTGACACAACTGTAGTTGCAGTCGATTCCTTTTGCAGAAGAAAACTCAATTGCTTTCTAAAGCAAACAAAAGGTTTCTTTTTTTTCTTTTTTTCTTTCTTTTTTTTTTTTTTTTTCTCTGACAAAAGATTATGAAACTAATACGGGGTTGGAACTGCATGATAAATATAAGCTTATAACTTACATTAGTGCTGTTACAAATCATAGATATATTTCTTAAGAACAAACTCCACTTTTTGTTCATATCTGGACCATTAATAATTGAACTGTGTCCTGCCTTTTTAATATTGAAAGAGACAGACTATAGTTACAGAATAAAGGGTGTGAATAATTAAAAAATAGATTGCATTAGGTCTCGAGATAAGCTACAGTGTCTAACACAGAGAGAATGAAAAAACGTTGCTACAACAACCTCCAACTGACTGGTAATTTTGCTTGAAAAATTCAATGGAACTGAATACAAATAAGCAATGCCATCCACTTTGTACTACTGAATATGTGTTTTTTGTGGCTTAAGTGATAACATTGATAGTTAAAATATATTTCATACATAGTGCTTGAAGGATCATCTAGTTCGTTCAAACTCCAAGATTACTTTCCTCTCTAGATTTTTGGTTCAGTTAGTAAAAGTGTCCACAAGATTTAAATGCACGCATTCAGTTCATACCTTTTGGGGATTGGGGGTTATTGACTCCAGCATCCTTTTATATGTATTTATGTTAAGCAATTTTCTGGCCTCCACTGACATTTTGACAATATCATATAAATTGTAATGTTTCCCTCCGACAGTCCAACTGTGAGAAAGGTGCCACATGTTGCAGGTAAAAAATTTAAGATGCAGAGACACAAATTCATTTCCTCACAGTATAAGGTTTAGCTTCCATAAATGCCTACATGGATCCAGCTTTTTAGTCATGTAAATAATAGGCATCTTAATAAAGTTAATTGCCCAAGTCTCCTTCTGTGATGAGCCATAAGAGAGGAGCATGTTCAGAGGAATGAATTTTTTTTTTTTTTTTAAATTCCTGCTTTTATATGAAGTCTCCTAGGGGTATCTGAAAGTGATTCACTTTCTGGAGATTCTTTCTCTTACTATTGTCCAAAAGACAGACTTTTTCATAATGTAGACTAGAAAACTACCTCAGAGATGAATGTGACTTGTGATGAATGCTCAAAATTATCCAGGGACTCAAGTTCAGGTAAGAAATTTCACCTGAGTCTTTAATGTCTTTGTGTAACAGGTAACCATTGAGCTATTCTTGCAACCCAGATGATCTTCCTACAGACACTGAGTCCACTTCTCTTATAGCCAAGTGAAGCGTGAAGTCTTTTCTCCCCTTCAAGTCAGTAATGTGCATATCATTCTTTTGCAGCAGGATTACAACAAATTCTACAAATGACTGTGAGATGCCAAGGCGTCTTTTAGGATAGTGATATAGACAACTTTGTGACCTGCCTGACATTGGGCTCATCTTACACTGACCCTGGTAGAAGTAGGACAAGATGCATTGGTAATGTGATGTCTTCTGATATGTAACACAAAATGTTTCATATTAGATGTTGTATGTTAACTATCTGGAGTATCCACAATGTAAAATTTTTCTAGAGTAGTTCTGCAGTAAAACAAATATTGCTTCCTTGCAGGCTGGCTAAGGATTGACACCTGCAAGCCAAAAGACCTGGGACCAATTTCAAAGCCCACTGATGGCTTTTTGATTTTATTGAGCTTTACTTTCAGTCTACAAAAGCAGAATTTTTAGGCTTACATGAAGAATCATTCTGTGTTCAGACAAAAAAATAGCTGTGAAAACATTTTGAAAGTATTCCAGCCAGTGATGCTTTCAAGTGACTTGGTCTGACCAGACACTCCACTGATTTGTATTTAAAACATTATTTAAAAAATATGCTATGGAAGGTATTATTTTGGATCATATGCAAGGGGAATCCAGCTCTTTAGAGCCTTGTTTCTTTTTGAATAATATTGAACACATATAAAGTGAAAAACCCCCAAACAAATCCACAAATATTTTCTGTGCTCTTATTTGAAATCTTTATATCATGTCAGGCCTCAATGTGTACAGGGCAATTTTAAGCACAGTTTCTACCAAAAGAACAGCTGATGACATTTCAGAAGTGATTCCCTCACTGCTGTGCTCCAGTTAATGGGCCACTCTTGTGATAGCAGCAGTATTGCTTCTAAAAATGTGATGATCTGCTGCAGATAGGAACATCTTTTTCTGCGTTATACCCATTGATTCAAAAAAAACCCAAAACCTAAAAACTTATCCATAGAACACAGACTTGAAGAAAATGAGGCATAACTGGACTTTATTCTCAAAAAAAAAAAAGAGAATCTACTAGAAGGAGTAGGCTCTTTTCAACCATTTTTTACCCCCGATAATTTGGTATACTTAATATATAAATATACCTATGACTCCCTGTAAGCATAGGTGTTAAAAGACATCCTATATGTATGTGTGGAAGTTTATATAGAGGTCAGAAGCTGTGAGGAGAGGTCCATTGTCACTCCACTGAATACGACCTCATCAATATGCATAAAAGTGCTGCACTAGTGCTCCCAAATTCCTGTTCCCTAAGAGTCTAATCTCTTGTTATTCATAATGGATCAACAGTTTCATTGCAGAAATAAGCCCCTAGTAATCAAATAGACAAGCAGCCTGTGGTTACTGTTGAGGTAGTTGCATACACTGTTCGTTACATTTGCACTGTTACTTGAAAAAAGAAATCTAGTGACTATAATTGACCCACTGGTTACAGTTTTAGAAGACAAACATTAAAAACAAAGCTCTTAGATAAAATAAGATGTACCTAGATCAGGTGCTTAGATGAGTCACATTAAGCTGATATTCCCAAAAATGCCTTTATGACTAGGAAATGCAATCTCCATGATTTCAGTTAATTAGTGAGTGTGAAATTATATAGCAAACAGGTGAATATATTACTCTGCTTTCCATCAGGAATACCTAAACTCTCCACAGTGTCAACAATATTCATCTACTTAAGCCGAAGTACACTACCAATTATTTTTCTACAGTTACTTTTTTCACAGTTGGAAGATGAATGTGGATTTTCTTTACAGCTTCATGTTCTTCCTCCAAATATAAGCACATCCTTTTATGCAGCTTCCTTGCTGCCAATGTTGGCAGTATGCAGTGATTCAGTTTACTAGATTACTTTGTGATTCTTAAGTTCATAATGTGTGTTAGTTCTTTCAGGAGGTATTTCTGAAATACTCACTGAAAAGGGAATATGCCCAGGTGAAATATTAAATGGTGCTCTTCAAGACTTCAAAAAATACCATATACATTTTTAATTCAATGTCTTTCAGTAGGCAAGCACTGCAATTTCAATTATTAGATATTAGTCAGAAACTAGATCATACAAGACACTGAGGGTATAATTTGAGAAAATCCTAAGACTTCAGAAACTTAAAAGAAAGATTGGGACTTCTGTACACCTGCTTGAAATCCACTCTAGTGTAGACTGATTCAGGTCTGATTTTCAAAAGGTTTTATATTTTTTTTTTTCCTCCAGTATTTTTAATATCAGTTTTACTGCATCAGATTTTTTCTCCTGTCCATGCCCTGAGTCCTTTTCTATTTGATATGTGCTATTTACTACATATTAAGCCCAATGAAGTTATACTCCCTATCATATCTGGTTTCTACCTTTCAGTCAATATTAAAATTGGAGAGTTGTTTCACAAGAGTTCTTCACATTATAAGAAAGTACAATATTTTAAAAAAATGATGTTTGATGAAAGAGCAAGAGCATTATTCCTTCTGTGTTATCCCCTATTGGGTGAGTCCTTAGGTTGTTCTGTATTCAACAAATAAAAACCTTTGTATATGCCTCAGAGTGAAGCAGTGTTTCAGGAAGTTCAGTTTCAAAGTCACATCCATCGCTTTGCCCTCTTTCCCAAGGCAGCAATATTTGATAATTTTTAGCATAACTTCCTAAAGAAATCTTGCATGTTTTGATGGCAGTTGCCATCTGTTTGCTCCTCATAAACCTTCCTTTCCTTCCATCTCAATGTTTTTGATCCTGCATCCAGTTTCAATAGAACTGCTGCGAGGTGTCATGGAAATCCACCGGCGGATAGGGAAAAAGCATGAACTGTACAGTGGGAAAAGATGGCTCTTCATGAGTCCACAGGGTAATGAGCAAGGACAGCAGATGAGTGGGGATGCTCGGATTTGTGTGGACTCAGGAGCCCATATGCTGAAAGCTGCCTTCCCTGGCAGGAGATGTGATCACCTCCTGCAAGGTGCAGTGCAGTGATCATGAAAAACAATCCCAAACAGGTGAACTTGGAGTATTGGGAGAGAAAGCTTTAAGGGAAATATAAAAGAAATCTACAGGAAACAGCAGTTTATTGGTTTAGTGTTGGTCACTATTCATGGAAGAGCTTGTTCACATGAAACATTCAAATTATAGTGTATATGTAAAATTCTCATGATGAGACATTACTGCAATATTTTATTTTTTCATATTTCTTCAGCTCACCCTCATTTTGAGGCTGATCCCCTGTGTCTATTTTTGCACTACAGGTTTTTAAGGTAGTGTAACAAATCAGTGCTTTTGGCTGGTGTGTTGAATTTTGAACCAGATTTTCTATTTTTTATGTGTTGAATTTTGAACTGGGTTTTCTTTTTTTTACTAAGGTTACAATGTTCCACATCTGAAAATAGATACCCTTTTCATCTGAACACTTGAGGTCCCTCTACTTCAGTGAAGTCCTGTTCAGTGCAGAAAAGTTCATGGAAAATGTATAATATAGATGATGATGATGAGGAGGAGGAGGACAATTATCATCATTGCTGTACTTATTATTCAGGCAAATCTCCTAATCAATACCAATAATTTAAAATGAGAACAATAGGCTTTTTCTACTGTTTAAAAAATATATTGTGCTACTAGAAAAGAGAGAGGATCTAAAATAAGACGCAATTCCCAGGGAAGAAGCTCAATTTCTGATTTGTGTTACTAAAAGTAGGAAGATGAATTAGTACAAGACATTTCAGAATCAATCTTGCTGTATTTAACACACAGCTGGCCTTGGATTGCAGCACTTTAAATGAAATTAATTAGTTTTAGAGAACCCTTTATGTATTTTATTTATCACATTACCGACAAGAGAGCTAACTTATTTCCACTTTGGAAAAAGGAAGTTTTTTTAGCTTGGTGATGGTTCAGTTCTTACAGGGTTCAGATGCTCAGGTTTAAATCTGCCAGGGTAACATATTTTACCTACAGTTAAGAATCTAGTTGAGAATACCTGCATTTTCTTTAAGCAGTTTTGTTGCTGTTTGGGCTCTTTTTCAAGCTCAAATCAATTGTTCTTGTAGGTAATCAGCTCCTAATTCTGTTCTCTGGTGTATTCTATATCTAGGGCAAGCTCAGCTTATGTTCATGGTTCTTGGTGGCCTTTTTTTAGTGTTCTAATGTAGAAGTTGAATATTAATCTGTAAGCTGTAATAATATTAGTTCTTGTTCCTCCTGATTACTCAGAAAGAAAGTAATTCACATTTCATACAGGTTTGGACATGAGAAAGGAATCTAGAAGACCTCCAAACTTAGCTACCACACATGATATGGGACTTCTGACAGATCTTTGCACTGGGCTGCTCCTGTGGAAGTTCTAAGGAACTGATATTGATCTCAGCAACAGAGCATTTTCAGAAGCCTCTACTGTGACTTAAACAGGTTGTAGTCAAAAGTTATTGGATGTTTCTGATTTGTTCCACCAGATCGTGCCCCAGTGTGCACAACATTATACAGACATAGCGAACCACTTCCTTAAGGGCCTTACAGATTTGAAAGACTTTATTGACAGAAAGCACATCTTAAGCTTTAAAAGTTTCAATGTCAAATCCAGCAGTATAGAAAAAAAGTGGAAAGGATAGCAGTGATCATTCAGCGCAGATACTGAAGTTGTATGTTTGTTTAAATACTGTTGCTGATATTTTACTTTTCTGCATTAAAAAATAGTTGGAGCTATAGTTGGAGCTATATCTGAAACAAAATGTCCTCAGTTCTCTGAAATAAAGAGCCATTCTTGACTCTGGGGATCACTTCAATGAGTGGGGTGTGGGGTTCTGGAAAGTCCTGAAATATTCCTGTAATAATAAAGTCTACCTGAAAAGTGAGAATTCTGTATAAAGTAAATTTAATTGGCTTCTTCAGTGTAGAAAAGCAATACTTGGGAATTTAGAAAACTGTCATATAGAAATTATCTTGCACACTGAAACTTGCAAATTCTCCACTGTATTGTCCAGAATGGCTTATTTCATCTCTGCTTTAAATGCTGTGATGGGTTCCAGCTGAGTGAGGTGTTGACTTGTATGGTTAGATGCCCCTGCAAATATTGCTGCAATTTAACAGCATTGTAAGTAATTGTGCCAGATACATTTTTCAAGTGAGAGAGGAGAAACTACGGGGAGAGAGCAGCCACATTCTGGAATGTGTCAGTCTTCTGTGAGTAGCGTTCGGAAGTAAGGTCCCAGGGGGCCAGAGGTCTTCTTACACTCCTCTGCCTGGTAAAAATGCTCCTCAGCACAGCTCCTGGTAACACAATATATGGTGGCTGCCAATTTATGTGATATACTCAGCATTATCAAGAGATTCAGAATTTGGAGGTCGGATTTTACAAAAACAATTTTGAAGGTTTATGGATTTAGCATAAATCTCTCCTTTAAGAAATGATTATTTGGGAATGTTTTATTCTGTTGAATTTTTGACTATGGTATCACACATCCAACTCTGCACCATTGATGTACTCTTCTACTTTAGAGTTAGATAGCTTTCTCCTATTTGTATAAATTATCTTAATTTTCAGATGTCAAAAATTACAGTTCTTTGAAGAGAAATAAATTTATACCTGCTTTACCTGAACTACATATTAATAAGATAAAACCTTATGTTCAGGCTATGCTTAATGAGGAAAAAGTCAAGTTATGGAGTGTGAAAGTTCCATATTTTCTGCATGGACACAACTATGAAAAATAATTTACCTCACAAATCTCTCTGATTTTAGTTTTGATGCTAAAAGAGCTAATCAAAACCAAGTTTAAACAGAACACTTAGTAAGTCTCAATTCATGGATGATGAATTTTGCATTGGTTCAGTCAACAGACCGGTCTAGGGAGCGTGCTCAGAGATTGTATTTTGTTTAGACTAAAAGAAATATTTTGCACATTGTTCACCTGAAGATGGAGCTTGAGTGGTTCTGAATATATATGCAAAGTATAACTTGTCACACAGCATTGTGATTAATAACTTTCTCTTTGGACTTTCTACAGGGAAAGAAGCACCATCTTAAGCTTATTTAGATTCTTGTGGCAGAAAAATGAAATCTATAAACAAACTTTCTTTCTTTAATCTTCCTCAACTAACCTATGCTCCTGGGTGTTTTACAGATTCTAATGTAAGACTCTTGTAATTATTGAACTGTTCTTTTGACCTGGTTGCTTGAAGGATATTGGATTTCTCTTATCTGCAAATGGTGATTAGTAGCCAAATCACCTGAAGTGCTAAAACACAGATTTTTTTAAAAAATAGATTTATTACAAAACCTGTATTTTTCCTCCCTACCTTGGACTTCAGCATTCACAGTTAACTTATTGTATTATCTGTTCAGGGTAATTTGCGGATGATATTCCTGGGATAAATTTTTAGTATGCTCTTTTAGGTCTCCAGTACAATTTTATTAGCTACCTGGTGTCTCTGAAAAAGAATAATTACATATTTGGATAATTACTTAGGTACTGCTAATGAAAATTTAAAATAATTAGAGGGTGTTCTCTGTGGCTGCTGTTTCCTGGTTATTTCAGTGACTGCTTTCTTAAAGGACTTCTTGCCCGTGAATACTTCATCTCACAGTACTCTCTGCGGACCTAGTTTTACCACTTTTCTTTAACTTCCAGCTTTTCAGGTAAAGCCATTGATTACACAGTTCCCAGACACTGGAAGTGTCTATGAGGACCTAAAATTGCCTGCAGTGTAACTAGCCAAAAAATAGGATATGTCTAATTGTGAATAGGCTTGGTCCTATCTTTGTCCCTTCTGATTTGTGCCCCCACAGTACAGTCACAATTTACTGATTTCCTAGGATTGTAGGAGCAGGGGAATACCAAACATATAATGAGTGATCAAACCAAGGAAATGGACATAATCTTTCCCATTTTGGGTGAAAATGAAGAATCCTAAGTTGCGTTTTCTGGAATTTGAAGCCCATCAATAATTCTGAGTTTGTGAACAGAAGCCCGAGCTTTGACCTCACAGAACAGAAGCTTTTATTTCCCTTTTTTGTGCTCTCATTATTAAAATTAATTTCTTCTTTGTTATGAAATTTTGTACATGGGAATATTCCTAGCACTAAGATCAACAAAGAAATGCAGTATTTTCCTTTGGTTAGCTAGAAAAATATTCTCCTAGAAATTGTCTCTTAATAGTGATATCTACCTCTCAATTTAACAAAGATCACTTCTGACAAGAGTGAGGAGTGGGTAAGGGCAGGAAAAAATGAAACTGAAAATCAAATATTGCAAAATAATTCTTATTTCTACAAATGCAAAAAGAGTACTAGACACCACGCTTGTAAATAAAGCAATGGGCATATGAGGAGGAAAACAGGGTCACTAGGGCCAGTGACCTCCACAAAAAATGAACAAGACACTTGTAAACATTATCTGTCCAGTTCACAAACCTTCTTCAGTCTCTGTTTACAAGCCTGAGAAAAACATTTCAGGCAAAGCTTTAAAAGAACCTGGAGGACTGCACAAAAATGCCAAGAATTGGATTAATTGGCATAATGCAAGGTGGCTGGGCACAGCTGGGGAAAGTGTCAGTGTTGGGAGAATCCCCACCAAGTAAGACTGTCTGTGCAATTAGCTATCTGAACTCTAACCCTTCCAGAATAATTAATGAATAACAGAGGGGATCAAGACAAAGACACAAAGTGATTTGGTGGGTGCTAGCAAGTAATACATCAAAGAATGCTGGTAATTGGCCCTGTGGCTTTCATTCTTTGCCCTATTTCTTTCAATTCATTGACTCAAAATAATGGGTTCAGGTTCATTATCAACAGGTTTTAGCTGCAAGAGCACAACACTTCAACAAAGCTATGATTGTAACAGTGCTGGTGGCTAAGCAAAAGTTGTAGAGTGTAGCACACTCCCTTGAAAGGGAAAGTAGCAGCACAGTCACAGGCTTTGTCTTACATGAAACCGTTGGTATTCACGAATTTGCTCTGAGTTTTCTAAGACTTGGTGTTCACTGAGGTAACAATGCTGGAATATAGTTGGTATGGGCAGGTATGTATAACTCCACTTCAAATGCTATTGTGGTAGCAGCACCTATATTCTGTTCCTTCAGCTGTAAGAAATGAAATAGAATTCCTGACATCATGTGTCACATGAACATGACATTATTTGCATACTAATGGAGACAGTTTAGAGACAGTTTTCTCTCCCTCTTTTGGTGGCCTTTCAGTAAAGGGAAAATTTATTATTTTGAATCCATAAAAATATCTTTCTGATCTGCAAAATTTTGCTTGAAGGTTTTTTTTGTTTGGTTGGTTTGTTTGTTTGTTTTGGTTTTTTAGGGTATTTTTTTTTTTTCTTTTCTGAAATCAGAAATGGAATCTCCACTGTTCTGCTTCTAGTGTAAATGCTGTTGGAAAATGTTTATATAACTGTTGAGGAGGTACTTAACTAATTAGAATGGCTTTTGATAAAGAACAGAAGAATAAGAATATTAGATATTAGATGTTATATTAGAGCACTTATCTTCAAAGAGTGAATGATGTGTGTTTTTTCTCTGCTGTCATTTTGCCATTATCATTTCTCCCAAGTAAGTATTGTTATTTTCTAACCAGTGTAGTAAATACAATTGCATTATACAGTTAAAAGCTGTATGGCACTGTAGCTAAAAACTGCTCTTTTGCTTTAGTACTTGAGAAATGTGAGAAATGGCTTAAATTTATAAGCTTGCTTATAAACACATATGGGTGTAAAATTATTTTACTTCTTGGTTAATCATGTTATTCTGAATTTAGCTTCATAGCAAATACACAAAGTGGTGTAAATGTTTTATATAGCAAACTATGCTCCTTATTCTCATACACAGAAATATAAAAACTTCCTATTTCCTTTGACGGTCTGGGAGGAGGTAGCTGCTGGTGCAACCTTTTTCTGTCTAAGTCTTACAGATCAGATTCTGATCTCCACTATACCACTGTTGATCTGAAAGAGCTTGAGTGAAATTTATGCAGAATTTCATGTCAAGAGTAATATGTTTTATGATTGTGAAATCATCCAGTAGAATATTGAGTAATAATAAAGTTAGATAAAAAGTTTCTGATACAACTTGTGGTATTTCATTTTCATTTTAGTCATATTAAATATTCAAAAACATATATAAATTACCAGTGTATTAATGCAGCTAAAAAATGCAACTATGTGATGCATGACCAACAGCCTCAACCCTTTAAGTGCAATCATACTGTTTGAAATAATGATGTCACTGATCTGTGTGTGGTTGTTCTCTGTTGTTTTCTATTAGGCAGGTTCCTCCTTTAGAACATGTGCTTTATCAATAACTTTGCTTGTGCTGTGGGCAAAAGTACTGCAGTTTTGGAAAGGCTTTATTGGCATGTATTCTAAATACAAAAGATATCTTTTCATAAATTTTAAGCAACACTTCTTAGAATTACAAAAAAAAAAAATTTTGTTTTAAAACACTACTCAGCACTTGGAACAGTGCTCCAAGCCTAGTATGACAAAGCTGTTAGTCAGAATGTTTGCTCTCTGCTCTTTGTGATTCCAAGTGGTTTTGGCAGAGGTTTCTTGTGAAAATCTCAGCATGGCTTAGATGATATATGAAACACTTTGAGAGTATTTCAGAATTGTTGAGTTCAAAATGTAGTTCTTTCTGAGGCTTTTCATACCACTGAGGAAGTCTTTTCCACCTGTTCACGCTAGGACATGAATACCATGAATATATACACCTTCACAATAATAACTTTTAAGAATGGCAAAGAAAGAGTAAACTGTGATTTTTAATCTTGCCACTGTTATATGTTGTTAAAAGAAATATTTAAAAAATACTTGTATTGTGAAGAGCCACGCTCCAAGTGCCTTCTGTCACACATATATTTCAAGATCCTGAGTTGACAAAATACTGACTGACCATGTCTCAGAGGTTATAATACTTTTTCAGAAAGTTGCTTCTTTTTTTGTATAATTTTGTGTTCAAGTGAATAACAAGACTTTGGGGGAGAAGGAAAATCATTATTAAAAACACACACAGACTTGATCAAAATAACTTTGATGGCTAGAATGATGAGTACAGTCGTTCTGTTCCTTTGACAGATTTTTTTGTCTGAGATTTGAGGGCACCAGTATTGATTTAGAAAACTCCATTGCTCAATTTTAAATGAAATGTAAAACTTTTATATTTTCTCACCTATCAATCTCCATAAAAAAGGAGATACTCTTGCAGGGAAAAGTGCTATTCTCAGTTTGGATATCACAATGTGTTTATGATGTGGGGCTTAACTAAACAGCTCCCCTTTATGTGACTAGGAAAGAAAGACTATCTGTATTTAGGGCTGGAGTTTTGACTGTAGCAGCTGGATACAAGTCTGGATCCTAGGCCAGACTGTGAGACCTTGACCCCCACAAGGGCATCCTTTCCATCAGGTACCCTTTGCTTTTCTTCTCTCTGATGGAAGTGAGAACAGTACAAGCCTATTCCCTGCTCTCCCTCTCCTGCAAGTAGCTGCACCCCAGAGAAACGGCAGAAAGCTGCACATGCAGCAGTCTGGATCCTTTTGGACCACAGAAAGTTTCCCTGAAACACTCAGGGAGCTTCTGTTTTCTACTTCTGACTATCAAGATTACTCTTATGCACTAAAAATGGATTTGGTTTGGTAGCAGAACTTACTGTAAGTGGGAAATGCAGAGGAAGAGGAGCTGAGGGAGAGTTGTGCCTCTCAAACATGCTCAGTTCCTGTCTTTTCGCGAGAACAGGAACAACTCCAGACTTTTAAGGACGTTTAGCAGATAAGAATTAAAATATAACTCATTGCATTGCTTTCTAATAGAGAGTGCACAAAGCCTGCAAAAGAGAAGGAAGTCTTGTTTTCTGAAGGTCAGTTCGTGTTTGAAAGGCTGACCTTTGAAAAGGGTCTCTCTGCCTACTGTTCCCATAGGAAGGGACCCAGGGGCTGGATTCATGCTGGCTTGCGGTCAGGGAAGTGCTGAGCTTCCGTTCAAATCTCTGTTCCCTGAATGAAAAGGCATTTCAGTGCAACCTTAGGTGTCTTTGACTAAGAGCCAGATACTTTCTGAAGCACAGTCTTCATTTGGCTGATATTATGTGCTTGAAAATCTCAAAGGTTCTAAACTTTGTGAAACATATATTTATCTTTGCTGATTTTTTTTTTTTAACTTAATGTGGTATGATTTCATTTGGCATGATATCCACTGCGCAGCACCTTACAGGAACTATTTGCAAAATATGGGCTGAATTGGTCTAGGAGAGAAAAAGTATTTTTTTCCTCAAATTTTTTAGGTACCATGAAGGGAAAAGCATAGGATGGCAGTAACTAGACTCAGCAAGTACAATCTGTGTTTCTAAACTTTATTCCTAAACTTTCATATACCAAATTTGTTACCAAGTCTTCCAAAGATAACAATAATCACCATGACAAAGCCCTCTGAGATTATTAGGTAGGTTTATATATACAGGAAAATATTACTATAGTGTCATTTAAATTTAATTATTTCTCTAACAGTGATTAAAGGATATCTTCATAGCTTTGGAATGTAGTTGACCTCTGTAATCAATAAGGATTGTAACTCCTTGCAAAGTGTGTTTCTTATACAAAAGAATAAGAAATCATGTCTGGATCTTGGAGAAAAGGATGGCAGGATGTGGAAGGGTACAAGGATGCTGAAAAAAGAATCCTGACTAGCCACTTATTATGGAAATTATTGAGGTGGAAGACAGAAACAGGGAACGATTGAGGAGCATGTTTTAGATATTATATCTGCTAACGTGTCTTGCCCAGCCAAGAAGTATGTGACTAACCCATCTCTCCCCTCTCCCCTAGGACCATGCTTTCAAATTTTTTGTTCCCTTCGCCTCCTGGTCTCCTCTATGATGGTTTTTTTATCATTTGCCAGATTTTTTTTTGGCTGGAGGTTCAAATGAGTTTTCTCATGAAAAAAAATATAAACTTTTGTGAATATTGTCTTGTTTGTAGACCTTTGAAATTTTCAAGATTCAAAACCTTTGAGATTTTCAAGTGCCCTGCAGGGAGCTAGTCTGTCCCTGCCAAGAGTAGAGCTCAGGGGAAGGCAAGTGCATGTCCTATCATCTCTTTTTAAGTTTTTCAATGCTATGAGGATAGCAATGACATCTTCAGCACTTAAGAAAGCAGCTCTGTTTCAGTGTCCAAATGTTTTATCTGTCTGAAATTTTGTCCCTGAACAACTTTTGGTATATTGGATCTCTTCCTTGCTTGGTGATACCAGAAGCACTATTAACTTCTCCCAGTGTTGCTAAAAATTGCAAACTGCTGTTTGAACCTCAGCCTCCTTGCATTTCAGTTTGTGCAATGCAATAAAAACTTGTTTGTGAGAGCTTTCAAAGTTTTTTTGTAGAACTTTCAAGTAAGTGAAGAACAATTAAACTAGGAAAAGGCCATGCTAATTGTAACTCATTTGTCATTACTGGTGTCCTCCAATATGTTCATCTCATGAAGGGTTAGATGAATCCCTTAATATTACATAGAGAATAATATAGTGTGAGAAAAAATGCATGTTCCCCAAACAGGACTTGTGGATGCAACTCCCACATTTGAAAGTATTTGAATGTGAAGATTCAAATATTATGTATGTAAGTGCCCATAGCACTTACAGCAGTGTTAAAACTAGGCTTGAAAGAGGTAGAAGTGACTCCCTTAAGATTGTAGTATATAATTACTACTGTAAGAATAAAAAAAAAAAAAAAAGCTTTGGGGTTCTTAGCATGACTTCTAGTTATTTCTAATTTGGAGGAATTAATTGCATTATATGAGCCTATCCTGATCACAGAATTTTTTAATCTCAATCTGAGGTAAACATGTCTTCAACACCACATAGACCTGACTTTCCCTATTAAATACAGAAAGCCTTGATCCATATTCAAGTTCTTTTCTTGTGTCTCCCTGCTGTGATGAAAGTGTCATCTCATCTTGTATTAATTTTGTCTAGATATGTATATATTATACATATTATTATGCTATAGCTTCTGGGGCAGATTTTCTCATATATTTTTGAGAATTTTAAACTCTTAAAGTAATACCTAAAACTTCCACCTCACTTCAAAAAAACATGTTTGTTTGCGAGAAGAAGGTGGTGTTAAGCAAACTTTGCCCTGTCTATAACAGCCTTTGAAAGTCAAATACAGAAGCAAATTTCTAGAAGTTCCTTAAGAAGTAAACTTTGTCCCCACCCTTCACAGGAAGGGAAGAAGGAGCTGTGAAAGCCCTGTGCTTGCTTCTTTTGGCATTACTGACCTCCAGCTGTATGGTCATGTCTGCCACCCTGCTATGGCTGAGGAGCTAGGGTGAGTACAAGAGAGGCAACTACCTGCTTCTAGGGATTATTCTCCTTCTTGGTGTTGGGGAAAATCAGCTGGCAGGAGATAACCTGGGTTCAGGGACTGCAGGAGAGGATGCAGGACCTTGCAGTGGTGGTGGCAGCTCTGGGGAGAGCCCAAGAATCCCTCCAAGCCTGTCAGGCAGCACCCGCCTGTCGAGTGAGTGTGTGTGAGAGCAGCAACTGCACAACAGGGCTCAGCTGTGTAGTCATTAACAATCGATTTCAATGTTTGTGTCTTAACTGCCACTGAAGCTGCAGTGTGTTTTTGTGGCAGGAACTGGTTGGTTAAAAAGATATTTCAATGCCTTCTGTATTTGGACCACATTACAATTAAACTGGTGTACTTCTGTAACCATAATCCCATTGCACCGTAGCTAATGGGGTTTAAGTTAGACCTTAAACTTAATAAACTGCTTTCTGAAGAGACAAGAAGGTTTGTTTTCACTGTTCTATAAAATTGAACTTGTTGTACTACAGAAAAGAGTACATGATTTTAACTGCTTATTTACACAGAGTTTCTGTGGAGTTCAGTGGAAGTTTTGCCTATTAATTCAGAGCAAGACTCTATTCAAGTAATAGTTGCATGACAGTACATTTTTTCATTGTGCAGTTTACTGCTTTCACTGATCCATTTTGTATTTAATTATTAAATATATTTTAGAACTATAGTGATTTTAACAATTATATGTACAGATGTTAAATCCATGTTTATGGATTTATGGACAGCTATATTCATTCACAACAAAACTCTCCCCCATAAAAACTTGATTTTAAATATAGGCAATTTGTCCCCAAGGGAAAGGAAAATAAACCTCACTGATCTAAAAAAAAAAGGCCTAATAATGCCCCTCTGTCCCCCTAACCTATAATTACAAATTGGTATCTAAAGAATTTAAAGGCTTGGTCTTTTTACCTCCACAGCCATGGACAAATCTCTCAAATTTGGATGTCCAAAATGTAAATAAATTTTCAAAGTCTGAGAGTGATTTAAGTGCATGGTCTACAATAGATCAGTGGAGACTGGAATTCTTTAGTCACTTTTGTGGTTCTCACAAGAATATCCTGAATATCAATAATGTACTTTCACATCAAATTCAGTATGCTTCCTGAAATGCTGAGCAGAGCAGCTGACTTTTGGAGAGCTATACATAAAGATATTATCTCAAATAACATAATAAAGCTGCTTCTAGTTAGCTCATCTTATCTGTGTCATTCTAAATGATTGACATGTGAGCTGAGCCAGTTGTCATTGTGGGGAAGCAAGATCTAACACAGAGCAATTCACCTACCTATTTTAGACATAATCAGGACACAACTCCCTAATTTATTTTAAAATCCAGAACTTGCATTCTTGAACTGACATGAATTTGTATGAAAGAAACATAACAAATAAAAAAACCCAAACAACAAAAAAACCCCCCCAGAACAACCTGAAATGAAAAACCATGGTTCTGTAAAGGAGCACCTGCAAAACCCAGAAAGTAGAGCACAAAATAACCTTGCTGATAAAGCAGCCATACCCGTTGGGATCTATTAACTTTTCATCTTGGCAGAGACTATATAGGTGTGTTCAAAACCTGTTGGTTTGATGTTTACTTCAGGAAAAATTAAGTTAGGATAGGGGAAGCTGCTTCTCAAGTCTTAGACTAGAGATCTTGTAGGAAGTACTTATTTTTTTCCTCAGTTTCACATGATGTTTCAAAGCCTCACTTCTTCAGAAAGTGCTCAATCCAGCTGTTTGCCTTTCCATAAGTGGGATCCCCCTCTTCACTCCCCTGTAATGGCTGGATGTGCTACAAAGTCTTTAGGGGATGAAGTGACAAATTGTAGTGCAAAATAATTTTCCCCCTCTTTGGATGTTTAATTAATTGTGACTTTGAAATGAAGAGTAATTCTCTTCAATCAAAGTAAGTCCAACCAAACTCAAATAAAACTTTACTTAGGAATTTATTTAGTCTGAATGGCTACACAAGCTGTGTACTGTGGCACTTCATCTGCCAAAGATCCAGCCCCTCAGTCATTGCATGGGAATACCCCCTCACTGTCCTAAGATAAAGTTCTTCACTATATATCTTGGATCCATTTTAATTGAGTGTGTGGTATTGATTTTGTCATACTTCTCTGAACTTCCTTGTTAAGTCAGTCTTAAGCAACAGCTGAAAGTTTGGGGTGGGGAAGAGGAGAACAAAGCGTGAGATGAGACTTGTCAGACTTTTCAGCCTATTCTGGAAAAGGAAGTGCAGGAAATTTTGCAAGAAAATCAGGCCTTCAATTAAAAAAAAAAAACAAAAAAACAAACCAAACAAACAGACAAAACCAAAAAAACCCCACCCCCAAACAAAATATTCAGTGTATTTTACAACCAATTTCAGAGACTGTTTAAGGGAAGCAGTGAGCCAAATACAATTCCACTAGGAACCAGTTCAGATTTTACTACAAATGCTCTCAGTTGAGCAGATTTGAAAATGGCCAAATAAACAGAAAAAAAATGGGGTTTTTTTCTGATTATTATATGAACTGATCATGATGGTGATGTAAATAGAAATTAAGAATCTCTACCACATTGTTTATGGATTGAACATGTGGAAATACCTTTGATATTACTTTGCACTTTTTCTTAACTTCCCTTTCTCTTCACAAATTCCATAAATGTAATCAATGTGTCTGAGAACCATGAAATATTCCTTTATAATTTCTCCTGGTTTTTGCATAAATGCAATTTCTTTAGCAGCATCATAAATGGTAGGCAAATGTAAATACAAGCCATCAGCGGACTATACTGACAGTATTCAACATGAGACGTGTTTCACACTAGGGGGAAAAAGGAGGGAATGAAGAAATAACATGAGAATAGATTGAAAACCAGGCAGTTCACTACCAGATAGAAACATGAACGAGATGGCAGACTTAAATGATGTAATGATGTGGCAAATGAAATAAAAAGATGTTAATAGAATTTAAAAGCATCTGTAATCCAGATGTTTACTTGCACAAAATTTAACAGGTGAATCAAGTACATGTTGCCTCCCGGTTCTAAAGTAAATCTTCTAATAAAAGAAGTCAATCTTTTTCATTTCAGTGTTCCTAAATCTTCAGTCTCTGGGCTTAATGTCTATTTTTAAAAAAGGACTAAAAATAGGAACGTGAAATATAATGACTTTGGGAAATAACAGCATGACTCAGACTATGTTTTCTTAGAGTCCACTGTTAACTCAAACTAAGGATGGACTCTGTTCGATTTTAGTTTCTAATTCTAGGCTATCTTTCTGGCAAAACTTCAGGAAAGACAGCTCAATTTTTTGTTGCATAAGTTATGATGCCATAGAAACTTTAATTGAGAGGTTCAGACACTCAGCTACTATATCTCAGTATTTAATGAAATGAGTTATAATAAGTCATGATCTCAGACAATGTGACCAGCATACAAAATAAGGATGATCATTTACCTTACTCATATGAGATAACTCTAGAACCATATAACTGACAGCATCTGTAGCTCAAACATGTTAATATATTTAGTGATGATGAAACAAAACCTTTCCACTGCAGTGTGGCAAATTTTCAAGTTCTGTTTCCAGAAATGCTGCAGGACCTTTGGGGTAACATAATTTCCTGCTGCTGGTATCAGGCTGCTTAAGACCCCTTCAGGTATTAATGTCTTGAGGTGGGTGATGCTGCTACACAGTGAAAGTTTCCTGTTCTCTTTAGGGAACCGCAGGCAACTGAGATTGACTCTGCCACATGCCTGTCTAATGTCTCTGGGGTGCTTTCTGCTCCCCCTCAGGGTGGATGGTCTGGTTGCTGCTCAGGGCACCCATGAACTGTTCAACAGCTGGAAAAAAAGTTACTCCCTCTGAAAATAACCCTGAGAAAAGACAAAACCAAAATACTTTCCTTCTTCTCCCAGGAGTAAATAATTCTGAGAGAGCCTGTGCTCCCACAGGTAAAGGGAATTATGTGTTACCTTAGTGCCTACAGATGTTTGATCAGGCCTGCAGCTTCTCCTGCTTTACAGTGAAGTCTTTGAAAAAAGATGTCCAAGCAGCTATAAACAGCAACAAGAATTTAGCTTATTTTTATAGCTACTAACATGATAGCACATTAAAATACTCCTATTTTTTTTAAACCAAACTGAATTAATCAAAATTATCTTTTTCTTTGATGCACATGAATCGTGTTCATTCTGAAAAATGCTCAAAGAGTTAAAGATGAAATAGAACACAGAAACATGCAGGAGAACTTCCCCCTCCTTCAAATCATATTTAAATGATAAAAAGCCTTTCTCCAGGGTTAAAGTAAAACTGTAGATTTCCTGTTATATTTAATAATTTAACTTCTTCATACATAATGATAAAACTTTATTCTTGTAAATTCAATTTTTGGAATTACCATAATTACTTATGTCAGAAAATAATTAAAACAATTTGTTTTCTGTTTGTTTGAATATTGTTTAAGCTGACTATTTTATATGCACAAACATTAGTCTATCAGGTTTTTTTCAAAGGACTTTATGTTTAAAGATATTTCAAGTTAATTCCATTGGTTCATTATTTTTCTCCACATTGCTATTTCTGAATTCATGTAATTTCAATTAGTTTTTATTTTAAGCTACATTACATTTTTTGTAAGCAAACTGTGCCAAAAAATGCAGAAAACCCCTGTAATTCAGTGAGGACAGTCATGATTTCATATCTGTAAAATGTCAACAAATTTATTAAATGAAATTCAATAAGATAGCTTCAAATGTATACATATTTAGCAGCTACTGAAAATCTGGGTGCACCATTATTGTTTTGCTCATTTTTTGTCAAACAGTATAAGGAAAAGCATCAAGGAAAGTAAGAATATCATATAAATATTTTTATTCAAGTTTTTTGAGCTTCACTTAATATGCCTACAGATGTGCAGAATTTGTGCAAGTGAGGAATATTCACAATGGAATGCTATGGAACATTAAAGTAAAATGAGTTCAGAGAACTCTTACTTAGAATTTCCTATTTTACCAGTACTAACTTTCAGTTAGAATAAAAATAATAAATTAAATATTTGAATGCTCTAAATATCTGTCTTTGTGCTCAGGGATGGAGCTCTCATTTGGAAGGGAGGATGGTGAGGGAAAGGAGTAGCAGATGTCTTCAAGTTAGGCACTGTCTGATCAGCTGTAAGACAACTACATACATTTATGTATGCAAATTCAGAATACCCTCATCTAAAAACGAAAATCATTCTTTGCAGGGAAAGTAGGACTGCCAGAGGCAGCTTTTTTCATAAACAGCCACCTATCCACTCTTTTTTCTAGAAGAGAGGAAGCCACACTTAATTAGGAATCCTTGTGTTCTTTGTATGTTTTCCATACCTCTTAGATACATTTAGAAACCACAAACTTGTTGATGTACTTGTTCTGGGAGTATAAAACTTCACACAAAATTTTGAATCTAAACTAGCCCATTAATGGACAATATTCGTTTTTTAAGTCTCAACCTTATTGAATACTATTGTTTCAACATTCCTACCTGAAAGATGCAGGTCCACAAACGTGCTGTAATTTTGGAAAATTGTCTATGTATGTTAACCATTATCCACATAACCCTACTGTGCAGAGCTGCATAAGGTTGTGTGGATTGTAGAGGTCAGCCCCAGTAATTGAATAACTGGTGTTCCAGGTGGAGCCTGAGGTGGGGTACAAGTGTTGTGGTGTCTGTCTGAGTCTTCCTACGTCTCACTTTCATGAGCAAAACAATTTGCACACAATTATTTTTTTCTGTTAGAAAAATTGAACAGTTGGTGCCACGTTACATAATGGCTGGCTATTATAATGCCTTCTTTTTTTTATTAACAAAAGAGCTCTGAATATTCATAAAAAGTTGACATTATTTCATTAGCTGTTGCCAGTCTATGAGTAAGCCTACTGAAAAGAATATTATGTTCTCTGCTAGATATCTCCATGAATGTTTCTAAAACATGACTTCCCACCAGAATGGAGGACCATATAACAAGGCAATTAATAGGCATGGAATGTATATTCTCAGAGTGTTTCTGTTCTCTTGTTAGCTCAGAGTTGTATTTATTATTACATCTTTCATAAATGTGTAAGGCCTCAATCAAGAACTCCAAAAGACAGAAATAGGTGTTTATTAAATTTCTCATCCCTTTTGAGTTCCTCAGTTTTAACAAAGAGGTTTTTATATATTTTTATATTTTTATATTTTTACCAGCATTACAGAAAAAAGTTTCAGAACTTATTCCAAAATCAGAATTTCACTATAGGAGCCCCAAATATTCCAGCATATTCAAAAAAGCAGGAAATCTAACACACTGTATTACCACCACATGGTGGTTATAACTATTGACTGATTATGCCTCCTGAGCACCCTGCAATGTGGGATGAAGTCTGAAATTCTCTTCAAAGTTTGCAAAATGTATGGTGTGAAAGGTTTCTGACATATCACAGGATTTTAGGAGTAACGTGGCTACTAAGGGATGCAGCTGTCAGGATCAAGGAGATGGCAGGTACTGGGGTGCCAAGATGCCTGCAAGTAGGTATAAGTGGTGTGATGGGTCGGAACCACATTTCATTCCTTTCATGTCCACTACTGCTTTGTGATGCTATAAGGAAATATATAAGTAATAGTAAGCTCTAATGGACAGATTTTGCCTGCTGATATTTTGAAGTAGTATAAATGGGCAGAGAACTTATGGTGAGTTGTGAGATGTGAAAAAAAATCATCTTGTACTAGGCTCACAGAAGTATTAGAAAGGAAGGTCCGTAGGTTCCTGCTGTTGTCAGCATTCATCAGTCTGGATATCTGATACATATAAGCAAATATCCTGATTTCCCCATGAACTTCAGTTGTGTTTTCAAGAATAATAACTAATTCCTGAATGTTAACCTCTTACCCCAGAAAAGCCTTCTGGTATCTGGCTATTCAGACACTGCTGCCAGCCTCAAATACAGCCTAACTCTGTCACATCCTATAATGTAAAAAAGAGGCCATTATTAAAAGCAAATAAAAAGGATACAGTGAAGATGAATCATCAGATTGCTTTTTTTAATTCTATACTTCGCCATAAACCTCTGGCAGTTGAGGTTTGTGATTTCCAAGTCCCTACGCTAATTTTAATCCACTGCTTTTCACCTCCACATGGACTAGCACCTGCCTGTGAACTTTCAGCCTACAGATCCTACAGAATATGTTGTAAGAGCTGCAAATCAATAGAAATCAATGGCATAGCATCCCTACAGTACCCTACCCAGAGTAACACGCTCAAACATATCAGTGGGGGGTCAAGCAGGCATGCAGAGGGAGTTTAGTGATGCTGAACATTTGTTGGCTATTCCTGGATCTTCTTGACTGGGTTTCAAGGATCTTACAAAAAATAACTGCAGTAATGGTGATCCAGCAGGAATACTTTGCCAGAGCTAGACCTAGAACATTTTTTATATGGACGTAAACTAAATGGACAAGTATCTCGTTAAGGAAATTATTTGTTCTTATACCTTCCTGTATATTGTGTTGTTGCTATTGCTGCTGTGAAGGTCAGGCTTACTCCTAAATTCTTGACATTGTGACTTAAGATTAGGCTTTTAAAATACATACATTCATACGCAGATACATACGTATGTATGTATGCATGTATACACACACACATGCACATAGAACTAGGCTTTAATCTCAACTGTATCTGAACAGCTGTGTAGGGAATCTTACTTATTTTAGTTGTAAAACTCGTGAATGTTCATTATCCATCAATGTATTAAGCATTTTTGCATACTAATGGCAGCATTAGTGAAATATTAGGAGCACTTGATGGATCTGCTGGCACCAAAATCTGTGATGTTGGGTGCTGGGCTTATCTGGGACTTGAAGCTGACTAGGATTGTGAGTGGAGCCATGCCTTCCGGGAGTAGATTCATAACCTATATTTTTTTCCTATGGTAGGCTGCAAAACAGATGAATTTGAGCACCACAGGCAGCTGTGCTCTGCACAGAGGTTAGGGGTCAAGGTGAGGCTATAATTCAGTTGTGGAATTTATCACATGGTGATGCCGCTTGTATAAACAAAGCTTTTAAATTTAAGTTTTAAGGTAAATAGGAAAAAAAATTTCCCTAATAAGTGAAGACAACTTAGAGACTCTTGAAACCTTTTTGGGAAAAAAATTGACAGAAAAGTATTTTGTGGACATGCTCCACCATTTCATAACAGACTTGTTCTGAGCTGCTAGAACTATCTACACTTCTTTTTCATTAGGCCAAGTCCCAGTAGTTTGTTACACAGCTCTCACATAGGTACAAAAGTGAAAGGGAATAAAAAGCCCAAAATACATTTCGTGTGTGTGTTGAAGACACTGGCTTTGAAAAATATAAAAAGTGTATCTTGTCATGAGGTGTAAGTGGGCTTGGTGGCCTGTGGCTCCACTGCAGCTGCATTAAATGACACAACGTAAAGATCCATGTCAAAATATTTTTTTTCTCTCGTAGTTTTGAAAGCAAAACCACTGATAAACTCTTTCTTTTAAAACAAAGAACGCATGTAAAAATATGTCCTCTGTATTCATCGGACATACTGTTGAATTTGATAGACCTATCATTTTTTTTGCTACATATATTGTTGCTTTAATGCATTCCCTCACTACTTTGATAAAAACCTTAAGATGTTGCCATCCTTTGATGTTTCCTTCTGATGTTACAGTACCTCTTTTTTTCTTCTCTTCCAAAAATCTGTTTTGCATAAACATGAGCAGACAAGACATTTCTAGTTAAGGAGAGAAACATCAAGTTCTATCAATAAAAGGACAAAATGAGAAGCTATATCTAGAGTTTTACATACTCTTTTGAAGCCCTTATAGATGAAAACATTGTAAATATTTTAGAGAAGATATGATAATGTTTCATTACCTAAAAAAGAAAAAAATCTTGGCTGCTGTGAATTTTCTCGTGACATAGCAATTAATTTTTTAATAAACTGGAAGAGTAAATCTTACAATGACAAGAAAGTATTTGCCTATCTATTCTTGTCTATAAACTACCAATTTCTTAACAGGGATTTATAGGTTACTATGCAAGAGAAAAGACTGAATTTTTATATTTAGTCTAAAAGTCTTACATTGTATTTTGAAAAATAAAGTTGCTTAACCTGTTTTATTTTACTGTAAATAAATAAGATATTATTATTATTATTGGTGGTGGTGATAGTAGTAGCAATAGTAGTAGAAGAAGAAGAAATGTTTCAACTCAAGATTCTAGTGAAGAAGTGGTGACATTGTCCCAAGGGGACTAGAATAATTGTTGCCCTCAGAATTTTCCAAGGTGATAAAGATATACTAATAGCGAAAAATAGATATTGTTATTCAAATTTGTCAAGGAAAATAGATTCAAAGTCTTGCTCAAGGCTGTATAGGGAAAACATAGCAAGGGCAGGGAATACACAGCATTCTTGAGTGCCAATCCACCATAATTTAAATTACTGGCAAGTATTGTGGAAAGACTAATTTTCCTGTGAATGGCATGACTGTTTTGCTGCATTCAAGAAGAACCTAGTGTAGTGGAGCCACATCATGGTCTGGTGATTAAAAAATCTTAACTTAAGCCAAGAAATGCCCGTTAGTTGTCTTACTTCTTCCAAGACATACATATCATTCTGCTATTCAGTTTCATGATTAATTCTCAGCAATGCAAATAGGGATAGAATATTACTTATTTTTCATACAACTGAAGCATGGTACACTTAAAGACTTTTTTCATAGCTCACTAATGCAGGATGCTCTGGATAATTACTGATTAAAGCTCCAGTCTTACAAGCAATTGTCCATATGACTATTTTCCCTGAAATCAGTGAAAGCCCTTCACAGGATACGATGGACTGCTCTAGGTAGTTGCAGGATCAGGGCCTAGAAAGGTATTAGCAAGGATAAGGACGTCTTGTACCTATCAGCAATGAGAAAACCTAAACAAACACTTTCACTGCCCAACCTCCAATGAGATGGATGGAAACAGAAATAAAGTAAGCTGCTACTTAACAGGGAAATCTGGGAATTGCAAATAACTAGGTAAAAACAATCCCTCCTATTTATTTGTGGAATCAAAAACTATGCAATTAAAAATTTCTAGAGGAATAGAAAAATGGAAGGAATAATTGCGAATTAATATTTATTCAATAGATTTATTCCTTACCCTTCTACAAATCACTTACTGCTTTTGTGTCCACCTTCTGTGTTCTCTGTTGCTAAAGCTATTGAGTTCAGACATAAGAGGAAGGAGACATGGCCTGAGGACTTCAACATCTGTTGATCAGTAGTCGAGAACCCTCCCATTTCTCATCTGAAATACTCTATGTTAATACTGATTTATTTTACTGTTCAGCTATAAAGCAGAATCTGTAATTTGTGTCATTGATCAGGCTGTAAACAATCTCTATTTGTGAAGGATTATATGTAGACTTCTATTTCCTGAGGCTGTGCAGGACACTTCTTGCTGCAGTTCTCTTCCTACCAGACTTTCTCTTTTGCTTCCCCTCCACACATTATCTTTAGAAACAGTGTCCAGATGTGAAGCCTACATTAAAATGACTTAGAATTTTACTGTACTGCAACCACTGGCACCATGAATCATTTTAACTTGTCTTGCTTCTATACATTTTTTCTCTATCTGTCACATGAAGGGAATCAGAGTGCCTTATATCTGACCTCCAAAAAGGTGGATTTCAAAAGTAGGTTTAGGAAATTAATATCCATGTTCACCTCTCTTTTAACATATTTTGATGTCTTCTGTAGTCTAAATCTTAGGACTACTGAATGCCCATACACTGAAATTGAGGTCTGTAAACAAGAATCAAGATTAAAAATATTAACTGGAATTTTCTGTGACTTTTAATGTGTCCTCAGCCAAAAAAAATATATTACCAGATCCTTTACTGCTTAGTATTTGAAGTATAGTTAGTAAAAAAATGAGTTGCTGCCCAGGACTTCTCTTCCATGAGACACTATTCCCCTCCAATTCACAGCAGTTTTTACACAGTGGACATACACCTTTCACACTTCAACATGAAATCTGTTTCAAATAAGTTTCTGTGTTCATCCTCTTAACAGTGAAACCATGCTGCTGGTACTGTATTCTTGTCTGCGAGACAGACAGGCTGAAATTTGCTTTAATGAAGCAATAAAAGCTTTAAATTATTTGCCTGCCCATCCTCTGTCTGTCCAAAATTTACCACCTTGAAGAAAACCTTAGCAACAAAACAACCACATATTGTTTGGATCCATAAGATGATCAAAACCCCTGCTGGGAGTATGACTGTTTCTTGTTTTGCTGGTAGTCTTTTGTATGATTCCCAGCTCATGCTGGCAAAGAACTTTCTGGCTGATACACTCCTGTGGTGTCTTGAGTATCATGTTTAACATCAGGACCCTTTGTTCTGTACAAATACACAGAAGTCTTCTTCAGTTTTCCTTTTATTCTGTTAAGGCTGTTTAGTTTTCATTATGATGACAGACTAATCTTTCTTTTCCTTTACAGTTGCTGTGGTTTAACCCCAGCAGGCAACTAAATACCACGCAGCTGCTTGCTCACTTCCCTTTCCCCTGCCACCCAAGTGATGGTAAGGGAAGGAAAATCAGAAAGGAAAGAAAAGAAAATATAACTCATGGGTTCACATAAAGAAAGTTCAAAAATTGAAGCAAATAAAAGATAATAACCACAAAAAGGACAACAAGAACAACAATACTAATACTACTTCTAATAATTGTAATAGAAAGGAGAGGGAGAGAGGGAGCTAAAACCCAAGGCATGCGATGCTCAATACAGTTACTCACCACCTGCTGAATGATGCTGTCTCTGAGCCACAATTGGCTCTCCCCTGCTGGTAAATCTCCCCAGTTTATATACTGGGAATGGTGTTTTGTGGTGTGAAATATTCTTTTGGCCATTTCATGTCAGCTGTCCTGGCCATGCTCCCTCCCAGATTCTTATGCAGCTCCTCACTGGCAGAGAAGGAGACACTGAAAAGTCCCTGACTTAGAGTAGTTACTACTTAGCAACAACTGAAACATCAGTGTATTATCAACCTTATCCTTGTACTTAATCCAAAACACAACACTGTACCAGCTACTGAAAGAAAATTATCTCAGCTGTAGCCAGGACATTAGTTTTATTCTACTTATTTTCTTTTCAAGGACTTTATTTTTGCCCTCAAGTACTATGGTTAGGAATAGAGGGAGATCCAAAATATCTCCTAAGTAGAAAGTCATCTTAATGTTTTTTCTATTGATTTGCATTATTAGCTTTTATCAAGGCCTATTTTTTTTTCTGCTTACACTATCAGCTTAATCTGGATGGTCTAAATTTTCCATTTTTAATTGGTCATAGTGTTTTCCTTTTTTGGAATTGTGTTAAACTCAGTTCTTGTTTTGTGGCTACTCGTCCTGAGTCAGCATATTCTCCTCCTCCAGCTACTCTGAACATTGCCTCAAAGCTTTCCAGTAAACAGGGGGATAATGCCATCTGCATATCTCAGGTGACTTGAGTGTTCTTCATTGATACTACTATGCTCTGTTTCTCATTCAAGGTTTACAGTGATCTTACAGGTGAAAAGGGGTTTGCTGACATAACTGAAAAGGACCTTTTCATTTACCTTGTTAAATGTAAATTTCCACTGAACTGCACTATAAATGTTTTTGAAGAGAGAAAATCGACAATAATTTAAAATGTATTTTTGCAAGTGAATATGAAACTTTAGTAGTCTACATGGAAATCTTGCTTCAAGAATTGAAAATATAGGTAGAATTAGCTGGGCTGGAGACTTATTGATTAATGTGATAATCTAAATTCCTCTTCTAGAAATCCAGCTGTGAGGAGGGACAGCAGCAAATTTACACTTCAGGTAGTGGGATTTTGTAATCCTTAGAGAAGGATACTCCTGCCTAATAAAGGGATCATCCTGACTAACTGTGGGCTGTGCACTCATGCATGTGTGGTTAAAGAAGGAGTAAAAAGGAAAGAAAATCTCAGAGACCAGCACAGCTATAGTCTGAAGCCATGCTTACCTATGTTGTACTTTGTGTTAGTTTTTCTGTAAGAAAGTCTTCCTCACTCTGACAAGCACTTATCCATTTGTTAATTCAGTGGGATGGTCCTGAGGGCCACTAATTTAAGGATAAAATCAGGACTTGAGTGAGAAAAATGAATATTACCAAAATTTAACTTTGGTATAAGCTCTGCATCCAGCTAACGAGAATTTGATGAGCCTGAGTAAATCTCAGTGAACTGTGTTGTTAAACTACTTTGAGACAGTGCTGAATAAACTGTGATTGTTAACTGGGTTGAGAATTACCCAAGTGTTTGATGTTGAAGATAATTATCTCATTCCAGATTACAATAACAAAGGACTAAAATGGGAAGAGTTCTGTTTCACAAAGCATTTAGCCTTTGTGGGCTTCTGAATGGCAACAGTGAGGACAGGATGGCAAAAAAGATTGAAGGAAACTGCTAACATAGCTATGCTGTTATGCTATTTATTTCTTCTAGCACATGTTCTTCAGTAAATAATCCATTTAAGACACAGATAAGTTTCTTTCCTTAAAAGTTCTGTATAATTTCTTCTTCTTTAATGGAAATTCCAGCAAGAGTTAAGGAAATGCCCTTATGAACCATTTTGCCTTTCTTCCCCTCAAACCAATATGGATATACATGGACATACATTATTCATGGCCAGATTTGTACTAATGTATTCTGTGTTTATGTACCCAGGCTCTGGGGTAATGCTGTTGTGTAAAGGTGAAGAAACTCATAGAAGTCCAGGCATGGCATGTAGGTGATGATGCTGGCCAATCAATATTTCTGTATTTTTAGCTTTCTGGTGAAAATCAGGCTAATTGATTCATACTTTATTTTGCATCTGTGATGGCATCACAGTTTTATCTGTCAGCTGCTTAGCCATACCCCAGAGACTAGCATTTGCCTTGTCTCTGTAATGTGGTGTAATGGTTTCACATTCATTGAATTTGTTTTGTGAAACATAGTGTGGGGAATCTATCTTTTTACTATGGAATAAGATTAGAAGAAAGGCAAAACAGGCTCAACTTAAAAATAGAAACAGTTAGATTAATTAACATACGCTAAAGGGCAAACAAAAAAAAA
>WBMY01018574.1:992738-1076755 GCA_013397315.1 Donacobius atricapilla
TATAGAGCCGGGGCGAGGCCCGTGCCTCGCCTTCCCCCTCTCTGCAGCATCTGCCAGGCTCAGGGACCCAGCTCGGCTCGGCTCCTGCAGGGTCAGCCTCGGCACGGCCATCCCAGCCCGATCCCGGGGCCTGAACCGGGCCCACGGCTTCCCTGACGTTACCTCATGGTGGGTCCATCGGAAGAAGGTGAGATTTCCCAAGATTCCTGTATTTAAGCTGTGTGTCCCAGGGGTGTGCACTTTTTACCTGATTGGCCAACTTGGCTGTCAGTTCCAAAGCAGATCACCGATTGGTTTTTCTGCCATTCATGCCAAACCAATACACATGACCTACTGATTATGCTGCAAAATGCTAATTAACTCACTTGATAATTAAATAAATTTGTAATACTAATAAACTCACTTATTAAACCTTAGCATAAACATTCACAGCATACCATTTTGTTGCAGTGCAAACACTGTGATGTTTTCCTGCTGAAAGTTCTGTGGCAAAATACTAGAGGACTCATTAAAATAGCTATCGTTATTAAATATTCTTTCTTCCAACTAAAAATATTTCACACAGATACATAGATATCACAATATTTTTTCTAGGCAACTCTAACAACTTCTTTTCAAGTTGTACATTCCTTTCCACATTAGGATTGTTTAATTTGAAAGACTTGTTCTGTACAATGCAGTTTAAAAATAATGCTCTTAATAATGGCTTACCAGTAGTAAGCTTTAATTCCATATTCACACAGAACTCTTATTTAAACTAAGTGGGAGTTTCTCGAGTTTCTCTTGATTAATCCCAGTAAAATCAATTATCTTTTGTTAATTAATATTTTTATTTAGTGGCTATTAGTTGGAAACTGTTAAGTAGTTTGAGCTTAGCCAAATATCACCCCTCCAATTCCTATTCTATAGTATCTACCGAGTGCAAAAAGGTTTGTTCAACCTAAATTGAGATGGAAATGCTATAGAATACAACGCTACCACTGAAGCACTGGTGCTTGTTTCTGCTAGGCTGAATTTTGATTCTATCTATGGTGTTTTTACAGCAGTTTTGGTTCTAAGTTTTTTTTTTTAAAGGCTGATTTCAGAATTTTGATCTGTTGCATATTAGAAATGGTATTAACATTTTACCCTTTTTTTTTTAACTTACTGAGTTAGTGCTGAATGGAACATATTGTGGACTAAGATTAGTTTAAATACACATCAAAAAGCAAGACTGTTTTCTCAGTTCACTACTGAAAGTACCAATTATGCTATTTTTGTGAGCTTTCCTGTCAATTGCAGAGTGCAGCAAAACTTAAGTGTTTGGAGCTTTGCATGCTGTAAGTGCTCCCTGAATAAATTTTTTACTTGCCTTGTCTTCAGCAGATGCTCATCAGTCTGAAATGCATGTTTCCTGATTCAAACATACAAAATTATCGTTCAGAGAATATTCCCCAAAACCAATTACAAATTATTAACCAAACATTTATATTCATGATCATTTCTGGTAGTATTAGGTGTTTTTTCACTCACAGCTATGCTCTTTATTTAACTCTTATCTTTCAGAACAGTGATGAACACAAATTCTTTGAAGTTATTAAAATATTTCAAGGTCCACATGTTTAATGCATTGTAAATCCACTGCAGCTACTCTCAGTCCATAAGTGGAAGTGTATTGCCAAAAGAGTACACAGATTTCTGTGTACAGATGTTCAGGTAATGAAGGTAATATTTGCTAACTCTATAAACAGCAGGTCAGCAGCATCCTTGGGGTATGAACATGCTCAGACTCATTGTTACTTGCAGCCTGAAAACATACTTGGACACAAAATAGACCAGATAATTTTTTTAAAAATGTTCTTACCAGCTGATATGAAATATTATTTTTTTTTTACTTTTTTTCTCATATAGCTATCCTTGAAGTGCCATTCCTGTTTCTGATGGTAATGTCACCCACTGCTGTCAGCTAACCCAATCTGCTCACTTTGTATGAAAGCACACTCTGTGGCCAGATCCTAAGCTGGCTCAAAATGATGTTGCTGCCTTGACTTCACAAAAATCATGTTGTGAAGCTGAGCCTAAGATGCCTACTTTGAAAGCTTCTCCCCTTGCCCTCTTTATCATTCGGAGACTGAGGAAATAGAAATAGAAAGCACATTTCTCAGGCTGAAGCTAGTTTTGTCTGTGCCTTTACAGAAGCTATAACCCTTCACAGGTTTAAAATATCTTGTCCAACAGATTAGCCTCCCTGATGTGACTGTCTCACCAAATCACCTTATGCCACTGGCCTTATTTCCTCTGTTCTTGCAGTGCCTGGGCTGCGGGGTGCATATTTCTTTACAGTTTGTTTTCAAAATGAGGGAGGACTGAAACACACAAAAAAGGGGTAGCAACAAGCAGTGCTGTCATCTGGTGGTGAAATTGTTACCACTTTTAACAAACTGACCATGCTTTCAAAAAACTGACCGTGCTTTCCTGCTTTCCAACCAACAGGCTTTTTTTTTTTTTTAGGTCGTTGCTGTAACCTCCTTGGCATACATTAATGACTCTTTCATATTAGAAACAGGCAAACCCAGTGATCCAAAATCACTACACTTTTAAAACTTTATTTTTGTGGAAGAATAGCACGCCAGAAGTAGGTTTACTGTGTTCAGGCTTTGAAATTTTCTTCAGCTCACACTGCCAAAACAATGGAGTCTAAAGGAATGAGGAAGTAGGAATAAAAAGACATATCCCTCCCTCAGATACATACTCAAATGTGAAAGTACTGTTTTCTGCCCTTGCAGTTTTACCATCAGTACTTTTCTGCCACATTATAGTTGGTGTCCATATCTTTACATTACAGGAAAATACACCTTTTAGATCTTGCTTTAAGGACTGTTTTGCTTGATATAACTGAACAAGAGGGATATTACTGCCATCACTTAATCTCAAATGATACAGTGTCTGCTCACCTGGGGAGCCAGAGAAAGTGTACAGCAAACAATGACAAAATTGTTACTTCATGATCCCTCTTCATATTTTTTTAAGGTTGACTCCTTTCTGAGTTCTCTTAACCTTTTAAGTGAGATGAAATTGAAAAAAAATATAGTTGCCACAGGAAAAAGAATAGAAATCAAAGAACAAATCAAAGTATTTTGAAATTATTGTTACACATAAATGTAGTACACATACCAGCTAAATTTCTCCAGTGTCAGACCTATATTACAAACTTTCCAGATGGATAACAAAACAGTCCATATGGGTGTTCATAATACAGTCATCTTTTATCTTCTCTGAATGCTTTCATTGGAAGTTAAACAGTTAAGAATGGTGAAACTAAAAGATAGGCTTTTGTGTCTGCAATAATTTTCCTTAAAGTATATTAGCCTGTGTTATATGAGTCTTATATTTTGGAGTAGATTTCTTCTAGATGTATAAGACTGACCAGAAAATCTGGAACTGCTGAATAAAATACATAATTCTGATCACAGATTTCCCATGCTGCTATAACTGTAATTTCTATGGGTCTGGGCTAGTCATTGACATTAACGAATACAGGACTTTTAATGTTGCTATTTTGTTTCTCCTGCAAGGACAGAACAACCCACACTGATGGAAATTCACTGACACTAACATGTTTAATTCAAAAGGAGATTGTGCTTTCTGTATTCAAAACTGATTTTCCTTGAATCTGTTTGTGGTACACTCTTCTCCATTTATTTGCAACTTAGTAGCTGACCTAATTTGAATAACTTCTGGAGGCAGAGACAAGTAGTTAAATAAAGGTATCAGGACCTAGCTCTTTAAATGTAGTTAGCCATACCAAAGGTTTCTTTACATTCTTGAAATGCAATAGTCATATTCACTGTTCTGTAATAACACCAACAATAAAATGGAACTGGAACAGTCAAGATTTATTATGTTCACAGATTTCATGAATCAGTGAGAGCATGGACAGGGTCATTGTGCAGAGTCAAAGTAAGGATATTAGCTGGGGTTCCTTAATATCACTGTGAACCATTGTTATGCTTATGTGGCCTATTACCTGTAGTGGTTGGTTTTATTCGCAGTTTAGATTTTCAGCTTGAATTCCAAGTTAAATCAAAGGGATGGTTTTATGAAAATATTTCCTGTAGTTTGCTTTGCTTAATTCTATAAGATATTTTTATAGTGCAGTGTTTAAAACTTGATTCTTTTCTACCAGTGAAGACCACAAAGTCATGGAGACTCATTGTTATTTTAAAACATGACAAGTTGGCCTTAAGACCTTAGGGATCCTTTCTTCAGAAGTGAAGCTGGTGACGGATAAGAAGCCATCAGAGCTGTGTGTATCTTAACTGCAGGAGTTCAATTAAGAAGCCAAGAGTGTCTCAGGTACATGGGTGCAAATGGAAGTGCTGTCTTTGATAATGTCTCTGTAGTTGCTCAGTGCAGGCTTCCCCCAACTCATTTCTGATTGCACAAGGAGGTTAGCACAGAGGAACACCTGAAAGGACTGGGCTCCATCAATGTTCAGCGAGTGCTAGAGAATACCACAATGGGGAAATGTTATCAAAATCCCAGTGCCTGCACAGGAATTTGTCAGGAAATGGTTAGCTGTAAGAACTACCTTCTATTAGCCACAGCCCTGAGAGCTCTGCTGCCTTTCTCCTCCTGAGAGAAACACTGTTCTGCTGCCTATGCTGTGCAAAGAAAGTTTTCTTACCCACCACTGATTTCTGAAAAGTCTGTTTTGCAGTTGTTTTGCTCCCACATTCCTCTTGCTTTTGATAATACTTGGAAGTGTGATGGAGAATTTCCAATTATTTCCACTCTACGTCACATTTATCAGCTATTTCTAGATGTTGAGATACCAAAATACACAAGAAGTGGCCATTGTAAAAGACAGGGTCTTTGTCAATGAACTTTTAAAGATTATTTCTTCAGTCCCTTCACCCTTGAAAGAATATTCACAAGTTCCTGATCAATATGATGTCAAAGGTTAAATAAGATAAAAAATAGTGCATTAGAGTTACATGAGAATTTTTTCTTAACTTAAAAGCTATTGTAAGGCATCAACTAAACACAGCTGTAAGTTTCCAGACTGGATGTCTTTTGTATTCTTTCTTCATGCATATTAATGGGAAGGTCTCATCTAGTCAGATCAAAGTTCCTATAGAAAAAATATTCACATTTAAGAATTAATTACTGTGTTTAGCTTAAGTAATTAATTGGCATAATCATACATGCTTTTATAAACTAAACATTAAAGTGAACAGATACAGTATTTGGTGATAGTCTTTAGGATAGAACAGAAGCGTATAATTCCTAAGTTAAATTGAATTTTCATTTAATTATGAAATAATTTTACAAATAGTCTTTCCTCAAAAATTTTAATAAAGAGAGCAGGAGAAACAAACAACTGATATTCATTTGTAATAGATGTTAAAAAGGATTATTTCATAACTAAATATGCTTTTTTCTTCTAACCCTTAAAATACATTTGAAAGTCCTCCAATACAGAGCAAAAATAGTCTGTGTTGTGACTGTGTTTCTTATCTTAAAATGGAATTAAAATTTCTGGGTACTTACAGAACATTTTAATAATTAAGAGTGGATAATTAAATGGTTATTTTATAGTACAGTGGCTGAAAAGAACATGAAGTCCCATCACTCATTTGGAGAGAGGTGTTGTGTTCAGGATTGATGATAAATGATGCAATCCTATCAGGGTGAAAAATTTTTCTTCAAAAGCTATTAAAAACAGTGAAACAAATTAATATCCAGCATAAATGGCAAACTTCATGAAGTCTGCTGAATACTATGATCATCTTTGAGCATATTATTTGGTAGCAGAGATTTAAGCATTTATTAAATTCAGAGTGAATGTACATCTAAGGTTGCCATTAAAATAGCCAGCTTTCAGGTCCCAAACCCCATAAAATCTAAGCACAGCAAGAGTTATTAGAGCTCTCATTCTAATGCCTCTAAAATCATGGCCTTTTGTATTGCATTTATTTGTTAACTTAGTGCTCAGCTTTGAGTCCAAGCATATGTCTGATAAAAGTATACCTTGGGTATGGATACTCTATCATTCCCAGAAAGTCATCAATTCTGTGGTTGAAGAAAACAGTAGTTAGAGAACTTCCTTCTCAGTATTCATTGTTTATGCGTACAGTTTCTGCTTTGTCTCACTTCAGCTTATGGCTAGTGGCTCTTAACATGCTTTCTGTGCTAGCTTTCACATTCAGCATGTCCCACGAATTTCACAATTTTTTTCCCAAACTGACAAGAACGTAACTGAGCTTCTTTAAGCTTCCATTGAAATACCCTTTTCCCTGTCTTCAATTACTTCCGTAGTTTATTTCTACATACTTTCTATTTTCAACAGTGTTTCAAAAATATTTAGGGTAGAAATATTTTTAGGCTTCCATAATTGACCTCCCCTGAGCCATAAATAAAAGCAGAGCAAAGCCGAGCTCCTATTCACTACCTTCTTTATGCCATTTTCTCCTTCTTCCTATAGCATCAATGGGACACTCCTGCTGAGTTGCTGGCTTATTATGATCTCAAATTCTTTACAGACTCATTGCTTGAGGTGTTTACTTCATTGTTGCGTCCTGTATTTTTTCCTCCAGTATATGCAGATTTGTATTACTCTGAGAACACTAATCTAAAAATGTTTATGCTTTTTCGTTTATTTTTCATTAGTCCCAGATCACTGATGGTAAAATGGAGTAATGCAAGACTGAACAGCCCCTCTTTCTGATGCCAAGCCTTTGCTGATCACTGTCTTATGCATGTTAGTTAGCCAACGTTTAATCCAGTTAAAATACGCTTTATTGATACTGTGCAGTGCTATATTTTTAATTAGAATATTGAGTGATACTAAGTCAAAAGGCACACAAAAGTTGAGGTGTATTATACCTACGTCTTTACCTTTGGCAACCTAACTCAAAATCTCATCAAAGAGCAGAAGTAGATTTGTTTGACAAGGCTTATTTTGCACAGAGCTATGTTGACTAGCATTAATTATATTCCTATCTTTTAATAATTTATTAATTGAATCTCTTTTCAGTGTTCCTATTATTTCTCTCAGGAATGATGTTGGGCTGAGCAGCCTGGGAATACAGATGTCACCTGCTTGCTCTTAGTGGAACACCAAGAAAGATGTAGCACTGCTGCTTAACGGAGTATCAGTGGCATTGTTAATTCCTTCTTTAGGTCCCCATAATAGGTCTTTTTCTTAATTTTGGCATGCTATATATTCTTTTACTAGAAGAGGAAAAATTCCATGAGCAAATTGTGAAGTAAAACAGTTCATGTAAATAAACTACTGAAAGTCTATCTATGCCTTTGTGCAGCATATCAGAAAGGAAAGCAAACTTAGTGTGAATATGGGAAAAGATATTGCACAACTGTACTACAGTGTTACAACATGATGGTGTGCGCTCAAATTAGAAAGAGCAATTGAAGAAGTCTGAATATGCATCTGTAATTCTGAAAGGCTGTTATGTTCTTGTTCCCAGAACTGGCTTGTCAGTGAGATATGAAATAGAAATAGGTACAGTCAGTTTCCTGTGCATTGGGATCTTTTTCTGGATTACAAAATCCATATCAAAGTTTGTATTTCTGTTTCAGCTTTGTGGAACTGGTGGAGTTATAATATTTGCATTTGTGTTGGATGCTTTTGATTCCCTTTGTGCTTGACGTTTCTGGTTCTGAGTAGACTTGAAATTCACCGTGCTTAGGAGAGCCAGATATTAAACAAAAGCAGTGCCTATAAGGGAGTGGATAATCTATTAACGGCTAGATTTTATGCTTCCCTTCATTCCTCAAATAATCTGGGATAATTAGCATTTAGAGTACATGGCTACAGCTGCTGCAAGAGAATGTCTGGGAGGAGAACCAGCACTTCATCTGCACAAGTTCACCCCCTTGTTACACTTTGCACATGTGATCTCAGGAGCACTTGGTAGGAAGGGCCAGGTAAGTGACTATAATACTAGAGCAGATGGGCTAGAGCAGGTGTACCAGGAGAACACTAAGTCTTGGGCTGTGCTTGAGGTTTGTCTGAGTCAGGGTCTGGATCATAAGGGGGTCACTGAGTGCCTATTTTTTGCTGGAGATTCCTAGAAATCAGGTATTTCATCCACCTCACAAAACAATTGGATGGCAGAGAGGTATTTAATAGAAAATGGTCTGCTGAGAGCTAGAAGATATGCATTATCAAATCACACTGCTTAATTTTTGTCAGCGATTAGAATCCAGGTTCCACAGATGTGCCAGATTACCGGACATGCTATCCTGAAAGCCATTTCAGGGTCTTTCTTCATGCCTTTCTGCTTTAAACAAAGGATTAAATATTCATTGACCTACAGAGACAAAAAAAGAAGATGACTCTATATTCAGACTGTTGTGGCAGTAAAAGGTGCATCAGCATCAACATCTGAATCTTAAAATTCCACATAGGCTCTGGTAAAATATTGTCAGAGATTATGGGAATTCCTCAAAAGATTCTGAATTGAAAAATCATTCTCCCAGCACTGTTGGATGATACCGTACTAGGATTGCTGGGAAAAAAAAAAAAAGTTCTTCTACTCTGGAAAATGGGTTTTTCCATCTTTTTTTTTTTTGGGGGGAAGAACTGTGTTTTGTGGATCTAAAACATGCACATGATTAAGATCTCTAGGCAGGTAATCTCAAAGCAGAATATTGATATTGGTTATTTTATTTGACGTGAAATTACTTTATGTGGAACTGATCTTTCAGATCTTTTGCTTTTTGCATTTATTTCACTGAACTTTTAACCTGACACCACCTTTTTTTTCACCAGACTTAATAATGGTTACTCAGAGTTTCTGTATGTAGACTATAAATTCAAATTTCCCCGTCTGTTTTTAGATTTCTTTTGCTTCTTCAAGTTCTCAGGGCCTTGTCCAGAAACATGATGAAAATCTCCAAGAATGCAGACTCCACAGCCTCTCGGGGCAATGTGTGCCAGTGCTTAACTGCTTCTTGTGCATCATTAAAATAAAACTCAAAATCAAGTCAAAGTTTAACATCTGCAATTCTGTCAATACTTACTTAAATGAGTTAGTCATCTGCATTATTCAGAAATCTAAGTTGAAACTTACCTTGATACCACTGATAAAAGATAATAAAAGTCATGCAACATCCCAAAGGGGATTAAATCAGTCATACTTGGAATGAGACACAGGACTATCTGGTTTTATAAAATTATGAGGATTTGAGTTTTTACTCCTACATCACATATATTGCACGTACAGTTTTAAAAATAAGTTCTACATTTAGAGAGCTTGACTTGCAATCTCAATATTCCTTTCTTATACTATGAACTTCCCCTCTCCCCCCCCAACTTTTATTATACATGTAACAATATGATTATAAAAAATAGATTTCCCATTCTGCTTTGTTTTTACATTGTGGTTTGATTTTAAAAAGTGCTTTACTTTAGCAGTGAGTACTAAGACTTATTTAGAATATGTAAAGATGAAAATCAGGGGATAGATCCACTTTTAACCTCAAAGATTCTGCTTTGTAATGACTGGAATTGGCCCAGTAAAGGGGTGGAGAGGTTTTCAAAACCACAGCAACACAGATCCCGTCAGCAAAGCTCTAATTCTTTTTCTGCCTGTGTAAATTCAGGACAGGATATAATCACTGAAAGATTATCATACTAAATAAGCACTTCTGATATAAACTATTTTTTATCTCATCAGTAGTTAGCTGAATGTCTTTCCCAGATCTTCCCTTTGCCCAGTGGGATGGCCCTGTGGTGGTTCACTAAGAAAACAGGATGCACAGAGATTTTGGTCTGCCACTAGCAATCTGGGGCTCAGAGGAAAAGAAAAGCAAGCCATTGACTTTTCAGCAGCTTTCCTGTAGCAGACCCTTAAAAATTCCTTATTAAAAACAAATTTAAAACAAGGTGCTATAGATTTTTAACACAGCAATTTTCTTGTGTTTCCCTTTAATTTGAAAGTATATGATATTCTTGATTTTAAGCTTCAGGTAGGCCTGTAGAAATTCTAAGACAGAAATTCATCACTCGTTACAAAGGGTTATCATCTTCATTTAAGGTAAAAAATTAGAAGGGGTGAAATGCAGTAAATGCACTTGTCTCCTATGTGTTGATCTCACTCCGATTTATGCCACATAAAGAATCTGTGTTTCAAAGCTGTTGATTGCAGAGTTCTACACTGCTGGAAAGAGATTTTCATCAGTTGAGGTACCATAAGGCTCTGGGTAGTTGTCACTTTGTGTGGATTCAGTCGGTGAGTGTAGAGTCCAGCATAATCATGAATGCTTCTGAAAGAGCAGCAGAAAGTGAGGGTACACAGAAAATTCCTGCTCCAGCCATCCAATGGGATGTATTTGGTTTTCCTTAATATATTTGATTTTGCCCCCAAATAATAGCATGTTTAAAGTGACATGCTATAGATTTTATTTATGAAAATGCTCGAGTAACTAATTTTCAGTATGAGCTTAAGTATGAAGGACTAAATGGATGCATAAGTATCTGAATTATTTGTTATGATTTTACATGCATCCTTGCACATGATAAATCAGAGCTTAAGCTAACAGTGCATTATGCATTTTCTAAAACTAACAAAAAACTTCTAAGTTAAGACAAATAATGATGTAAATCCCAAATACACATGTAATTTTTGCACCTTTATATATTACGCATACCTTCCTAACATAAACAAGGAGAAAATCCAAACAGTGTATTTAAGATTTTATATCAATATTATAATGGAATATTATTTATTAACTTTAGGGCTTACATCAAAATAATTAATCTCATATTCATTACTGCATGGCTTAGTCTTTTTTTATATGAATGGAAAATTAGTTTAAAGAAACACAATTAAAATAATACTATAATGATTAAAAACAAAGTAGGTACTGCAATATTGTATAAAAATGTAACTTCTCCAAATGCAAACTGCTTATATGGGTATCTATCTGCTTATGGATTTTAGGGGGAATCAAAAAGATTTTTTGAGAAAAAAGTCTTCAAAGCAAGTCTTGTTATTATTTAACAAATATTAATCATGCTTACACAGAGGCCACTTGAGAAAAAATTATTACAAGACATTTGTGACCAGTCATGCCATAGGAAGAGGAGAGAGACACAGGGCTGAAATGACAGAAAGGTTTGTGTATGCAGTGCTTCTCTGGTAGTAAAACTGCAGGAATGTGACATTGATCTGAAATGGGAGCTGTTTGAAGTAGCAGCTGTTAATCTCTGTAATCAAGATGGCCCAAAGTCTTACTCAATCAGCCATTTTGGCATGACCACTCAGTTTATGAAGCCAAATCCTCTGAACAAGTCATCTGTCCTCGAGAGGCACTTGGAGAAGTCTGTGCAGTCTGTGGATAGTGCGCAGTCATTAAGAACTACAGCTTGGACTCTATTGCAAAAATACAGCAATGCTACATTTAAGTGACTGTACTTATTAGAAGGTGAGGTGGTGTCTTGAGGTGTGAATGAATGTCTGCTGCTGTTGATATTGTTTAAAATTGGTTGGATGATATTTCTTTTTGTGCATTTATTTATTCTTTCATGTACAAAGGAGTCAATTTTATAGTACATATATGCATGTAGATTTGATTGCAGTGATCTCAAGAGAGATCACTTTTAATTGAGAGAAATGTGTAGTGTGGGCTGATAGCAGACTAAAATCTCTCAGACTCAGAAATATCAAGCCCACAGTGTAGCCTATTTCTGCTCTTTTCTTGGGATCATGGTTATCTTTTCCAATTCTTTATTTCTTTATAACTATGCAGAGTGTTTGTTCAACTGTGTAAGGGGAAAATGGTAAACAAATAAAAATGTGTAAGTGTGTAAAACTGAAAAAAAAATTAATAATTTTATCCAAGTGTTATTAAAGCTGAATATATTGTTTTGAAGTATTTTTAAGTGAGTGTATGTATTAATAGTGATACAAGCAACTTGAAACTTCACCAATTATTTCCATTCCTTCCCAGGTACAAACACACTTGGAAAATCAGTCTAGATACCACATACAGCAGAGCCAGAGGCACCAGGTGAAGCAGTACCTGACCCTTGATACCAAGCTGTCTGGCCAGACGCTCTCCCTGTCCCACTCTCACACAATCCAGCCTGTGGGAGTGACCTCCATCCTACGGAACGGCCACATGCCTCCAGTGAGCAGCACGGGCACCCCGGAAAGTCCTGTCACCAAGCTGCTGGCCCTTGGAGGCCAACACGAAAATGCGGTAGGGCGGAGCTGGGTAAAGGAAAGGGGGACTGGGCTTTGTCTGCTTCTTCAAAAATGTTACATGTACATGACCCACCTTGTACTACAAGTGGGCAAGAGATGCCTTTCTTAGCTTTCAAGGGGCCTTTTGTTATGGCACTTGCTTTCTGTATCCTTTTGAATTATGTGGGTTACTCCTTTGTGTGCCTGTGAATAGCTTACTGCAGCATCAAGCTTTTAGACTGCTGCCAGATAAAAGGTACTGTTGCATCTATATATATATGCATCATATGTTGCTGTACATTTTCTGAATATGCAGTTTGCAAAGCCGAACATCCTTTTTTCAGATGGGAGTTGTTTCTGCCGAAAGGTGTTAACCTAGCTGCATAAAAAAAGTTAAATACTGATTACCTTCTGAAACCTACCTAACTGAAAAAATCATTCATTCATTTTTCAGTTAGCTGCTATATTTTTATATGGGTTATCTTGAGTAAATTGGCAAAGATATGCTAACTTTAGTGCCACCATCGATTTTAATAGAGGTGCAGCTATAATACAATATCAGATTCTTAGCCAGTGTGAGGTGTAGGTAATTATGGTTTTTAATACTTCAATAGATTTCAAAAGAGACTGTTTATTAGGTAAAAGGGGAATTCCTACAGAAATGAGAAATGGAGATGCTGTATCATGTCTTGGACTTTAATAGAACAGAAGAATCTTATAAATACACCGTGACTCATTTGAGCATTTGGATGTTACTTAGCTAAGAATGAAAGAGCCCATAAAGCTTCCTGGAGAGTTCATCTAGGTCCTCTCCATTCCTTCTGCATTGACAACTGACATTTTAGGGCAGGTTTACGGATTCCTGGAGCTACTTTAAAATGCTATTTTAAATGGCCTTTGTGGACACTTATGTGACCACCTCCATGCTGGCAAAGTGCAGTGTGCTGGAACTGTTCTCAGGCATTTTGGGTCCATCAGGAGCTCACCCTTGGGCCACTCTCTGTCCTGGTGAGCTAGAGGGCACCTGGTGCAGACTGGGAGGGTGATAGCTGGCACTGGCAAGATCCTGGCAGCTTTGCAACGATTTGGATAATCTCATCTCAGACCCAGGGGGATGACTGTCACAGTGTAATTTCTTAATGTGGTTGTGCCCTGTGGTTGACAGTAGGCTATAGCTATATTAGTAAAGAATGTAGAGCCAACACCCAGGTTGATGCAGTAAACGTCACTCCTTCATATTGCTTAATTGGCAGCATTTCTTGGTATCCTTTCGGCCCCGAGGGTGCTTTCCTAGATAAGTCTGGGCACAAGTCCTGGGACAGTACTTCTCTGGTTTCAGAGTGGGAGAGGAATGCATGTATGAGCTGTGCTGGGCCATGTGGCCTAAAAGTCTGTGTTGAAAGGTCTCATGTCTGTGTTGATGCCTTGAGAAGGCTGACCTGGAACAGAGACTAGACAGAACTAAGACAATTAAGTAGGTATTTATTAAAAGGCTGTTAAGGGTACACCTTGGGCAGTACAAGAGCCTGGCCAGGGCTACACCCAAGATGGACCCAAAATGGTCACAAAATGGACGGCTTGTCACGAGGTCTCACACTTTTATAAGTTTTGGTCCATTTGCATATTGGGGTTTAATTGTCCAATTGCAGCTTCAGATTATGGAGTCCCATCCTTCTTGTTTTCTCTCTTCAGTCCACTGTTGTTTATGCTTTTGGGCCTGAAAATTTGTAACTGTTGTCCTTGATCTCCATCTGGAAAAGGATGATTCTGTCTACCTACTCCGTGAAGAGAGCTGACTAACACTTAATATGAGGCTCAGAACTACACCCCTAGGCAGCACAGAATCTGAAAAACAAGAAAGCTAAAACTTAAGGCATCATTTCTATGTTTTTGTTGCACAGGACCATCTACAATTTCTTCAACCCCAAAAACTGCAGATAGTAGAGTAAAAGTGACAGGCTTATCATGGGATCTTTCTCAAAGTTATATTGTGAATGGAGCCAGACCATAATTATCAATGAAAACTCTTGTTGTACTTTGTCCAAATCTATATATATCTTTAAGCCTTCAAAGTATTCATTGTTTTATCCCAAGTAGTTATTGAGCTATTCCATCTGCCTCAATAGTTTTTGGCTCAGATTAGATCAAACGTGAGACCAGAAGGCTGTCTGGAAAAGTATCCAGTGCACTGCTAACCAAAAAAAACCTCTACCTGCTGAAGAGGGTAACATGTAACACCAAACCTTGAAGGACTCACATAGCTGCAGAACCACGGACTCCTTTCAGTCTTCCTGCACCAATGCAGCAATGCACTGTGGATATGACACATTTGATCAAGACGACAGGTCTCAGTTGCATCTTAACCTGCACTCCTTTCATCTGATCATGGTGCTGCAATAAGGGGTTAAAATAGGGGTGTTGGCTGCTGTTTAAGAGAAAGATGCATCTTGCTAAGCCACAGCTACTTTCACCAAAAAANAAAAAGTGAGTATTTTATAGTAGTGTTTGAATAGTTTGAATTTTTAGATATAACTTCTGAAATTCAGTTTTATTGCTGTGATAGATATCCAAGATTAATTCCTCTGTATTTTAAAACCACCTTTTTTTCCATTATTATTTGTAATGGTTTTCTAAAAATACTATTTTATCAGATGGAAGAAGTTATTGAAGACATAATCAACATGGAATCAAATTTTAATGATGAAGGGATAGGTTGTTCTGAAACTCCTTTACTAATGCAAAGAACTGTAAGTATTTTGTTGAACTTCATCTTGCTTTTTATACTAGAAAACTTCTTTGGGTGATTCAGGCGCATCACAGTTTAGAGACTAAGGAGTAGTATCAGTGGACTGTTCTCCTCTCTCTTCAGTTGATTGCCTTTTTGTCAATAAATATTGCAGAAAAGGACACCAGTGTGGTGAGACACAGTTCTTTTAAGTGGTCTGAATGGCATTTGGGGTTCTAGCCCAGCAAAATGTCTGGTGCGTAAGCCATTGGAGTTACTAATTTATGTGTAGTGCTAAAAATAATAATCATAAAAAGTCTCTGGACCCTAGAAGACCTCTTAAAGCCTTTTTTAAACATCCTTCTACCTCAACTAGAAAAAAGTCAAAACTTCCCCATGTAATAGTTTCTATGGTACAATGGTTTCTCCAGTGTCTTATCCTGGTACAAGGCTCTAATTCTGGATTTTCATACAGACAAGTTGCATTTAGTTTGAAAATTTCAAGGACAAATGAGAGGAATGTGAGTTCTTCACAAGAATTAATGTAACAAACTTCAATTTTATGATGTCTCTTTGTGAATAAATGTGAGAGGACTAACAAAGTCTGATTAAGTTTCCATATATGTTACATAATTGAAGAGGAAGGATGGAGGAGCTTTTCTGGACACAACACCACATAGAGTGTTTTTATTTATGAAAGTAAAACATATCAATAACTGTAATACACTTTTAGAAGGATGTATGCTTTCCTCTCTACTCTAACTTACGTCCAGAACTGTTTGTCCTCAGGGCTTTAAACTGTACACCGATAAAGGGGAACTTCACCCTGATGAAGGCAGGAGGATTTTCACAGGCTCTGACAATCTACTCAAGTTCAAGCCAGAATACAGTCAGGTGCTTGCTCCTTATTGCCCTCTGGGGGAACATCTCTTTTTTTTCTGACTTACAGAAATTCACTGGCTCCAAAAGTACCTTAGGAGACAAGATCTCTACTCTTCTATGTTTCCCTCTATACAGCCCAGCATTAATGCCAATTAACCTTTCCATGAACACCTGATTTTTGCATGCCAACTAAAGAACTGATGCAGCTGGACTGATTTACACATACACTACAGAACGTAGCAAAGAAATGGTCCCTGGGGAGTGAATTAATATTTTGGATCAAATTAATATGAGGCAGGGGAGGATAATTTCAGGTGTGATAGCACGGCATGGTGATGAATTCTGGGTTTTGGGTTGAAGTCATACTCCCTCAAAACCTTTTAAAACTGCATGATGTTAATCTATGCTAATTCCAGGTTCATTAGCCTTTATCTTCAGCCTTGAAGGACATTTGTTCTGAAATTTATTGAATACTCTACTCTTGATGAGGAAGGAAATATGCAGTGTCTTTTAGACCTTGATGGTATTGTACTTGCAAAGATTCAGGACTCTTGAAGCACCTCTGGGACAAGTAATAGTATTTGGATTTTCATTTGTGTTGAAGAAAACATCAGGCTGCTAGGTAAGCCAGGGAGTAGCGTGCAGAGAGATTTCCAAATCTCTCTGTTCAATACTGTGGCAAAATAAAGCCTGCCTTCAACAAGGCATGCAAACTGCATCAGTGTGAGGAAACTGAAGTGTCTCTGCTTCTTCTATTTCGGCATTATGTACTTTACGACTATACAAAAGAATTAGGTATATGGCAATAATCTCAGGCATTTAGCTCATGTCACTTGGTTTTATGCCATCTTTCAGGCAACATCCAAAATCTGCCAGCAAAATTTTGGTCATAAGCTGTGCAATAAAGATAGAGATGCAGGGAGAAAAATAGTTTTTCATTATCACATTAAACATAATGAACTTTCTTTATCTGAGAAAAACATGCATGGATTACAAGAATATTAGACTAGGAGACATGATCAAGGTTGAGAGAACATCTAATTTCCCTGAGAAGATGTGCCGGGTTTGTGCTGTACTTCAGCAAGGACCCATAGAAGCTCTGACATCTGCACAAGATGCCTTGTTGTGGCGGCTGACACAAACATAGAGTAAGTGAGAATACAGGTGAGACTGAGTTGCCTCTGTACCTGTCTGATTTTGCGTTGGCGTTCTCTTTAAAATTCTCAAGCATAATGCCTAAATATTCCTAGAATTTCTTCTTAGACTCTCCTTACTTGGGATTGTCTTGATTTTGCAAAATGTGCAGAGTAGTCTCTGAAATTCTGAAATGGACTGACTTTTCAGAATGTGGTAAAAGGCTCAGGTGTTTTTTCAGAGAAATCTTTTTTTGAAAAAATCAAATTCATGATGCCATTTTCCTGTCTCAGTGTTCTCAATGGATAGTGGCTGAGTAATCTTTCCACTTTTTACGGTACAACCTGTTGCAAGTTGCAGTGAACTAATATTTGCTTTAGTTAAATGCACCCATGTACCATTTTAATGGCACATTAAATAAAGACATTGAATGCTGTGAGACCACTCATGTGAATAATTGCTCAAAGGCTCATTGTCTGACCCTGAATTAATGAATTACAGCTATGTATTAGTAGAATCAGAGAAGTGAAAACATGGACATTCCTCCATCTCTCATTAAAATAATTACAGCTTCTGAGGAGTGGATTATCTGGCTTTTATTGTGTTTGGATCCAAATTTATAATTTCATGGAACTGTCTGGTTTTGGGTAATCACTTAAGAATTACTCAAACCAGGGAATTTTCTGTCTGTGTTTCTACTGCTCTTCAGAGTACCCTAATGGCAGAAACTTACTTTTTATAACAATTTTTTAGAAGTTCAGTTAAAATATAAGACTGGGTCCTCCCTACATGCAAGTCTTGATTCTTCTGAAAGAATTTGTAGACCAAATTATACCTTTGTTCATAAAGCATAACTGAAATAAAATAATAACTATTCTTATGAACTAATGACTATCATTTAATGACAACTGTTTGTTCCTTATGGAGAAGGTAAGATTTAATAAAAAAAGACCATTGAAAATGGCATCAATATAAAGTCATTTTTCCTTGTAATAATTTAGTTTTATGAAATTTTTATGAACAGACAGCAGAGTATTTATTTATTATAGGAAAATATTTTTTCTCTAAGTATCATATAAGGAGCAACAAGTTTGTTCCTGATTGTATAAGAATCATTAAAAAAATGAAACAAATAATATATGAGTGAGTTTTAGAAGTGAACTACTGTCATGTAGGTCAGATATGATGACAGACATTTGAAAAGTAAATACTTTTCCTTTTTATCAGACATAAGTTCTTATTCAAAATCCTTAGAGTCTACTTAACATTCTGTAGTGAAATTAAACAATATTAGTACTTCCAAATGTTCAGAACACAGGAAGTGTATATGTTTAGGTCTGTTAATACAAAGCGTATATTACACTATCATTAATAGTTTAGAGCAGGCAGTAAAAAGCTCTGCTCTATATTGCTTTTTATATCGGCAAAGAGAGAAATTTAAGAAACATATTAAAGCAGATGTGGAGAGCATTAATCACAGTGGAGAGAGGAAAGAGCAGAGTTAAAACAGGATCTCTGTGCTTTACAGGGTGTGATTTAACAGCGTGTGATCTTAGGAATCACTTCTTTGTACTAAATGTTGTTTTGTTTTGATAATATATATACATATACAGCCCTAGGACTCACCAGTAAACCCAGTAATCTAGCAATGACAGTGGAGACCTGTGTTAAAACAGTTGGCAATTTACCAGTACTTTCATTCCGAAATAACTGTTGCAATCCAAATAATAATTGTACAACTGGGATAATGCTCTCTACCTGGGATAATGCTCTCTACCTGACATGCAGTCCACTAAAATGTAAGTCAAAAGCGTTAGGAGATTGACTGGCTTGGAATGAAAATGAAGGGAGAGGAAGTTAATGTTCTGCAATGGCATGAGCCTGTCTTGCACAGACTTGGGTGGGATGAGCAAGAAAAATAATTTAATCTTGTGAACATTTTCAAGGATTCTAAGTTGTCTTCTTTTCTGGTGCATAAGAAAACATGAGCTTTCAGCACTGTTTTTGAAGAAGGCTGGGGAGAGAGCCTCTTTAGCAGTTAGATGGCTGGCAATGAGAGCTAAGATGTAGTTGCAGAGCAATGCTTCAGGCAGAGCACTACCATGAAATTTGATTTCAAAAAGTCACCAGGAGAGGCCTAGCTGCTGTTATGTTTAATCAGTTCAGCTCAATGTTGCTGGAGTAGCCAATACTGAATGACTAAACTAAATGGAGCAGTTCCTTTCAGATTGCTTGGAAGAAAATTGAAAGCTTCTTCATGGAAAACCTTTTCATAGACTTTTTTTTCATGTTCAGTACCAAATAAAGCCAAGAAAAAAATGTTTCTGTGTTGATGTAGGAAGCTATTCTTTACTGTGAGAGTGGTGAGACACTCCTAAGTTGCCCAGGGAATCTTGGAATGCCCCAACCCCAGCAGTTTCCAAGGCCAGACTGATTAAGGCCTTGAGCAACTTGGTTTGGTAGGAGGTGTCCCTGCCCATGGCAGGGAGGGTTGAAACTATATGGTCTTCAAGGTCCATACCAACCCATGAACATTCTATGATACTATAATTTATTTGTAATATTTAAGAAATGTTTTCTTTAACTATCCCCTTGAATGACCTTAGCAGTAAGAATGTTGAGAAAAGAAGAATTAAACCACTACCAAAGAAGGGAAGCCAAAGCACCTGGGCGTGCTGGAAGTTGGGAGTTGCGCCAGCTGTGAGATGGGGAAACAGCTGGGCAGGAGAAAGGTGGCAATACCCTGTAAAGGTGGTGCCTTGCAATAGGTCACCTCTTCAGGGATCTTCTGAGGCTTCACTGCTTCACTTTCCTGACTTCATTTCATATACCCATAGTTCACTATTTTAACAAGACTGGAAGCTATTGTGTATTTCCAGTCTGCTTGGGAGTCAACTCAGCAGGATTGCTTCCCTTCTGCCACTCTTGCAGGAGAAGAGCTCATGGAGAAAAGCCTCAGTTGCTGCAGGGCTTGCTTGTATTTGGTTTGCTCATTTGGCATTTGGAAAAACTCTTGTGTTGTACAGGCACGGAGCAGAAGTTAGATCAGGACAGGATGGATAGATGTTTTTCTTCTTTAATTTTTATGATTCCATTAACTATAGCTGGTATAAAGTTCTGATTAAATCTGTTAACTCTGCATTTGATTTTAGGGAGATACTATTTATTAGTAAAAGCATAGTGCACTCTGCAAAATCTCAATGCTATTACAAGGTTTTTGAAGTCACAGTTTCTCATCATGATATTAATGATTTGTTTTTGTATTAAATATTTTTAAAATATTGATGGTGACCATCTGGATGGATTGCAAAAGCTGCTGTCTGTCCCATTCTCAAAAATCATACAGCAGGAAGAAATCTGAGTAGGTATGCTGTATTGGTTTGGCATGAATGGTAAAAACCAATTAGTGATCTGTTTTAAACTGACAGCCAGGTTGGCCAATTGGATACAAGTGTACACCTCTGGGACACATGGCTTAAGTACAGGTGGGATTTTGGGAAAGGTCTCTCTCTTTAGCCGCAGGCTTGCCATGAGGTAACATCGAGAGGGGGCAGCAGCAGGGCCCGGCTCAGGCCCCACCACCCCCGGGGCCGGGCTGGGGCGGCCGTGCCGGGGCTGGCCCTGGCTGGAGCCGAGCCGGGCCCTGAGCCCAGCAGATGCCGGCAGAGAAAGGGGAGCCACGGCTGCTGACATCCAGCCCATCCTACGGCCTGCACCACGCTGCCGNGAAACTGTCATCTAGTGATCCTATGAGATGTTTGAAGCCTCGTCACCAGTGAAAAATGAGAAATGCCTTGTTGTGGAGCTGTGCAGCTTTAAAAGGTGAAACCCCATGTGTAAGTCCACAGCCCATCTGTAGTCATGGGAAAGGCTATGTTTTGGGAGGCTCACAAATGCAGATTCTTGGGCAGGCTGCTTTTGTAGGTCCTGGAAGACACAAACAGACTGTGTCTCTTGTGGAAAGTTACCAGAACAAAATCAGGAGGGACTTGTCTCTCTCAAAGTCTGAATGAAAGACTATTTTAAAAGTGGAACTGACCTAGAGTTCTGATTTTCTGTCTCTTTACATCGTTTTGTGGAAAAGTAAACTGTTGGTAGGGGGGAGGGGAGTGCTTTTAAAAAGGTTTCATAGGGTTTTTTTTGTTCTCTCTTTAGTGTGTGTTAATAAATCTAACCGTTTCTATCTTTAAGTTAAGCCTGTTTTGCTCTTCTTCTGATCCTATTCCATAGTAGAAAAATAGACCACTACATTAAATTTAACAAAACAAATTCGGTGAATGTGAAACTACTACATCTTTTGGTGTTTCTGCCCAGTTACGAACTTTAACCCATTACAGTATGCTCCAAAGAGTTTTATTCAGTAAGAGCTGCAATTATTCATTCATGAAGTAAACCCAGCTTCCCATCAGAGGTGCATATAGCACTGCTGATCCAGGCAGCCCCCTGTTGCACAATCATGACTATTTTATACTTAGTGAATACTGATGTAATTTGGAACCCTTGTAAGTTGATAAAATCTGCTAAAGTTCAAAACCATTTTAAAGAAGGGCCCAGAGTAAACATTAACAACCCCATTTGCTTAGGTTGGCTAACTTGAAAAGGCTGCATAACATCAATGAAAATGCTTTGTCAATCACATTCTACACTAGATTAGTCTTAAAGTCCAGGGAAGAATCAAAGTTCACCCAAGTATATAAACTTCTGTCTCGCACTCTCTGGTATCATTTACAAGTTTAACGAAAAAGAAAAATGAAGGAGAAGGAACAGTCTGTAGCTATTGATGAAATAATAGACACCTCAAAAATAAAACTGGTGAGCAAATATTTTCTTTGTCTTCCTTCAATACTATAAAAGTGTTGGGTAGGAAATTTTGTCTTTCAGTTGATTCAGTTGCAAAAAACCTAACTATGAAAAGCACAAATCCAGAACTCCTCAAGCCTGTTTCCTGCAGCTGGAAATATCTTTTTGTTTTCCCTGCCACTGCTGTTTTGAATGTCATACGAATGTCAGATTAAGGTTTCCTTTTGGTATTTCACACGTTATTAGTTTGAGGTGGAAATGGGCAGTGTACAACCCTCTTGCCTGCACAGTTTACCTCATGCTGTAGAAAAGGTCTTCATAGAACAAAACATGCATTACTTGGGGTCAGGAGAAAATCTCTGGTTTACTTTTACCTAGCTGCAGCATTCAAAAGCTGTGTAGAATGACCAAAAAGTTCAGCTCTGTCTCTAGCACAGGCCTTGACCAATGTGTACTAATCCTTCTCTATTTTGGGGGTAGAACTCTTTGGCTAAAGGGAGCCAAAAGACTCAATCTTCCTGCAACTGTAGTAAGGTTTCCATAACTCTGAAACTAAGGGAAGATTTCATTTTTCCTTTCTGGTTTTCTCTTTCCAAAAGGTAAATAGACAGAAATGGAAGTATTATTCAAAAATATACACTTGTTTGTATGCAAATACCTTTCACAGATATGGTCTTTATCTCAGACCTAAACATTTGTTTAATAGTAGTAAGAGAAAAGGATAGTTAAAACAAGTTTCTAATTCTTCCAATATTCATTCCTTATTAATTCCAAGCCTCTGCGTAGCAGGATCTGCTAGCAAATTCCTGCTGTTTGGGGCCACCAAGATGATTCTGTTTTATCCCAAAGCCTCTGCTGTGTCTTGTGTTGTTGTCTGTATACAGCAATGCAAGACTTGAAGTCCTTAGGATGTGACAGGCCATAAAGAAAATTACATTAAGCTCACTTCTGTCTGCAGCATACAGGTTTTGATGCCTTCTGGAGAGAAACTTTATGAATTTCTGTCAGTTGCATTTACATAGGTTGAATAAAAAACTTGTGAGCTCAGAGGTAACAACAGTGGCCACTTTGTTCTCCAGGTGCTGTCAAGCCTTTTACTGAGAGACAAAACTAGCTTGTGGAAAACAAAGATTTCCTGAAGTCCATTTTGATAAATAAACTTCTGAAAGTACAACTAATTATCTTTGCACTTCCTTTTCCATCAGCCTAGGCCTTCAATGACCTTTAATATACGTGTAAATTAGTTTATGAAGTAACTGACTATTTACACTATATTTAAATTTATATTTATACATATTTATATTTACATTAAAAATATGCATTTATGAATTTATTTGAAGTCAAACACTACAGAAAAGATTTTCAACCAAAATGAAATTTTGCATGGTACACCCATGTGAACACACTAGAACACTGAAACCTTACTGTAATATGTTCAGAGACTTAGATGTTAGATGACATCTCAGAGGGCATACTATAAAGCACATAATATATAGAGTATATTACATAAATAAATGTGTTTTTCACTTCTCCCTCAGCCTCAATTTCCCCACATTTTTTTTTGCTGACATTTGATCATTGTTTTTAGAGGAAGAATTTGAATGATTTGATATATGTATTTACGTGCTATATCCAACAAAATTGAAGTAAGGTGGAAAAAGGAATTAGTTCATTAGCTGGTGTTACTTGTGAAATAATAGTAAAAGAGCTAACAGATCTGTCACTTAATTGGCATCTTTGGTTTTCAAAACCTGGGGTTTAGTGGGTAGTATTCTCATGACTTGATTTCCAGCTGCAAGTTGGATGATGATATTATCAGAGCATCACTTCACTTCTGGACTGTGTCTGTAAATTTTGTGACCAGAAAAGACAAAAAGAGCTAAAACATACAATTAAAAGGTGGTAACTGAAAGAGCATATACGTCTTGCAAAGGGTTGATTCTCCAGAAAATTCATTTGCTTGGTCATATTTGATCAGACATTTATCTAGACAATGGACTTTTTGTATATGATCAGGGCAGAAATGTACTATGACTGGAATATGAAGAGAGTTCATTTTTCTCTGATGAATAATGAACCATCTTGATGATCATTATTGGAAGATAAAAAATGAACCAGTTTTCATGCATAATATATAATATCTGATATATCTGAACATTAAGTCCCTGGTTGAGGATTGTGTAATTATGAAACATGTTAAAGATAAATATAGAAGGAGATACAATTTATTCAGATGAAAACAAATCTGAGAAGGATAGTATTTTCTGCTAGTCTCTTCACATAATAAAAAGAGAAACTGGAACATTTTTGAATCGTCATTGCTGAAGACCATATGTACTCAAATATAAGTATTTTGTATTGCAATTACAAAAAGACTGAGAGAAGTTAGCTGTAAATAGGATCTTCTAGATTCTGACAACAGTATACTACAACTTCTTTGGCAATTGATAGTGCAAATAAAAAGGATAACATGGCTTATGTTCAACTTTCTTCAAGCAGCACAGGGTTGAAAAGGAAAGCTGAACCCTAGTCTTTCAAGCACAGTACTTGTATTGACAAGATTATACATCCTGTCTGCAATAAATCTGAAAAGATGAAAAGTCGCAATTTATTAAAACACACACTGAAGATACAAGAACTGCCTCAGTTTTCCCCTTGCCAAAACCTGCAAACACCCATTATGCCAGGTATTGTTATTTAGAAAATAGATTTGTTAATATGTGTTAATATACATTTATTGTCCAACTCCCTATTTGGCCAAATTCAGTGCACATTTTGATGTCAATCTGTGAACTTGAAAGATTGAAAAAGTTTTGTGTTGTTATGTATTCTGTCATGAATAAATTGTAAAGGCATGACAAGCAATTAACTGTGTTTTTATGCTTGGTACCCCAGTAACACAAACACAAACTTTTGCAAGATATACGTAAAATGAACTGTGGACACAATTCCATATTAAGATTTTTGTATTTGGGATGCATATATGGGATAATAATGTAAACATTTTGCAAAATTCCAACTTTTGCTCTTTCTTTTTTTTTCTTTAGTCAAAATGAATAAGCAAGAAACATTGAAATTGATGGGTGTCAAAATTTTTTGTGGCTAAGAAAGAGAAGTAGCCTCATTTTACAAAGCTGTTCTTTGAAGTGTTGCTATCAATTAATCTTGTGAAAACATGAATTTGTCGAGCTATATTTAGGGGCAAGAAATGATAAAATATTGCACGAATCTTTTCTTTTAGATGCAGTCTGAGCAAGTAGCAATTTTTACCAAGAACTTAAACAAATTTTCTCTTGCAGATACCGTACTCAGCCCGGCAGGTTAGGCAGTCACATATTCTCTCCCTCCTTGTGGCAAGTAAAGCTGCATGTGTTGTGGTTCCCTGTTAAGTTTGCCGAGTCTGCAGGTGCAGTACAGGCAATCTGACCCTGTGTAATAGGGTCAACGATCCTCAGAATGGTCTGTACCACACAGCAGCTGCTGTGGAAACATACCATTGTAACTGCAGGAAATAGGCACTCTTGGTGGGTTGTTTGTCTACAGTTATTAACCCTGGAAAAAAGGGTAGCAAAGGAAGTTTCTGCTGGCAGAACTATTCCTGCAACTTGCTTCCCACTTGCCTCTTTTCATGAGCACTCCTGATGCAGGCAGAACAAAGATGTGTGGTAGATGCAGAATGGTCCTGAATTCTGTCTTCTCTGGGGACATCTCGACCTTTCCAATCACACTTGGGCTTGTGAGTGTGACTGTGAGGAAGTAAGCCCCTGGGAGTAATGGTAGCCGAATAACAGGACAGTCTATCCTGTTGTCCGTTTACAGGTTCCTCAAGGGAAAGCAGCATACCTGATGAACTGTTTTGACCTGTCAGGACAGTACAGATGCCTTTGATGAAGAGGTCTTGATATCCTAGGGTTTAGCCATTTTAGACAACTAGAACATGTCAGGTGTCTGCTTTTTAAAGATATACAAACCGTCCATCATCCTTCTGTAGTGACATCCTTTGGGTGTATGGAGAGCTGTTTCCTACTGGAATGAATCTTTTTTAGCTAGTACTACATATCCAAGGTTTGCTGTTGACAACCGTGTGTATGAACACATTTTCGAAAAATACAGTACAGGTTATTTAGAAAGTAACTGAACAGAATTCCTTTTAGGCTAAGGAGCAAGCTAAAGAGACAATAAAGTTTTTTTTTTATTTAAAATTAAAAGATATTAATGAAGGAAACCAATAACTAATCCTTGATCTCAGCTTACTTAACATTTTCATTAGTGATCTTGGTAAAAAAAATACGTTTATGCTGATGAAATTTACTGACGTAGCAAAAGTAAAAACTATTGCCAATACAAAGAAAGATGAGGATATCATAGAGGAAGAATTACATGACTGTGATGACAGAATGGTCTAAATGGAAGGAATGTAATAGTACTGTGTGGAAGGTCATTCATTTAAATACTAATAACAGGAATGTCTGCAGTAAGATGAGAACTCATTAACTGGAGATGACAGAAAAAGATCTGGTGACATTAGTTGCTCAGAGGATAACTATAAGCCATCAAAATGATGAGACTGCATAAAGGAGATAAATATGATCTTCGTATCCGTCATGAGACTGATGTCCAAGGGACATGAGAAAATATCCAGTGTGGGATTCACTGGGCACAAATCTCCTTGAATGCCATAGGCAAAAAAAGGTGTCCACCCTTCAGAAAAACTAATTCAAAGCAGGAAAGGTAGAGAGAGGCTCTTGTTAGGACATATCATTGCATGGGAAGTCTCTCTAAAGAATCATGGCCTATCCAATTTAGCAGAGTAGAGGCTTAAGGGAGCTACGTTCACTCCCAGGTAGTCACCTGGGAATGTTAAATTATGACATATGCATTAAAGGAAGACAAAAAAAGAAGAGATTTGTCTATAAATGGAAATAAAAGATAAGCTTTTTGACAATAATTTGCATTCATTCAACTTTTTTAACATACTCAGAATAAAAATATTGGGGATGTGAAATCTAATTGATTTTAGACAGAGCATTATTGGTTCATGAACTAGGTTATGTAATGATATGTTAAATGAAATCAATTTCCAGGAAATGCTTTCTAGTCCAGACTGGGCATTACCATTTTCAGCAGTATTCTTAAATTAAGAAAATTCTAGCTGACTTTGGAGAAGGGTTGGGCTGTTATTTTCTAGCTGTGCAACACTGATTGCGATACAACCATGATCCTTACAGACCTGAACATTACTGTAAGGCAAACGCATCATGCAAAGATTAGCCAAAATGGAAAAATATTTAAATAATATGTGATCATGAAAGTGAACACTGTTGTGACTCAGACTTGTTTAGGGACTACAGGTGAATAGGCACAGACAACCTGTATTCCTACATTTTATTACTGCATTCAGAATCCTTCTCTTGGAAGATATGGAAATGCTATTGGTTTAAGTCTTCCTTAAAATTGCATTATATTTACCAACAGCTATCATGCTATAAGATTTGGAATACCACAATTTCCTGTCATAAGGCAATGCCTTTCAAGTAATGTTTTCCTTCATAAACCCCCCCCAACTTACTATTAGAGACTGAAAATTGTGATCACAGCTGTCCATTGCTAGTCATCCATGATGTTAATAAACCCTTAGTGTTTGCTAAACAATCCAGCCTGCACAGCAATTCAGACCCAAGTATTGAATATAACAATCATTGCTCGATGAGACCTCCTAGTACTTCCCTTGGACATTGTCAGCCAGCGCAAGATCACGGGCGCCTGTGAGGTGTATTCACTCAGGTAGTCCAGCTGAAGTTTGCTTTTATAATTGGTCTAAGCTCCAAAGTTGAGTATCTTTCAGGACTGAGCCCCATGAATGGAAATTCTCATGTTCCAGTCTTTGCACACAGGCTTTGAAGGTCCCATGACACTTTATACAAAAGGAAGAATGTTAACCCCAGTGTCCTTGCCAAATGCTAACTTCATTAATTACAGTCTGCTTTCTTTAATGCTCCTTGCAGTATTAATTAAAAATAGTATTATTCTCTTCCTGTACTACATTGTCACTGGTTATTCCCAGTTAACCATTGGCTGTGCTAAAGGTTATTGTTCTTTTGTCCAAGGCTGGGTGTATTTCAGAAGTGGGAAAGACGGCGTACTATATTCTGCTATTTTTAATATTTCTGTTCTCATTACTTATGAGCCACTTGCATCTAAATACCTAGATACATATACATAAATATAAGTATCATGAATGCAAGGTTTGGAAATTATGTGACTTACAAGGATTTCTCAGAGCAACACAGGCATGAACCAATATGACACCTGCAAGATAAATGATTCGCTGGTACCTAGGAATTTTCCTACCCAAATGTCTGTGTTTCCACATCTACACTGAAAACAAGAACATGATTTTGATATGGTGGAATCAGCTGGATTTTGAAAGCATTTTGGGATTCATCAGGTTTCACAGTGCTATAGAATTTTAAGATCATCATTGTACACATATTGTATTGTATATGTATTGCCATTTTTAATCATTTGTACCTTTAGTAACATTGTGTTGAATTTTGGTGAAATTATGTGTATATATATATGTATATATATACACACTTATCTTTTCATGTAGGCCTGGAAGCCCTACCTCAGTACTGCAAAATCTTTCCTTGCCTAAATGACACTATAAGCAATAAATCGCATTACAATGGATGGAGTTTTGGTACACATCCAAACAGCTAGATGTATTTTGACTCATAATTTCTATAATATATTGTTCTATATATTTTGATTTCATAATTTGAAGATTTGTTGCTTGCATATGTCTACATTTCTAGAAGAACATCCTGTTTTGTCCGACAAAAAGTATGTTTCCTCATGTTGTATCAAAATCGGCCAATTTCTACTATAAAATTGCTCTCAGTGTTCAGTAACATTAGCAAAGAAATTCCTTGGAGTTTTCTGTCCTTGATATCCATGCAGAGAAAATTCAGGTAGAGAGTTTCAACAAAATACTTTGACATATTTTTTGACTGTATTTTATAAAAGTCTCTGGTAATCAGAAAAATCATTAATTTTAAAGGAAGTATTTCTTATGTGATTTTTAAAGTAAGAGTTTATTTGAAAATCACATTAGGAGTCCGGTGAGGTTTCCTGAGAAAGTACGCATGGGAGGCCTGCAACATTCACCCCAAACTTTCTTCAGAGTCAAGAATAAGAGACAGTTCATTTGGACACATTCAAGTATCCAAAACAGGTCACAACAATCACTTTCTATTTCTTCTCCTGATCCTGAATCCTGACACTGAGAATTATTCCTTGACCCCCAATTCGTAGCTGATTTTTTGTGCTAACTGTGAATGAAGACAATGTGTCAAAGGGAGACTGGTGGCTGTATCCACAAAGCCACTTATCTGTCATAGTGGCCATTGCAGTATAATTGAGATTTCTATTAAATTCACAGATGAAAGAGACAGTTGACTGTGCAATTGGCACCAACTTACCATAACATTTCCCATCACCTGGGTCAAGACGACAAGCCTGTAGTTGCTCCATCCTCCTTCTGGGCCACCTTGTAGATGGGCATCACATTTCTTTCGGTAACTGAGACCTCCTCAGTTAGTCAGGACTTCTGGTAAATGACTGAGCATGGCTCAGTGAGCTCTTCTGTCAGCTCCATCGGGGCGCTCAGGTGCATTCTGTCTGGCCTCACAAACCTGAGTGTGGCTAAGTGGTATAGCAGGTCACTGACCGTTTTCCTGGGATTGTGAGGTCTTCATTCTGCTCTTTCTCCCAGGTCAAGTGGCTGGGTACCCGAGGAACAAGTAGTACTACTCTTAAAGACTGAGGCAAAGAAGGCATTAGGTACTTCAGCCTTATCCTCATCCTTTGTTGCTGTGTTTTCTCCCACATCCAATACAAACATGGAGATTCTCCTTATTTGTTGCTGATTTGTTTATAGAAACATTTTTCATTGTCTTTTACAGCAGTGGCCAGATTAAGTTCTAATTCAGTTTTGGGCCTTTAATTTTCTCCCTGCATAACCTCACAACCTTGTTGCTATCCTCTTGAGTTGCCTTCCACAATGCTCTTTCCCTCAGTTCCAGCCAAAGCTCTTTGTTCAGCCAGGCCAGTCTTCCTCACTGGCTCATCTTTTCACACATGAAGATGTCTTGCTCCTGCACCTTTAGCATTTCCTTCATGTTCCAGCCTTCCTGGACTCCTTTCCGCTTCAGGACTGCCTCCCAAGGGAGTCTCTCAAACAGACTCCTAAACAGGCCAAAGTCTGCCCTCTGAAAATCCAAGTCTTTCTGACCCCTCTCCTCACTTCCCCAAGACTCAAAAACTTTATTGTTTCATGATAGCTGTGCCCAAGGTGGCTTCCAACTGTCACATCTTTAAAAGTGTTTGTCTGTTCACAAACATCAGATCCATTGGTCGCCTTCCCTAGTTGGTTTGCTCACCAGCTGTGTCAGGAAGTTAGCAGTCACACACTGCAGGGATCTTTTTCCTCTAGGCTGTTGTACTTCCAGACAACATCTGGTAAATTGAAGTCCCTCTCAGGAACAAGGGCCAGCAATCTCAAGACTTCTCTCAGCTGCTTATAGTGTATTTCAGTTGCCTCTTCATCCTGATTAGGTGGTCTATAACAAAGTCCAACTAGGAAAACTGCCTTGCTGACCTTCCCCCTGATTCTTACCCAGAAACATTCAACCTTATCATCCCCATCATTAAGCTCTAGACAATCAAAACATTCCTTAAAATAAAGAGCTACCCCACTGTCTCTTCTCCCCGCCCATCCCTTCTGGAGTAATGCTTATGTGAATCCTTCTAATTAGTGAGGTGATAGGACTGTAGTCATCAGTAGTTGAATAATTTGGGTTTGGGCTTCATTTTCATCATCTCCATATGGAGCGATGACTCTGTTTTCCTAATGGTGGATAAAAATTGTGAAATGATAAGGGGAAAAATGCTGGAGAGCATCTGCATGAAACAAAAATGATATGGGACATTTGGCAGAGACACTGCAAAGAGAATTAGACAAATTAGAGGGCTGGACAGTCACTGAATGAAGTTTAACAAAGACAAGTCTTGGATTCTGCACCTGGGACAGGGAAACCCTGCCTGTATGTACAGAGTGGGGAATGAGATGCTGGAAAGCAGCGCCACAGAAAGGGCCCTGAGGGTCCTGACTGCTGACAAGGTGAATCTGAGTCAGCAGGGCCCCGGCAGCCAGGTGGGCCAGCGGCGTCCTTTAGGGCATCAGGCACAACATCGCCAGCCAGGCAAGGGAGGGATTGTCCCAGTTACATGGAATTGCCTTCACCAACTTGTAATTGAATTCAGCTGAAATATCTGCCTGTGGTTTTAAGTTGAATTTACTCACACTCTTTTGAACCGTCACACAATTTTGAACTTTGAGGTCTGCTGTTATTATTTTTTTCTTGCCAGCTAAATTGGCTATTTATGAACTTTTATCTTGGAATCGGATATTGTAATTTAAATTCACACTTTTGTGAATAGATTATAGAAATTTAACTATCTTTCAAGGATAAATTTGAATTTCAGTTTGAAAATTAGAAATAATCAATTAAGTATCTCATGTTTGTGTCAAGCTGTGGTGTTCAGGCCTGTTTTTTTCACTGACTTTGATAATCTGCTAAATTGAAGATTGTCAGCAGTTTCAAGCAGATCATTTAACTTATGTACTAGTTGTGTGAAATATGTAAAGGATGACAAATCCATAATTCTCATTTGTTAGATTATTTATTAGATTATATTATTTTCAGTGGTTACTATTTGCTAGCATTTCACAAAAACAGTAGCCTAAATCATATAACAGCCTTGCCAAAGTCCACTGGAACCTGGAAGTGTAGCAGTGTAGGAGTCACACTGACCCTCAATTTTTATGTCATTCTATTTTCATATCATTTGAATAAACCAAATTAATTTACATGAATATAGGAAGTAATTAAATATTACTAGAGCTAATATGAGTTCACTCTTGTAATTTAGCTATCTTATCACTGGAACAAAGAAAATGCAAAGGTAAAACTGCAGTGAGTTCTGTAATACTTGTCAGTTTACCCCTCAAATGAAACATAGGTACTTAACGTGAGAATGGTCTTAGCATTCAAAATCCTGCATATTAAACATAGCTTGTTCTGAGTAATGCTCATCTGAATTCCAAACATTCTTTTAAAAAGTATTTTCATTGAGAGATCAAATGTATAAGCAGATTTTCAAAACTGACTTGGTGTTGTGATTTCTAATGGTATTCAAGATTTTTCTCTTTTCTTAAGTGATAAAGCTCTAGTTTAAAAACGAGCATGTTATTTATGTGTGCTCAAGAATAATTCTGCTTGCTTCATTTCATTGTATGTAATAGAATTTGGATAATTTAACTCAAACTAGATTCTCAGATGATCTAATAGAATTATTATGTAATTTAATAAAATATTATTTAAAAATAAAACTAATTTAAAATTTCAGTTTTAACATAAAATATAGGAAGTACTACCATGGAACATTTTCACACTGAGCAAGAAATTGGGAAAATTGTCTCTCTTCAAAGTAACTTGTGGTGAAGCTCACAGTCTCTACAAAAAAAAAAAGAAATAATAAGAATCTGAAAAAGGCTGATTCCCACCAGATCTATGGTTGGTGTCTCAATGATCTGCCTGGAAAATTCCAGGTTGTTTCAGGATCCATAGGTGCTGGGCAAATCTGTAACAACACATTTGTTCAGTCAACTTTTACATATTTTACAGTTATTTCATATATGTGAAGTTTTTCAAGTAAAGGTGATTGTGCCATTACCTGAAATCCACATACTTTAGCCTTACTTTTCTTAAGAGTGCATTCTATGGGCTCATTTAAATATTATATTATATTATATTATATTATATTATAATTTTTTAAGGGAATAAGGATACTAGTATATATGGCTATACGTTATGCATGTTAAAACCATTGGGTTTTCTGGTCTGTATATTCTCTGATGTTCTGTCAACTCTAATTTTAACTATTACATACAACTAGGTCCCTGAGTCTCTACATTGCTTCAGCAGGCCCCGTAGGAAGTACCAATTCAGAGTTTAGAGTTGAGGTTAAAAATATTATACTGGGGAGTATGGTCAGAATCAGCGTGGTAAAGTTAACTTTCAACCTAATGCATATTTGAATTTCAGTCATGACAACCCTGGATTTAGAAGACATAATGTAGGAGCAATTGAAAGACAGACACCGTGGCTCATATCTTGCCACTGTAGATCTGAAGCCCACACAAACAGCACCTGTAGAAAAATGGCAGACACTGGCACTTTGCTTTCAGTTTTAGTTAATATTGTGTAACAGGAAACCTTCCCTCTAGATATATACCCATGTTCACCTTCTAAAGAAAACCAGACTCATATCCAAAGATATTTGCTCCTTGCATGCATGTTTTTGTTGGGTTTTATTGTTTTGTTTTGTTTTTCATCTTATAAATATTTTACTTATTTTATTTTTCTTCCTTATTCTTTCCTTCCCTACCTGTCAAGCTATCTAACAGCATTTTGGATATATATAACAGTGACCGGGGAATGGCACCAGCTAATATGGGTCTCACAAATGCTTCTTGCCCAGCTAATCTACCAGTAAAAAGGGAGCTCACAGGTAAAAGAACTCTGAGATTTTAGTATTTAACTGCATAAGTTATGGTGTGTGTCTTAAAAGTTAATAGATCTTATCCATGAAAAAGATATCTGTAATTAAATTTCTGAGAATTTTCAGTTTGTGGTTTCATTCAAGGAAAAGAGCAAAAATCAAGGAGAAATGTTTTCTTTCTCTTTTTCTCTTTAGCAATTCAGAAATCATGTTTGCCCCCTGTTTTTATGAACATCATGCTTCTAAAAAGTCTTAATATTTTAGAAAACAATACATTCTTCCACATGTTGGCTCTTGACCAACAATATAAATAAATAGTCATCCATTAAATTTGTTTCAGGGTAGAAGAAATAGTTCTTTTAAAACTTTACAGTAAGGCTATTCAAGGTAAAGCTATATTAGTGGATTAAGAACTTTAAAAGTTACATTCAATTAATCCAAAGAATGCTAAAAATCATGTACAGTTTCTTAATGTCACTCAGAGGTAACAGTGAGTTTATTCAATATCTTACAAATCTGATTAACTCTTGCATTATGGGATATAGAAAATCCATATTCACCTTAACGTATTGTAAGTTTTATCCTGATGTAAAATACAGGAAATTGGAGAAAAATATCCCCTCCATGGCATTTCTGCGGTCTTAAATTTAAAAAAGTGCCATAAAAAATGTTAAGTGACCTGCTAGACTTGCTCAAAATTTAGTACTAATAGAATAAAGATTTGCCTATGATCTGTATTAATAATAAAAAGAGTAATGCAGTAAAAGGACTGGAAGTCCGGTCTTTGTGACAAGAGGCCATTTTCAAGAGATGAAAGAAATACTGAAATTGCATCTTAAGGACTATTTTAATAAATGTTACTTTCTGTCAGAAGCAGATACAAGAGCAATGGCAAAGGAGAGACAAAAAAAGGATAACCACAATCTCAGTAAGTATACGTTCATCTTCTATCTTATTGAATGGAATGTATGGAAAATGCAAAACCATGATCCATTAGCTACCACAATTCTGCTCTTCTTCTAGACCAGCATCTCAGCAGGCTAATCAAATTGAACTCAGACTGCAAACACAGCCAACCATAAAGCTTTCTTTCTTGAAATTAATTTGTCTCTGTCTTTCAAAATACTTTGCATATTGCAATTAATTTATTTCCATATAATCTCCTGCTATTATTTTTTCACAGTAACACACTTTACTTGATGTTTTCTCTAAGAAATACAATGCAAAGCAGACAAGAAAGGAGGCAGATTACGAGAAAAACAACAATGAAAATCCAATCTTCACACTTTATTTACTGAAGGATGAAAGTTGGAGGCTGTATCTCTTTATGGGTAACAGGGAAGGAAAAAATTTGCATAGGATCAGACAACTTCTAAGTGGTTGCTAAACTCTTAAACTTATTGAAATTGTACGTGGCCAAAGGAGATCAGTGCAGGACTGTGTGAGGCTCGTCAGTGTTCTGATTCTGCCATACAAGCCCCATAACCCCTGTCATCTGGGATACACTTCTGCATACAACAGTCCAGCTATGCACAGAGGATAGGCAACTTGGTTCTAGAGGAACAGCCTTAGTACACAGTGAAGTTCGTATTCAGTGTCTAAATATTGGAATGGCAAAAAAAAAAAAAAAATTAGTTTATATAGAATAGAAAAAAAACCAGTTTCATTACTGGGATAAGATTGCCTAAAAAATTACACTTTTTTTTTTTCCCTCTTAAGCATAATTTGAAACAAAAAGCCTACAGGATTCCTTTTGGAAAGTGTTGAATAAAACAGTTACAATTTTCAAGTTCTCCTTTCCAGTTCTTCCAACATAAATAGTATGGGAGTTGGATTCAATGACCCTTACAAATCATTTCCAGCTTGAGATATTCTATGATTCTATGAACTTAAACCTAAATTGGTAATTAGTTAATAGCCACTATTCATATCTTTATTCTCTTACTTCTATCTTGTTTCTCTAGGTGTTCCAGTAATCAAAGAGGGATTTATGGCTTTACTTGCATGAAATTACATACCTGAAAGTATATATCCACAGCCACAATGTGCTAGCAATCACCCTGGACAATCTTCTGCTACTTAGAATTTCCAGAATGCATCTTTATATCTGTTTGTAATTTTTTTGTGGATTACAGACAGACCATGACAATTTTTAGACATGTTTTTAGCATGTAATCTCTGAAATGCCATTGCAGCTGCTGTCTGTCTTGTTAGGGCAAAAATGGGGAGTTTTGCTGAACTAAGAAAGGGGGTGGGTAGGAGTTATCTGGAGCTACAATGGGAAGAGAGGCTCATCATAGATACATTAGGGATGCCAGGTCTACTCTTGCCTCCATTGTTTGCTTTGGCTTATCACAGTCCTTCCTGATCACAGAAGAACTTTCCCTCACCACTGGCAACTAAGCTGAAGGCCATGAAGATACCACTGCAGTAAGGCAGCATCTGTTTTGGCTTGGCTCCAGGTGCATATTACAGAGCAGAAAGGCTCTCTGGACACAGCTCTACTGTCCAAAGACTTGGACATAATAATGCATTGCATATAAAGGCTTTATCAGTGTGAAGATCAGGTTTATGAGGATCAGGTTTCCTAGTGATCGTCTGAAAAATCAGTTTTTGAAAGTTGGTTGGAATTATACAGAATTTCAATTTTCACGTCGAATTAAGGTCTACATTTCACAGAAATGTTCTTGTACATTCTAATAACAAGGAGTAATAAAGGCACTGGAAAAAAAGTTCCTTTTGAAAGACTGTATTTTGAAAGAAACCATGAAAAGAGATTTAGATTTAAGAAGTGGAACCCCTTTATGCAACAGACAGAGTTTAAAAAATTACTTAATGTTTTTTGATGTTAGGGTTTTTTTCTTCCAAACAAAGAATGTTATATCATAATCCTGTCCATGCAGTTTGGAAAATTATTTTCTGATTTGGCTTATGTATAATTTGATGCTTGAAATATTACTGATAACTCAGGATATCTCTGGAAAGGTTACAGACGTACATCAGGAAAGTTCCATTGTAACATGTTTCCAAGATTAAAAATCTGCTCCCCTAACCCATTGACACAACCACTGGAAGTTTCTTTTCAGGAAAAAAATGCAAAAATATAAAGAAAAAAGAATTCCGTAGGTATTCAGTTGTAAGGACAATTTTTTTCTTTGCTTTGTTCTATAGCTAATGCTTAGTTGACTACTTTTTGATGAATATCTTACAGAGTTTTCCACAGAGTAAATATTAATTAAACAACAGCTATTATGCCATAGGATCGTATAGTTAAAGCACATTCTTCAGTTTTTGTCATGCCATTATTTTGCCAACATAACTGAAATATATTTTAAAAATTTTTAAGTTGGTGTGTGTTTTTATTCACTGGTTTCTCCTAAGAGCTCCAGCACATTCATTCCAACACAGTGCAGGGGTTCACTAAGCAGTACACTCAGGAGGATTACACCAGTAGAACACCAGTAGAGACTGTTGGTTTCTGACAGCTAGCAGTACCCTAATAGGACCACATTCTCACTGAATACATTTTCTGTGTCAACATGATATACAAGTAATTTCCCTAAGCAATGAGATGTTCTCTGGACCTATCCACTAGAAAAAATGTGAAGTTTCTGAAGGATCACATACTCCACCCTGGATACCAGTACAATGCTGATAATGTGAACTGAGAGCACACAGAGAGGGTACTAATTTTAAGAGATTTATTTTCTCTTTTTTTCCTTCTGACTAAACTACAAAGTAAACTAAGATAGCCTATATAGCTTGACATAATCTTACGCTGTTTCAGTGATGGGATAGGGTTGTAGTTATGTACTCTCTGTGGGTTTAAATGTTGGTAATTGTAAATAAGGGATAGTAAAGCTGTTACTTTGTGACCTGTAACAGGAGTTCTGCCAAAATATAAAATTGCAGGATGAATTATCTTGTATCCCTGTTGAAGTCATCAACAAGACTCCACTAAGCTGAAATCTCTGTTCTGCTGGAGCATGATGGAGAAAGAATATATAAGCATCAGGGAAAAAGAAATATTAGCTTACATTTAGACAATATGTGACTATTTCATTCTCTAGAAATCTAATTGTAAATAGAGGAAAACCGTATAGTTACGGCAAGATGCAGACAGTACTAAGGATAGAGTTTGACCTGAGAGTAAGTCAGAGACAGGTAGGACAGTCATGTTGGGACTGCTATTTGAGGACGATTTTCTCTTTATATTGACTAACATGCTTTTAACTAATTAAAATGTTTTATGTTGAATTTCTCCAAAAATATTTCACCATAAAAACAGTGACTGTTTCTTTTTAACAGTTGAGAGAAGAAGAAGGTATAATATTAATTACCGAATCAAGGAGCTTGGCACACTCATCCCCAAGTCTAATGATCCGTAAGTTCAACTGTATTTCCTATAATAATGTTGACAGTATTAATACAGGAAAAAAGAGACAGTTGTGTATACTGGCTATAGGATTGAGTAACAGGATACAAAATCTTCCATGCCAGGTCACTGGCTCAGATCAGGATGTTGAAGTAACAAACTTTTGCCAGACTTTTCTGTTGGAAAAATGTTCTGTTGTGCCTGTTGGAAAAACTTACCTGACAGCATAATAATATGAAAGCAATTTCAGGTTGTTAAGAGAGACCGCCACTTCAAAGGATAACAAAGAAACAAAACCAAAACCAAAACCAAACCAAACCAAACCAAACCAAAAAAAAAAAAAAATAAATCAAAAACAAACAAACAAAAGGCCAAACAACAGAAAGTCCATCTCTCTGTCCCCGAGCACAATTGTGTAATGTCTCTAGAGAAGGAAGTAGTGATGCTTTCAGCTCTTGCCATGGCCCTCTAGTGGAATAACACAAAGTTCACGTTGTCACTGTCTGCCCTTTGAGTAAGAGAAAAAAAAAGAAATCAATTTAAGAGTCTGTAGACTAAGCATTTTTCAAAAGTCCTCAGCTGAGTGCAGGGAAAGAACCAGTCCTAAAATGCAAGGATAAAAGTAATAATTGCTATAATTGCTATAATAATATCATTTTATACTAATGGATATACTTAGAGAAACAAAAAATGCCTATTTCTTGAACTGTATGTGCATTCCCTCAAAACTTATATTTATCATCAACAGAAAAAAAGCTGTCTTGTAAAAAAGCCCATTGCAAGATTAACAGTAACAATTCAGAGTGATTTTTAATGCAGAACTTTACCATTAGATTTCTCTTGTCGCTTAGGGAAGACTTAAGACAATGCACCGGCATCATTGTGACATGCAAAAAATTGATTATAGAGATTTTTGTCTTTATCATTTACATGTCAATACAGATGTGCATGATACTTCAAATGAAACAGTCTGTTGATATTCAGGTATTTTTAACCTTAGGACTAAGAAACTTTTGATTATATGAAGGATTTCTGCAAAAATGCAAAACTGTGTGAGATTTACAGTAATAGAAGATTGGCTTTACTTGAACTGAAGCAACCAGAGAGAAAGTTAACACACTGCATCCATTTTAGAGAATTCACAAACTCAGCTCCTTCTGTAGCATCCACCAAAGATTGGATAAATGGGTGTTTTTTCATTATTAATATGGAATTAAGTGTTAAAGCTGAATTAAAATAAAAAGCACTTTCAGTACCTAAATTAAGTTTTGGATATGTGATCCATTGCAAGCAGAAACTGATAGAAGTGTTTTAATTTTGCTGTGCATCTTTCACTGTTCAGTACCATTTGGGCAAGTAATTGAAAGATTTCTCAGAAAAACAGTGGATGGCACTGTTGGTTTGCAGCTATAAAGCAAAAATGGAAATTGGTTATACTGCAATTAAAAACGGGCATGGGGTACAAATTCCAGTTGCTCTTTTTGATGGCCCATAAAGGTGTTTCCCTTACATGTTTTGGTCTGGATTCAGGTTGAATCTGGGAACTCAATCAAAACATTAATACCTAGAGTAATCATTTAAGCTGTTCTTAAAATGATTTACTTGGACCTGCAGTTTTGCTCCAGTAAATGGTTCATGGACTTCACCCTCAGTTTTTGGTCTTGTTGCCTGATGAAAAATTTTCAGGTATAGATTCTGAAATCATTGCCTTATCTTGTTTTAGTTTGCAAACCAATGACTGATTTCAGCAGTGTGACCAGACCCAGAGTGGTTTGTGTTTACAAAAGTGCAAGGTGAACTTAAGTATCTCACATTCTGAAGATTCTGTCTTCAAAAGGCTGATAATCGGTACTCCTTTGGAAAGCAAGCCTACTGAAAAGCTTTTAAGTTAGTGCTAAGAAGTAAAGGTCATCAAAACGTACAGGGTTTTTGAAAAACCAGGTTGCAACATAATTTTACTATAGCTTAGTGCAAGGATAAATTAATTCAAAGAAGTGTAAGCACTTTTTTTTGTATTTGTATTTTTATGTGGAAATATATTAATTTGAACATATTGTTTTGTTGGCTGAGCAGATCAAAATTATTATTACCTTTTGATATCGTCTAGTTTTGGCACATCATAACTCAGCATCCTTATTCTCTCTTTCAGTTCTTGCTTTTTACTTCATAGCACCTTACTGTGACTCCAGTCAGCCCCCTCTTTGAAAGAAAGTGATCTATCATGGCTTACAATACTTTATCTGTAGCATTTTATCACACATAGCATTTTTGCCTCATATTGATTTTAGAAGATTCTTCTTAGAGTGGAAACTTAGGTGTAAAAGGAGAAAGCTTACTGATGCTTAGACTAATGACAGTGAAAAAAATCGGCCTCTGCATTGAAAAGCAAATACTACTATAACTAAGCCACCGTGGTTAGCATGCCTGTCCCAGATGGCTTGCTTCAAAAAGATTGCATTCAGAATCAGAAACAGAAAAGGACATTTTTAAATGCCACTTGGAAATCTTTTGTGATTTATATTTCTTAGAAGGGCTATGTGGGGTTTTTATTTCACTTTTGTTTTGTTGGTTATGTAGTGAACTTGTTTGGCTCCAGCAGAGCTTCTGGAGGGACTTTCTTTTGACTGGATTAAACCCTTATTCTTTTCACCTTTTTTTTTTCCCCTAATTTAATGATGAAAAGTGTGGATTACGTTACATAACTGAATGGGTGTTTTAAGTTCACTTCATCAGCATTAGAAAATGAAGATAAGTTACAAAGAACTGTGACTCTTTTGTTTCATTTTCAATGCTTAGATATCCAAGTGCTAGATGATTCAGAAATGCAAATCAGTTTTACAGAATAATTCAGAAATAGAATTTTAAAAATGCCAGAAATACTTAGTCCTTTTTGCTGAAAAACTCATAACCTGCTCTTTTAATTATGCCTGCCTTTTTATTTGTGTTCAACCTTTCAGAATCCACCTTCTAGGTGGTTAAGAGGATTTCTTATTGTGATGGAGTCTGGCAATGCCTACACAAGTACAGTTTAATGGTAGTCAGACTTAAATCGCCAGAAAACTAAACAAAAAAAAGCCCCTTCCTTCGAGAATTCTAGTAGTTTTACAGAGCTGGAATATTAAGAGAACTGCTGAGGATTTGGGCGGGTCTCTCTGCCTGACCTCTGTGATGTCTGTGGACAGACCCTCTAGCAGCCAGCGCAGACACATTTCTTGCAAAGGAAAAGCTTGTGTACACTCATGCTGGTATAAAGTGGAAACTTGCTTCCTCTTTCAGAGTAATACACTCTGCAATTGTGCAAGTCCTCAAAACAAGTACAAGGTCCTTCCCAGTACTTCTTTGAGCAAATTTCTTTAGTTAAAAGCTAATTTCTCAGAAACAGGGAAAGAAATGTTCTGCAAACAGTTTGAACTTTGCAAATGTATGTGTTACTAGTAACTGGCCTGTGTCTGGCAAATTCTGTACCTATCACAGTCTCTCAAACACTTCTTTTATTAATTAGTTCTAATCTTAGGTGACCAGACGCTCCCATCCTTCCTACAGGAGTTTAACTTCTGTAAATCAGGGAAGCTCCTTTGGCTTCAACAAAGTTAAATTAATGGAAAGGAGCTGAAAATCAGTCTCTTTTCTATGTTTTGTTTCTCCAAAATGGGAAACTCTACTTGGTGAGAGTTGCATGTTTTGTTCTGGGCATCTGAGTTTTGTAGAGAGATTCAGATGTTAAAGTTAGAAGGAGACAGGATTCAGAGACTAATAAAACTTAATGTGTTTTTTACTTTTTCTGAAATTTTCCATACAAATCTTGTTATTTTTGGTAAACCTCTGTTAATTAAACTCACTAACAAATCTGTACCTTGCTAGAAACTTCAAATTACTCTACCACATGGACACACAGGAACAAAGAAGCAATCCTCCTTTGCAGAGGCCATTTCTGATGACCAGACTGGCAAAACATCTTACTGCTCTCAAATGACTTGGCTTGGATGTAGAATTTCCCATGTATTTCAGTATTTACAGGATGGTGCCATGCATGTATTTAATAAAAATCAAGACTAAGAAAAACAAAAGCCAAATAAAAAGAAAAATAGCAAAATTAATAGAACTGAAAGGTCAAAATGAAGAAAATAATTCCTGCCATATCTGAAGATCAGTAGGTCTATATCTGAATTTTTAGGATCAAAAGAGTAAAGAATGCAAGTATTTTGTCTGTTTTTACACAGAAGCTTCCAATTAAATGCTAGAGATTTCTCAGTCTTTAAAGGTTCTAAAAATGTGTTGGTAGACCTCTTCATTTCAGTTTTTATCTCTAAGAGCAATCTACAAATTTCTAAAGAGTAAAACCTACAATTTTCTAGTGATTTTTTTTTGTGAAAACACTATGAAATAATTTCTTAATATGTGATATATTCAGTTGTTTCTGCTGCTGTTACATTTCCTTAATTATTTCCATTTTTCCAGCTATGGATTTGTTTCTAATTTCATAGTACAGTATCTTTAGGTTTGGACCATCAGGTCAAACCTGCCTTAATTTTGTTTTTAGCAACTATTAGAAACTAACCTCCTTGTTAGGGCAGATTGTGTTTCTCCATATAGCATATATAGCTCATATCTGAGATGGGAGTGAAGAATCCCAGTTTGAAAAGTTCTTATCCTGCTAACTTTATTTATTTTATTTATCTTTATTCATGAATGGTCTGGCATAGACAGACAGACACTTTACTGCCTTTCAAACTCCATTGCAATTTAGTCATAAACAGGGACCTCTCAGTATTTTACCTAACTTTCCAAAGAGGTGTGAAGAAAGTGAAACTGTGACATGGTGATGGCTGTCAAAGATTTGTCCAGAAAATATGCATACTAAAAGCTTCCTTCACCTTTACAGTTTGAATATAGGTAAGCCATTTGAGATGAGAAAGTCCTCTCCTAGGAGGGAGCCTGTGGGATGCTGGCAAGAAATTCTGGCCTCCCATGTGCTCAAGAGGTACAAGGACAGGAAAGAGAAGGCAGAGGAACTACCAAGAGATGATTCAGCCATCATAAGGGAGATGTATTCTGCTCTTGGGTCCCACTCCCACCTCTGCTCCAGCTTTTTTGACCAGGCAATGTCTAAGTCAGAATACATAATTATGTTTTGGCGTTGTAGACAGCAATTATTTTCTCTCTGACCTCCTCACCTTCTAATTCCCAAAGCCGTGCATTTCTGATCTGCAGCACAGAGAGGAGGGGAGGTCCCAGTATACTAAAGCCTCACAGTTTGTGTGCTGTCCAGAGGGATCTGACATTTGAATTTGAGCACTTTTGGATCAAAAAAAATTACTCACAAATCTTTAGCAAATTATCTGAATTCTATCGTTTGGTTAAACACTGTGATGCTTAATCACAAATAATTTCATGTATTCTTCTTAGTGTCTCAAAGTTATCAGCTCCATCAGGTTTTACCCCTAGTAAAGCATCGGGAGAAGCTGGGTGGTCTGGGTCCCTAAATCCTGTACCTGCCTGGTTTTTGCACTATATTTTCAGAAGAAAAATAACTGCAGAAATCCCTAACGGTGCTTAGCCTCATAAGTGGAAATGGAGGGGCAAGTACGCATCTCTTCATTCTCATGACCACTGACAGGACTCAGGGAAATGACATGAGGCTGAGTCAGGGGAGGTTTAGGTTGGATATCAGGACAAGGTTTTCACCCAGTAGGTAGGTGAGCACTGGAAAGAGGTTCTCTGGGGAAGTGGTCATAGCACCAAGCCTGGCAGAGTTCAAGAAGTGTTTGGACAATCCTCTCAGGCCCATGGTGCGATTCTTGAGGTGTCCTGTGCAAGGCCAGGAGTTGGACTGACTAATCGTGGTGGGTGCTTTCCAAATCAGCATATTCTGTGTTTCTATGATAATAGCTGGGCATGTAATTTGTATTTTTTCACTTCCTAAATGACAGCTTGCAAACATATGTATTTGAAATAGGTATTGAAAAATATGCCTGTCCCCCCCAACATCAGATTCTTACTTGTTTTAACAGCTTTTCTTTCTCATGATTGTGTTTGAGACCAGAAGCTTGGCAAACCTTCTGCTCAGCCTAAGAAATCTTGCAGTGAAGCAGATAGTTTGGATAAAGCCCATATATCTGTATATTTAATGCAATGAGCCCATCTTGTGTAATAAAATACTGAAATTTATTAGAAATTAAACATTTTCAGCAAAATTCATTCTTGTTCCAAGACCTTAGTTAAAGGAATGAATGAAAATTTGATAAATGAATACATGAAAGTCTTTGGACAGTTTGGTTTGAACACGTGTTATGTTGCTACTAAGGATGCATGTAAGCTGGGAGTCAAACCATGATTTCCTGAATGATGGGCAGGTTTAATCTTTTTCCAAAGCTTGTATTTTGAATCAGGGTCTGCATGTAGCTGTAGATTTTATTTTTTTTAATATTGTTTCAAGATTTTTGAGCATGATTTTTGCCATTCCCTAGTCATTATGGTTATGAAAGTGTGATTTTTCTGGTCTGTCATCAATGAGGAGTGGCATTCAGCACAGATCATTTTTTTTCCCTACAAGCATAAAAGCAACCTCATTAGTAAGTCAGGTAAAAGGAGTAGTATATTCAAAATGATCTTTAAAAATTTAGGCTTAAGTCCTTAGTAATGTATATTTCCTAGTTCATTAATGCAGAAATACTGCACATAGATTTTAATCTTAGAGTTAATAATAAAAGCAATTTTCACTAAAAATATAAAAACTGTAATGGTAGAATCATGATATTGCATTTAGCTCTCCCACAAAAAGTCACTTTATTACTTTCTTTTGACACTTATTTTCATTCTGGGATTAATTTTACTATATAAGGGCTTCTTAACTATTCTATTAAAATTTCCATTCAGAAGCAATAATATCTAAGAGTGAATAATAGTCATGTAAATCATTATTTCATATTAATGTAAAAGATTTTGTAAGTTCTTATGAATTCTGCTGACATGCACAATTGTGAAAAGGTTATCTCTACATTCTGCAGTGATATGCGCTGGAACAAAGGAACTATTTTAAAAGCATCAGTAGAGTACATCAAGTGGCTACAAAAAGAACAACAGAGAGCCAGAGAATTAGAACACAGGCAGAAGAAATTAGAGCATGCTAACAGAAGACTTCTACTCCGAATTCAGGTTTGTATAAAAGTTGCCACTAACCACAAAGCTTTCTCAGTACTTATCCCCCATCAAATTTTGTTAGTCTATATAACTTTTCTTCAAATGACATTTATTAAAAATAAATTGACTTTGCCTATTTATTTCTCTGTATATTGGGGAGGGGGTATTTTCTAGATTTCCTGGAAATTTCTTTGATAATTATACCTTACAGAAAGTAACGAGTGGAAAAGTAATAAGGTACTTGTACAGACAGTTTCATTATGCATGTGTTAGAAACAAAGACAGACCAAAAAATAAGGAAATAAGTATATCCCTGCAGCCAAAAATCAATACTAGAAACAAAGTTCTCTTAGTAATTTAATTTTCCCTTTCAAACTATTTAATACATTACACTTCCCAATAAGACTGCCTTTTGTTATATCTGCTTTTGACACAAACGGCAGAATATAGTCCTTCATGGCTTGAAAAGCAAGATTCTAATATAGACACACACCCATGGAAATGGGATGGATCAACAGGGAGACAGACATAAACCTGATCATCTTATATATGCTGATTTACTCATATATCTGTATAATATAAGCATTATCAAGTAAAGAATCTTCTTTTTCTCTGGATAACAGTTCTATAATGAACTATCAAGTTGCAACATTTTTGTCCTACCTTCATTGGATTCAGTATGCAATGGTTTTAGAGAGGCTGTCCTACCTCTTCTGTTCCTGTGGAATAGTTGCTTAATGACAGAAAGGGATATAAAAACACTTGAGTGGCAAATTTTCTGAGATAAAATATTTAATATTTTAAAATTTAATCTCACAACTGGGCAATAGGTATAATAAATTTTCATGCATGATTTGTATGCTTTCTGTAATTGTTCTGAAGAGACTGTTTTCTCTTTTAAAATTGTTGTCTAATTATTTTTGTTTGAAATATTAGGAACTGGAGATTCAGGCACGTGCACATGGCCTTCCAGTCATGTCTTCACTCAGTGCTGTCGATTTAGCTGCACAGGTCATCAAGAATCAGTCTTATCCAGAGGAGAACTCTGTAGACTACTCTCAAGAAATGCCTCTGGTACATGGACAGAATTCTGATGTCTGCAATGGATCTACAGCCTTTTCTGATCCACTTTCACACTTCACGGATTTGTCCTTCAGTGCAGCTTTAAAGGAAGAACAACGACTAGAGGAAATTTTATTGGATGACACAGTGTCACCATTTGGAACAGACCCACTCTTGTCCTCTACATCTCCAGCTGCATCAAAAGAGAGCAGCAGGAGAAGCAGCTTTAGCACAGATGATGGAGATGATTTATAAAAGCAGAAAGGGTTTCTTACTTTTCTAAACCACAGTGTTAAAAGACTAAGTTGAACATAAGCGTGGTGTTTGCTCTTATTTTAAATACCTATAAGGAGAGACACTGTAAAAATCAATTACTACATGACAAGGGTTTCACTCAGCCCTTACTTCACAAGAAAATAACATGGACATGAACTCATATCACTCTGCCCAAATTCACCCTCTGTTCACAGCCTACATTTGCATAAATCTCTCATCACTGGGAATATTTTTACTATCACTTCACGACTTTTTATAGTACTATGAAAATGGTTACCGCAAAAGGTATACCCATGTTGCAAAATTGTATTCAAAATCTTTTCAATCCGCGTACACTTCTCTGCCACAAATATGAGTTTTAGTCATTTGCTAATTTCTTTATTTTTTAATAACTAAAAATTCTACAAAATGTGAAGCATCAGAGAACTATTTAAGCTGGGAACTGTACCGAGGTTACAGTTTTTAAAATCTAAAAAAGTCAGACGGTAATGCTTTCACACATGAAGTTTAAACTGTGTGGGCTTCTCTTTAAAAGGAGAAAATCCATTAAGCTTTCCATGGAATGCCATTAATTTGTTTAATTTCATTTGTAGAAAAAGAACACTCTTTTAACTGTATTTTTTAATGACACAGAAGAAAAATGGAAACTAACACAATGACAGGGATTCAAACGAACTCAAACAGAAAAAGACATAGCATTGCAGCAGAAAGACTGGATATACAAGACAGCACAGACACTCCATGTTACAGTTAGCACAATTTAAAACAAGCACTACTTGTGACAGCGCTATGTCAGCTACTTATTCCAAGAATATTCAAGCTGTGTCCTTTTTTATGTGGATGAAATTGGAATTCAGATATAACACTGAGCTCTTGGATGACACTTTCAGTGTCTTAGCACAGTGACGTTTTTCCAAAGGGACCCCATCCATACATGTCCTTTTGATCCATTTGGAAGCAGAGGGAAATGACAAGATTCCCACTGCATACACTACAAACAACAAGAATTTAATTTCATATTTGGCTTTGGACTCCCTGCAGAAAACCTGGAAATGAAGACTTCTCAACCTGAAGGGAATATTCAGAAACACTGATATGATGCACTACCTCTCATAACCAGCTTGCTAGGAGGGGGCATTCAAAAAACTCATTTCTATATATAGTGAAATTTTGGAGAGTGATGTACTTAATGTTCCTGAGGAACATTAAGTGCAATCATTCCAATTGTAATAATTAAGCAAGAGAAAATAAACTGGAATAGGTTCTTCATAGCTCTCCTTCAATCAAAGCCAGAAGATCACATTAGGGAGTTGTTACGGTTTAACCCCAGGCGACAACCAAGCCTCACACACCCACTTGGTCACTGCCCGGCCAGAGTGACTGGGGAGAGAATTGGAAAGGTAAAATCTGAAAGGCTCTTGGGTTGAGATTAAGACAGTTTTACTGGGAAAACAAAAGCCACGCACAAAAGTGAAGCAAAACAAGGAATTAATTCAGTGCTTCCCATGGGCAGGCAGCTGTTCAGTCATCTCCAGGAGAGCAGAGCCCCATCACATGTATGGTGACTTGGGAAGTCAAATGTCATCACTCCAAAATCTCCAGCCCTTCCTCCTTCTTCCCTCCACTTCATATACTAAGCATGATTTGATACGGTGTGGAATATCCCTTGGTCAGTTGGGGTCGCCTGTCCTGGCTGTGTGTCCTACCAGCCTCCCAGGCACCCCAACGTCCTTGTCAATGTGTCAGCGTGAAAAGCAGAAAAGGCCTTGGCTGTGTAAGCCCTGCTCAGCAACAACAAAAACAACTCTGTCCAGCACAAATCCAAAATACAGCCTCATACTTGCCATCCTGAAGAACATTAACTCAACCCCACTGGAAACCACCACAGGAGCTCCATAATGACTCAAAATATGTCTCAAAGGTTTATTAATTTTGCTGTCACTGAGCCTGCCTTGCTCCAGAAGTGTCACAGGTTTGAAAATAGTAAGAAGAGATTAAAGTGGATTACTTTTTACATGAACATTTTAAGCTTTTAAAATCATACTATCCAAAACCAGAGCAATCATTTCTTACTATGGCCTCTTTTGTTATTGGTACCTGGGTCCTCCTAAGAGCCATTGAGAGGTTTGCGTGCCTGCCAGGCCACAGCACATGCCTGACCAACCCTGGCAGTGTCACAATAGTTTTATAATTGGAAAATTAGCAGCTGGATAATAAATCACACCCAGATGGCTATGAAAGATGATGGTGTGTCCAATTTCACAAGAATATTTATAAATTTAGGAATCTCAAGGGTTTGTATGAATCTGTGCAAACTACTTGGATGTAAGATGACCTGTAAGCACAGCTGACCATTAGAAGAGGCTTAGATACACTCACACTTAATGGATTAAAAAAAGACAACAGACAGGGTTCTGGTAATTTTCTTTTGTTTTGGTTTGGTGTTTTTGTTTATCTTTTTATTTGTTTGTTTGGTTTAGTTTTTATTTGTTTGTTTGTTGGGGTTTTTGTTTTGTAGCATATCAGAAAGACAAACAAGTATTGACCAAAGATAACCGGATATTGGACTAACCACCATTTTAATTGGATTTATTAAAAGAGGAATCACTGTGTCATAGTTTTGTCAAAGACAATTGCTAATATTGACATCTGAATCCAAAACATGATGAACTAAAAGTAATCTTTATGCCTATATTATGTCTAGCCTAGTATGAGTATTGTCCATTTCAGCTGACAAAAGGAAGGGTTATTTGGTTGATATCAAATGCCATTTGTCCTTGTACTGCCGTTTCTACTACATTAGTTTTAAATAACCAGTGTGGATTGCTCATAATGGAGAAAAAGAAATTAAATATGAATGTATTACATGATTTTCCCATTGAACTTTTACATGAGTTAGACCATACTTCTGAACTTTACTGACTTTAAATAACATCCTGAATTTCATCCCTTTTATAAGCACTGTTCTAAAAAAATTATAGTGCATCCATTAATTTTTTTAAGTTGATTTTCATTCTTCTGACAATTGCTTCAGTCTAAAGCGCCAGAATTTTTCTCTCTCTTCTTGCATGAGAAACTTAAGATAGTCAATGCTCTTTTTGCAAGGCATTGTATTGCATCTACGATTAAACATATTCAACCTGTCTTCCTTCACACAAAACCCCCAGCCCCCTTACCCAAAACAATAAATGCATCAGTCCTCCTAGGTTTATTATGACAATGGTATTTCACCACATTGCATTTTTTCTAGCAGGAAGTCATCATAGTGTTTCAGCTAATAATTACAGCCTGGATTATGGGTTAACCCTTGAAATTAAGTGGTGGTACAGACTGCAAAACCAGAATAGGACATTCTGGGGATTAATAGGTGCTACTGAAGGTGTTTAGGAGATGCATGTGCTGGTAGTCCCATCCCAGACTTTCTGGAGTAAACACTCGCTCTCTCACCACAGGCTCCTAAATGGTGCTGTGAAGCTGAGAGGACTTCCAGGGGAGAGCCAAGCCCAGTCCTACCAGCTTCCGCAGGGGAAAGGGATTTCATAACTACAGGGACAAATCCTGACATTTTCTGTCAGGCAGAATTTCTTTGCTGTCCATGCAAGTTTCATTGGGCTGAGCTGTGGTGCAAGCAAAACACATTTTTTAGCTATTTCCAGCTGAGATCTGTTTAGTGAAATCTCATGAAAGAGATGCATAATATGCCCATGGCTCCAGGCCTAGAAAAGAATTTGAAGTCTTACAGATCTTACCCTCAAGCAGGGCAGGGGGTAGCAGAACCGGCTATTTTTGTCAAGATGTCTTAAATGAGTAGTTATTGCATGTTTTCAGTAGCAGCTGTTCAAAGCTGGTGGACATATTCCAATGGAATCCACAAAACAGCAGACTTATAATTACACAGAAGTAAAGGGAGTTGAAATATTAACATCCTGTTTAATTCATGACATGAATATAGATGCTATACTAAGAAAAGAAAACTAAATTATTTCATTGTGAATAGCATGGATAGTGTGAAAAGCTACAGTAAGTGCAAACAGTTTTAACAAACAGGAACTCAGTTACTTTATACAATAAAATAACTAAATAGAATTCAGTCGCTTAATCTTAATAAGAACATTGATATTATAATACTTTCTGAATTTAATAGAACTGTATATATGAATGGAAGATGTAAAATTATTGTAATTTAAAATTATGTTAAGTCTCTTAGATAAGTAAAGGCATTTACATTGCTATTATGAGACTGTAGAATATTTTTATAATAATTGCTATTTTTCATTGTTAACCATATAGTATCTTGTTTTCTAAGTCATTGTATGCAGACAGAATGTACTTTATTACGTACTATATATGCAATCTTTTTACAATTACATTTTATACTTGCTGGAATTTTATGCTTGTTGTATGAATATAATTAAAGGACTGAAATGAAAACATCTTTTTATATGTCCTTTGTCAAACTTCACTGTCCAGACCCTCAAAAAATGCCACCAAAACATAACATCCAGTAGTAACATCCAGTAAGAACATCTGACATACCTAACAGACGAAACACTTCACAACTGCTAAACATTTAGTCCATTATGATACATCATGATCCAGTAGCATCCCATTAATAAAAATAATTGATACATTCTTTAATATGGTCTCCTGCCATCTGCTTGTTCCTGCTGCTAAGGCTTTGATTTATGGAAAGTGTTCTCAGAATGTTGCAAAATTGCTAGCAGGCATGATGATATCAGTTAAATCACTAAGAAGCTCTACAAAAACCTTTTAATGTACTAGATGTTCCCTAGACAATCTAGGATAAACAGAATATTGTATTTTAAGATGTAAAACATTTTTTAAAGCTGATAATTAGGTAGCATTTGGCACTAAAAGATACTCACTTAAGGAAGTAAGTAAGGATTTGGATTTCATTTTGAATGCCTAATATCAAAGGTGCTGCCTTCTTTAGAAGATATTTGGTGCTTTCTGTGCATGAAATGATGTTAAAGTTGTTGAGTAGTGATACAAATTTCAACTACAGTTTTGTAATAGTTTCATGTAAAATAGTGCCCATTGTTTGTGTACATCAGATAAACACTTTATTTGTACTAAAGATTTCTTCAGTCTCTTTATTTTGTCAAATCATTAAGACACCCCTATCAGTATTAAAATTGAATGTTATAATAAATATTATTTAAAGTTCAGTGATTATCTATAGAAAGAAGCTTTGCTTTTTACATATTTATTGTGTACTTAGGATTTTGACCATAAAAGGTACTCAGCTCCTTTGTGAAGGGACTGAGAGCCCCCACTTTGTTTTGTAGAAAGCCAGTGCTTATCCTGTTTAGGACTCAGACACTTAATGATTAAGTAAAGAACATCAGAAAATAAAATCAGAAGTTATTTCAGAGATTATAAAAGCCCTATGTGATACACTGCTTGATTAAAAGTAGTGAGGTTTGCAACTGACAGACAAACAGATTTAATGTTAGCATCATTTGTGGTGACAATCCATGGGAGATTAGAGGAAAATGTAAGAAGTTGCGGTAATAATCAGATCAAAAGTCTAATTATAAAGGAGACTGCAGCACTGAAGTATGCTAAGGCTTATTGGTTAAATCACTGGTACCCATCAAGTTAAATATATATCAGTTTCATTAATTGGCAACCACAAGACAAGTGTTCTATATTCAGGGTGGTGATGATTTTGATATAATTCACCACATTGTGGTTAAGTATATGATTCATGTAATAAGAAGAAGGTGCCTCCAGGCTATTGTTCCTACCATGGATTAAAATTTACATATTGCTTCTCCTTATGTCAAAACATCTGGTGCCTGCAAATGCTAACATTTCGTTAAAAAGTTTCACAAGATAGGAAAAGTGGATTGGAAACATTACATGTGAATCATTCATGCATTATAATGGAATAAGAAGCTGAGTTATGAACCGCCAGATTGAACAGTAGTACAGTCAAAGAGATTCATACGCTTATGAATTCAAGACAACACTTTGTATAAGAAGGGGAAATGCCTCAAATCCTAGAAATATCCAGTGATTTTTTCAAATGTCTCTACATATACAATCTTTTTCTTTCCAAACGACATTTTCCTTATTTCTTTTTCCTTATTTTCCAAATAAGATCCCTGTATCTAAGCATATGTACTGAAGTGTTAAGATTGTGTTTAACACATTCATTTAATTCATGCACTCTAAGATGTTGGCATCCTTACCTGATGTCACCCTAGGACACCTGCCACGGTTTCCTCAGAAAATTTCATGACTCTTATATTTACTTTCCTATTTTACAGCAGTATATTTCAGGGTTGAATTTCAAAAAATTTCACTGGAAAATTATCTTAATTATCTTGCCTCTTTGGAAAACCTATGAGTCCTTGCACTAGCACCTAGACCTAGACTTGAGACCTTTTTGCCTTTGATTTCCATGTGGGACTTAAGACGTTAATTTTCAGTCGCTGAAACTTCGTGGGGTTTTTTTTCTTTTTTTTTTTTTTTGATGTTATGTTATCAAGAAAGCTACACATCACTGATTGCTGTGATTAGTATCTACTAGTCATTACCTCTATGTGAAAGAAGGCAACAGTGTTTTTTGTGAAGGGACTTGATTCAAGTGATAACATATCTATTAATTTTCTGGAATCAATGCATAAATATTTCTAGATGGATATTTTGCTTGCAAAAGAGGAACCATTCAAAAAGTAGGGGCTCTCCAAAATGCTTTTTGAATTTTTAAGAAATAATTTTTAAAAAATTTACTTTCAGACTTCTGGATTTCTAGAATGTAACATTTATGTGGCCTGTGTCACCACCCAGTGATACCTCTGGGATGTCTCAGGATCACACGTCTGTGAAACTGAGGCAGCAGTGACAGCATTCACTCCATTCTGCAACTGGCCTCACTGCCAGTGGATTCAAATTCAATTCACCAAGCCTCTGGTGGTGAGCCCCACAGTCACGTCTCTCTAGGGAAGGACACCTTTTCCCAGTCTCACTTTCGGTCTGGATTTCTTCTTCAGATATCTGAAGATTTCCTAATCATCCTGCCTTAAATCCAGAGCTGGGTCAATTTTCAACCCTGCTGACATCCAACAGGTTCCAAATCTGTAAGTATAATACTGACATTACACAATCTGGTATTGACCTATGATAGCAAGCCAGGATTTGGCAACATACTTGAGCTCTTCTGCAGACCTCACAGACTTCTGAGCCCAAGGAGATTTGAACAAGAGGGCAGCCAAAATCTCAGACCGAGAGCACTCCCTCCTAAAAACCTGTGAGAACATTAATTTTGTTACTGGTGGTTAACAGGAGTTTTGGTTGTTTTTTATTTTTAAGCATTTTACCAAAAGACATATTTGGACATTGTATTTACTTGTAAAGGACCTGTCTTCAGCTCCCAAAGACTCAAAATTGTTTAAGTGTAATACTCAGATTTTGACAAAAATCTGTTAGCTAAAGTATTTTACATACTGTTCCAGGAGTAGGGTGACTTAAAGGAAATTCTTCTTTTTAAAACATAACATGACAACCTTAAAAGTTCCTAATATAGTACCATTTTTATCAATTAGTTTTTCTGTGACGTGCACCTCCTGTCGTCATTAGGGAGAGGAACTTCAACAAAAAAAAAATTGTATTTCTACAGAATCACTTGGAAAGTAAAGGGAATAACAACACTCATTGCAGAAACATCATTCCATCATTTCCTCTGGAAAATAGTTTTTGCTGTAAAACAGTTAATATACACATCTGGCTTGCTGTAAAAACAAACTGACACAAAGCAATTTATTCTTACCACAAAGTACAAAGTAAGCATGGTCAATTTTAAGCATGGAGCAGAGAACTGATTCCTGCAATAAGCACCCAAGGGAAGGGGCAGTGTCTCCACTTGAAAGTTAACACTCCAAATTACATTAAATTTGACTTGGTCTTTTGCAGTGGGCAGAGAATCCTTTGGGCAAGTGAAAGCAAAACATGAAAAAAACTGAAGTTAAGCAACATGGAAAACAAAAGAAGGTACATTCTTGATCTCAAAATGTCACGAATGGGATTTGGTACACCCAAAAGAAGATCTCTGCTCAAGGGCAAGTATCAGCCTGAGAAGCAGGCAGAGGAGTACTGGGCTGGGCTCTGGCAGAACCTGCCCAAAGGAAAGGGGAGCTTATTTCAGGATATTTGCAGCTTCCAGTATGGTAAGTTTTGTGTATCCCCTCTTGCCCACTGCTCACATTATTCTTTCCCTTCTCAAATTGTGCCTAATTCTGAAAGATAAAAAATTAATTCTTCCCTCCCCTCTTCACTGCTCTTCCTCCCTAAGAGGCTGGGGAAAGTGTGAGGACCATCAGCTCCTCCTGCTTCTCAGGTGAACCTGCCAGACCAGTCAGTGGTTTAACAGGTTGGAAGCTCTGAAACAGTGCCAATACATTACTAGTGACACTGTGATTATTTTAAAGGCCATATCTTGATCTTAAAAGTTACTAAGCATGGAGAAAAAATAAATATATTTGCCATTTAAGCCTTGTTGTTTCAGAAGAGCTAAGTTAGTTTTGATGCCCAGGGTATTGAAATCCAGTAAGAAATAGATATTTGGTTCCCTCAGACCCCTGAAGTCCCAAACTGGATGGTTGTTGGCTTCAGGCACTCTTATTGTTGCTAGGAGGTGCACATTGTTTGTTGATAACCTTGCTGGTGGGACCAGACTTTGCATCAAGAGTGTGTTCGCTTAACTGAGGATTTCCTTCTAAAAAAAGGTTCACGCTTGCACTTTCAAAAATAGTTTTAGGATTTTTCTTAAGAAAAATACAGTTATTACTGCAGCCATGACCCTCATGCCCTGTTTTGAACAGTGAAGTAACAGAGAGAATTAAGTGAATTTCACACTAAAATATTTGCAAAAATGTGCCTATATGGACTTTCCCCTTCAAAGCCCATTTCCTGAAGCAGATGTCGGAAATTTGGATACAGGCTATGAATTACTGTGTTTTGGAGAACTAAGTTCTGAAGCAAACTGAGAGCAAGTGATTCAGGACTATTCATAGACTGTTTCAGTGAGATGGTAACTTTTTAATTTTCTTTCTTTCTGTCTAGGTTTGAAAGACAGGTATCTGCTAGGGAGGACAAGACCTCCCTTTGGAATGGAGAATTCAACTCCCCTCCGTTCAAATTATTAAGACTTTGATATTAAGTCGGCTCTCAGGCAAGGATATGGGGATAGGAATAACAGCTCTTTACTAGTATGTATAACAAGGCAAACAAACAACAACAACTACAGCATTAATGATAAACAAAACCTGGAACCTCGAGGGGCTTTTGTTTCATAAAAGCCCGGGGCAGTCTGGTCTCGGTGCAGGGCTCCCGTGGTGCTTCAGCACCAAGCTGGAACGGTGGNCTTAAAGTGCTTTTGTTAGATGCCAGTAGCAGCCAAAGAATTTAAAAGTAGAAACAGAGACAGCAATGTGATTTACAGCCAAATTGGACTTCTGTATATACTCTGAAATATGGACACCAATTTTGTGTACAGAAATAGTTAAAATCCTAAGTGTCCTCCTCAAATTCAGCCTGCTGGTATGTGGAGCTAAGATGTTACTCAGAGAGCAGCATGAGGAACTGATCTTATAAAAAGCACTGCAGCCGTATTACACTTTCCAAGACTTGTTTCTTTCCTCCTTTATGGAGTAACTTCATAAACATGACATTTCTATTCCATTATTAGAGCATATCTGCTATCAAGAAGGCTGTGGAAACCCTATTCCCATTTAGTGCAAGGTTGCATTATCTCCTTTGTCTATAAAATGCAGGGATACTTAGGTCTGTATTATAAATAATAATACATGTATGCAATGGATGATTCTAATGATGTAGTTCAGTTTCAGGTTTTTACTGCCATTCATAAACTGCTTCAGCGGACTTCTTGTAATTTATGATATCAATAGAACCCCTTAAATTACATCCTAGATTCTGCCATGTAGTGCCCTATGAAAGAAAATGGCTTTGTATCCAATATCAGTGTAAGAGGAGTGCTAAAGGGAGAATGAACCAAAAGTCAAGTGCCCTTTATTGAGAGCAAAAATTGCCTTCTTGGTGTGCAATATGTGAGAACTGAACACTTGAAAACAACTGCTGTAATCCTCAACTTAACTGTTTGCTTTGTAGCTACGTGGAGCTCCCTAACACTGGTTTGCTATAAGCTTGTCAGAATCACAAGAAAGGTGAGTGCATCTTTCACTGTGTTGTACTTTTTGGACCCACAGCTTTTTACTCTGAGAATGTCAGGGTCAAAATACCTGCTGAACATTTTAAAATTGTCCAGCATGATTCAGGATCTTCTATGTCTTGCACGGGCTGTCCACCCTGCCATGACCTGTGGGGGGGAAGCAGAGCTCCCAGGTTGAAAATATTAGTCCTGAAGCCCATGTTGCCCAGAGTAGTGACGGCATTTCTAAAAGAGCCAAATATTCTTGGCTGTAGCATGAATCTGGGCCGACAGTTATGAGTATTTCCAGTCTTGACCCACGTACAAGTACAAGTTGTCTTGTCTGCCTTTGTTAGGCAAGGGGATAAATCCCAATGCACCCATTAGAAGATGATTCACAGCATGGTAGGCTATTGCCTCCACAGTTGTTTTTTTTTTCCCCTTTATTCGTCTTCCTCCTGTAAAACCCTCTAAGGAGGTCAAGAACTGCGGGTGGTGAGGGGACTCTTCAAAACTACTGGAGAGAACTGGCCAATTTAGCACTGAGTTATTTTAATTCAGGTGCTTTCTTCTTCTGCAATGTGTAAACCTTCCTTGAGCAGAGGACTCCTGGGGGTTGTGGCTGGAGGGGATCCATTACTGTCTTGGCTCCATCAAAGCTCTTCTGGGGACAGGGAGGTGAGGTGGAGGCACTGAACCTTGCTGGGGGACAGCTCATGTGGTTCCCCACCACATGAATGCTTTTATTCCTGTCTAAGGAATCATATTACACTGTTAAAAATCAACAGAAAATCAAGTTTTACAGAAGCTATACTTACAGAACCAGAGAAGCTTCTAATTTCAGAACTGCGAGCACATACAGTTATTTGTGTTTCAACAACAAAAGCCATTTGTATAAGATATTAAAGCTGGATTCAGAAGAAACACTATAGCCAGGATACTGGCCAAAATGTTTGAAATGTCAAAAAGATTCCTAGTGGGTTATTTTTACTATTTGCATGTACTTCTAATTTTTCAAAATATTTAATTGGAGTTTGACCTTGATTGTTACCTCCAAGGAAAGGCAACTTTAGAGATGTTCTTTTGCACAAGGTGCAAAACACAACCTTAGCAGATTTTATATGTAGAGGGGAAATTTTGTAGTTTTCAAGGGTGTTCAGATGATATTGCAGGGGATTAATCAGATTTATTTTGTCTAAACAACAAAGGAAACATGAAGAAAAGACTTGTTCTGAACATCTCATGTAAGTTTGAAAATGCTTTGTCTTGGTCTGAACTTTGAGTATTGAATAAACTGACACCTTGAGATCAAAATGCAGCAGAGGCAAACAAGGCATGGCAGGTGAAAATGTCTTAGCTTTTTTAGATAGTATTCTAATCCTATTGTACCTAACAATTTATATAGCAGAGCATATCAACTCATAGGAATGTTATCTAGACTACCTTTTATTGCTTTTACTGTTTTATTTCTTTTTTTTTTTCCGGTGCAATTTAATTCTAGTGGCACTGTGTAATTTTCATCAACAAAAGAAATTAAATGTATACAGTAGAAAATGTATCCTGTTTTAAAATGCTCCAACCTGTCAGATGTCCATTAATCTATATGTATTCCATGTAGGGAGTAGAAAGTAATATGAGTTTTCACATTCTTTGTATTTAATATTTACCTGTGGGCATGTATAAAAAATTCTAATAAATCCACAGATACTTACAATTTACAGAATGGGACTAATGCTGGTAGTTGATCCTAAACTGACACAAACCAGATATTCTCTTAATGTTACTCCAAGGAATTTTAAACTGACTCCGTTAAAGCCAAGGTTATTTGCCTTGGGGATGCCTAATGGAAGGGTTATTATAACACTGTCCACAAATAGGTGTCTTGAGAGAGCCAGGGCCATAATACTTCATTGACAGCTAATAGATTGTGCTATTGCTGTATCATAGTCATCTTTAAGGCCAAAGGTCACACCTCTTCCTTAATATTTAAGTAAAGATATTTGACTGGAGCAGAAAACAGCTTATTGCCAGTGATGGCTGCTGCTCAATTTACAAGAACCTTTACAAAGTCATGCTAATTCCTGGCCTCCTTAGAATGCATGATAACCTTTCATAAATCCATCTTTTCCAGATGTCCTTGGAAATGACAGTTATAAAACTACAAATGATTTGTAATGCAAAATGGGACTGACAGACTTGGAGATTAGTTCTCAGCGTACTAAAATGACTAAAGACTATAGCGAAAAGAAGACTTAAACTGCATCAATAAGTATCTGCCAAAACAGCTCATGAGTATCTTCAACGCTTTCAGTAAAAGCTGGAAAATAAGGAATACTCATGATTGTAATATGACAAGTGGCAAATTTCCGTCTAAGGGTCTCAGTGCAGAACTTTGTGTCCCTGGGTCAGTCTGGAAGGCAGATTTTGAATTGCTCATGCTTCCAATTCAGCATTTCATTTGTCTGCATCTTCTCATTCATGAATAGGATTTTTCATGAACCAAACACAGTTTTTTATGAGATGAAATTCTATTTACATTTACACACATGACAGTTCAAATTGATTATAGAGTGTATTTAAATTTAGAAAGTGGTGCTGAAAATACATTTTGCTAAAAAAGAAATACTCATTCCACCTTTAGGGAGAATATCTTCTTCAAGGTTTTCAAAGTATATATATAACTAGGGTTTCTGAGTGTCACTAAAATACACTATAATTTATATTTATGAATAATTTTGTTTTCTGTTACTACAGGGGAAGCTTTATAATACAGGAAAAAATATATAGCTGTATAAAGATCCATGAATTTTTCAATAATTCCAGAAATCTACAGAGATCAACAGAAATAACAGTTGTTAGGGTTGCCTAGAAATGCAGTCTTCTACCTAAGGCAAAAATTACTTGCTAATACTAAGAAAAATTAGGAGACAAGCCCAAGTCAGATAAAGAGTTAGGGTGGCAACAACAGCTCATAGAACCAGCTGTAGGAGAGCAACCTACATGATGGCTTCTATTCATGACCCTTTGATTTCCTCTTTTAGTTTCAATATACTGGCTCACGTTTGTTCTCAGATCCTTTGTCTAAAAGACTAACCCTGGGAAGGACTAATTTTTGGAACTTGGAAGCATTCATTGAGTTAATGAAGTATTAAATGAAGTAAATAAGAAATGTTATCCATCAGGTTAAGGATGTATGTTATTACTAAAGTAATTTTGTTCATCTTTTCATATTGTTAAATCTACCTGGGAAAATAATATGTATTAGAACAAATCACATAGATTAATTGGTCACAAATGTGTTCCTAGCTTTTGTTCATTTGAGAATTAGTTCACATTCCTAATTTCTACAGTGGTATTTGTAATTCCCAAGTTTTATATGGATTATCAAAACATATTTGAGCCAATTGCCTGTATCCATGTTTTACCTCATCTGTACAGTTTTTCTTTCATGTCGATTGTTTGCCAAGACATAATGATTCCTGCTCCCACACTGAATTAGTGAAGATTATTAATCAGTCATTCTGTAGTTTACGAAGGAAAACTTATTCATATAGATATGAAGGAATGGCATTAATAAAGAAATCCATTTGAAAAGTAACTCTTCAGCTTTCAATCTGTTGTTTGTGAGCCATGATCTTATTTTTCTTGTAGCTCTATTTTTTTATTTTAATAAAAAGTCTGATTTTGTATTCTAAAGCTCAGACACCATCTCTGTGATGTCACCAGTTATGAGTCAGGGAGGTAAGGGAATAAAACCTGTGCACTAATGATTTTGCCCCATCTTTTCTTTTTATGGCCTGTGGTGTGACTCTTGGGGATGTCAAGTGCAGGGCCATGAGTTGGATTTGATGATCATCATGGGTCCCTTCCAACTCTGCTTATTTGGTGGTTCTGTGATTCTGTGATTGTGTTGATCCAGCTGGGAGGTCTTTTGTCAGCTGTCACTATCCACTCTCACTGCATGTCCTTTCTCCTCTTGTCTGGGACCTTCCAGCTTGGCTCCCCACACAATTTACTGCAAACCATAGCTAAACCAACAGTGCCTAGAGAAGGAGGATATAGATTTTGACAAGGGTTCTGAGTGTCTGAGGACCACCATGAATTTGGTAGGGATGTGCACATTTATGAAAGGAAACTATGTGTGTGTTGGCATAACCTTGTTTTTAAAATAGCTACAGGAATTTGAGATGAAGCCACACTTCAGACATTGGTAGTCACTCTTCAGGTCTCTTAGCAGGAAATCTAATAGTGGACTCAGGTGCAAGGAAAACCAGGTTCACTTGAGTGAAGATCCTTAGAGGCTGTAGTGAAGGGGAACAGCAATGGCCTCAAAAACAGCCACATACACCTTGCAAACAAATGTCTCACTACAATGGTGCAAGCATGTGAAGCGTGTACAGACCTGGGAGACAGAGGAGCAGACGTTTGTGGATGCCACAAAATGTTGCCCAGGTGTTTAAAGATATTTTTAGGTGTGCAATAACACTAATATAAACTTAATGAATACTGAGGCATTCTTTCATGTTTACACTGGAATATTTGTGCCTGGTGGTTTTAATAGTGATTAAAAGGACAAAAATATTTTCTAGGTGTTTTCCCTGACAATTCAAGAAATGAAGCTGTACACAATTAACCTATTTCCCCCCAAAGTCCTTTGCATATTCCTCTGATTTGAGGGATGTAAGAACAGAGTGTTGGCCTTTATAGATGTTTAAGAAAAATGTATTTAAAAAGTAAGGATAATAATTCTCTGATATTTTAAGTTTACGAAGTTCTATCTGTTTGTATTATCAGAAAATGAAAAATAAAAGTGTGAAAAAATACCGTAGTGAGTGAATCCTTTGGTTTGGTATTCCTTTATTCCAGAACATAATCTCTGAACCTGCCACATGTACTTGGAGATTAAAAAGAAAGGGAGGGAGTATTGGATAGCTACATATGAAATCGTTTTACTCTGCCAACCTGTTCTAAACCTATAATTCAATTTCAGTAAGAAAATTGAAACCATGTGCCTCTTTGTTGGAATGATTGGTAAATTACACTTGATTAACAATTTTCTTCCTGCTCATCCCCAATATGGTATCTTTCCTCAATTTTTAAACATTTTTGCAGGACTAGCAATGAATCTTTTCATGTTTAAAAGATCAGCACATATTTTATGCACAAAGATTGCAGTGCCAAATAAATTTCTGCAGTAGACCACCTCCAGCAATACTCTAAATAATATTTAGAGAGAAGTCCACCTACAGGGGAAAAGTAGCCCCGACACCTATCTGATCAGAGATGATGAGGCAATGATGATGAAGTTGTTCACTACAGTAGACTCTGTAGTTCTTCTGCCATAAGCAATATATTCAAGGAACTGATTGATAAGACTTGTTTTCATGCAATAAACATCTGAAGGATGAAAAATGAAAATTGAAGATACACCATGTAAGAGTAAATGTGATCAGAACACAAAAATAGGTGGCTGAGAGGAGACAATACAGCATATGAACTATACCATTAACTTGTCTTTTGTCTTCCAAAAGGAAAAAGAAAACAGAAAGTAAAAAATTGAAATCAATGTTTTACTCCCTTTTTAGTGCCCTTGCTAACTCAAACCACTAGAGTACTTGTTTCCACAGTGATGTACTGTCGTCCCCTAGAAAACAAAGCTATATGAATAAACTTTATGCTATTAAAATGGAACCTATTGAAAAAGATAAATGCTCTCATTGCAAATTCCAAAGTGCCAGTTGTCTGATTCATGGGCTTGCTGAAATACCTACACACAAGTAACAAGTGGGTCATCTTGGCAAATTGTTGAGAACTGTTGGTAAAATTCCTGACAGAACTGTGAATAACCTGTGTGATGAATGGGGTCGAGAAGTCTCATCATCTTCAAATATCTGAGGACAGTTTAATTAATTCAAATGAAGAAGTTAAAGGTATATGAAGGGGTTTAAGGCAAAAGCTGAAAATAAAAATAGATCTGCAAAATGTTAGATCTCTCCTAGCCTCAAAAGAGATCAATTAAATCTTTACAAGAGAAAAGGCAGTGAAGAGGTCTCCTGTGAAGCCAGCAAAAATCAGAAGTGCAATATTTTGGAAATACCATAAATTAAGGAGAATACAATGTGTTATTTTTATATGCTGCAGAACTCCACAGCTCCACCTCCCTTTCCTCTTAAAAATGCTACCCAAATGGCTTAATACTCAAAACTTTTTGACAAAGCGTCCTGGATTTTAACACTTTCTGCCTATTGTATTTTCCATGTCTGCAACAGTTCCAGAAATCAGCCCCTTCAGTGTTATTATTCTCCATAAATCACAGAGGAGTGATTGATTCCTTTATAAATTATGTGTACCGCATGGCAGACTGGCTGGTAAACATTGTGATAGTATACAGGCCTTCTCTTTATACCTATATTTTTGAGAACCCTGCACAAAGAGTTTGAATTTCTGATTAACTGCTTGCTCCTTCTCTAATTAGCATTAACACTAAAAACACTATTCACTATTCATATTTGCTCATCTCCTTATCTTAGATTAACCACTGTTTAATATGTAGTTAAAATTATTCTGCACATCATCAATGATCTATGTGAAACAGTGCAGAGAACAAAAGAAGCTTAATCTTCCATGAAGCTTCAGTCAAGTGAAACTGTACATAATCCAGAGACAAGTTTCTTTTTGATAACCTGCACTTAATACACAGTGCATGTCCCCTCTCTCTGCCCTTGCATTATTTTGAATTTGCTTAACAAAACAAAAAATAGCTCTGATTATTATTAACGTTTTTCTAGATTTCACACGCTTCAGGCCTAATTGTGCCAACTCTTTGCAGTGGGCACTACAGCTGAGCTGTGCCATGGAGACAATGCCATGCTTACAGACGTGGTAGCAGCAGGAGCAGTACATCCAGAAAGAAAGGAGACTTTGTGAGATAAGACTTTCAATAGTGACTGTAGCTGTAAGTGTCTTGAGACAAATAGTTGTCATTTGGGCTGCTAAGATGAAAAAGGAATTGAAAAAATAAACAAGATACCTCCCATAAACAAGTAAAGCTACAGGATATAATTATATGGAATTATTAAGGTGTGACAGCACATTCTTACTGGCAAGAACCTGAGTTGCATCACTAAGTCCCGTATTTTTCCAAATTCCTCGCTTAAGTAGGTCAGGGGTCTCAACAAACAGGAGGAGTAAAACAACCCAAATTTCTTCTGACTTGAAGTATTTTATATTTAAAAAAGTAACCTGGGATTTACAGCATAATAATTCATAATGTCGTGTCCCGCAGTGCCCAGATACATAAGGCGGTGAATTAAAGCCTGAAACGGAGAGAAAGGCACTTTTGTCCCTTTATCCTGTGTCAGAGGGCCGCAGCCCCCTGCCCGGCAGCCTGCCCTCCGCACGGGGAGAGCTCCGGGGGCTGCGGCAGGCGCGGCGCGGTGCTCTGAACCGCGCGGGTCCGCTTCGCGGCAGGGCGTCCATTTGCACGGGGTGCTGCGGAGCGCAGCGCGGGGCGGAGCGGGGCTGCGGGGAGCACCGCAGGGCAGCGCGGAGCGGCGCTGTGCAGGGCAGCGCGGAGCCCTGCGGAGCGGTGGGAGCAGAACATTGCGGCGCGGTGCGGGGCGGTGGGAGCGGTGGGANCGTGCGGGCCGCTCCGGTTGGCAGCGGCGCGGTAGGGTGCGTGCGGAGCGGCGCGGTAGGGTGTGTGCTGGGCGGGCCGGCGCTGGTTGGCTTGGGTTCGGCTGGCAGCTGTGCGTGCGGGGCCGTGCGGGGCCGTGCGGGACAGAAGGAGCCGGCCCGGCGCTCCCGCCGCTAGAGGTCGCTCTCGCCCCAGCTTTGCCCTCCCGCGCCCGGGAATCGCTTCACTCGAAGGAACAATTCCGCCTTTTCCATGGGAATGCCTCGTTTCAAGCGGCGTGCTAGTGAAAGATATAGTGCCTCCTTAGCTTGCTCTCCTGCCGATGAGTAGAAGCAGGGTTGGCTGAATGAATCATCCTGGATATTTTAATACACAATGGATATACTTCGGCAGAGATGTTCGAGCTTTCACCTTGGCTTCTAAAAGGTTGAAAGTTTGACCAGACAAGACAGTACGCCCTGGTAAAAAAGGGCCTTACTATGGAGAGAAAGGCAGCATGAAACTTCAGACTCTCACGAGGACACCTAGGATCTGGTATAAACTTACATTCCACAATTGCTAATGTGAACCGTTTTAGAGGGTTTTTTTTGTTGTTTGTTTGTTTGTTGTTTTTTTTAAATAAAGGCTTATTTTTCCCTATAAGTTGACAGTAAAGTTCTACTGCATAACTACTTCCACTTTCTCATGCATTTTTCTTTTAATAAAAAGTGGGATACTATGGTACTCATCTTTTTTACTGTAAAGTTATGAAAAAAGCCCTATTAAACTTCTTTGTTTACCATATTCTTACTGTTTTCAGTGCTTGTATGATGTTTCTTTTCTTATCCTTCCTACACATATAAAGCACAACAGTATCCAGCTCACATAATGTTATGTTAATGAAAGCAAAGGCCATGAAGCAAACTGAATAAAATGCAAATACAACCCCATCCCCATGATAAAGGCAGATCATATTTGAAGAAAGCACAGCAAAGCAAATTGATGTCACCTATAAGGAAATATAAAATCCATGGGATACAAAGAATTTTCCAATTTCTAAGGCTAGTAGAAGAAGACAGATCGAGAGAATCTTCTTAGCATAGGATGGGGAATGTGGGAGGTAAAGAAGAACACACTGCAACAAATCAATGACAGTAATATACTAAAGGAAGTCAGAATAAGTGAGGTGATTCCTGTTAAACAGAGAAAGAGACACTCTGCAACAGTGGGGGGAAACAAAAAGGGGTTTGAATTAGCAGTAGTAGGATGGTGTAACCTGGCCAAAATTGGGAGACAAAAAGAACCAGAATACTGTATCAAAAAATATTCTGAACTGAGCAAGAAAGCACTGTAAGGAAATGTTATGGGGCCATAATCATACCATTCAGGCTATGCTGAAAGAATTCAAGGTGAGGTCTATTTCCTACTAACAAACTGATAAGTGGAGTTACAGTGCAAACACATACTCCCACAATATCTTACTGGGATTGTTAAAATGTTAGTGTAGATCTGCATTCTGATTTCACGTGTACTACTTTCACTGTAGTGCAGCTGGAAATCTCACTGGAGTTACTACTTATTTACAGTCCTGTGAGATCACACTCAGGATTTTAAAAAGCAAAAAGTTTCTCAGTATTCCTTTTATGATTCTCAATTGCTTGTTCAGTGAAAAAAAAAAAAATCTTTCTCTTAAAGGTTTTAAAGGGCATTATTTTCAATTTCCAGCTCCATCTTTCCTCACTGTTCCCAAATTTCCAGAGTGAGCATAGAATACTCTCTACCCAATTTTCCTTGTGTTACTCTATTTGTATAAGCACATAAAAATGCACAGGTACTAAGCAGTAGAAAATCATGCACTCATAATTCTTAGCATACTTGTGGTGTTCAAATCTTTAATAGCCCAAAACCTGGACCATAATACTCCTACTGCAAAGCTTATGCAGAGCCAGACACCCTGACGTGGCTCTGGTAGGCTGGTACATATTGTGAGGCTGTTGACCTACTTTATTGAAGCTGCTTGCACCTGGTGAGACACTGTTGTTTCATCACTGCAGAGGGGAACTGAATTATGCAGCTGCCTACCTGTGTGTTTAAATTTAGGTGCTCAAGTGAAGTAAGAAGTATATTTTTGAAATCAGAGAAGACAACGCTGAGAGTAAAACCATTACCTTGCAGAAGAGCATGATCACTAAACTTGGAGCTTTCCTGCAGTGAGCATCTTCTTGACTCAGTGTGGAGAGGTGAATCCCTCCTTCCCTGACTGATGGAAACCCTGTGAGACTGAGAAGAGTTTGCACAGTTATCCGAGCCTAGTGGCTACAAGTGTCTTTCCATTATGTAGGAGGAAAGTGGTGCTAAGAAACCTTCTTCATCTTCTCCTTCTGCATGAGGAGGTCATTTTTGTTTTGAAATCCTGGTAGACATTCAATGCAGTTAATTTCACCATCATTTACAGTAGTTCCACATGGATCATTGTAGCCTGAGGGCTATCATTACTGCTAGGGCTTACAGAAGAGGAAAGAAAGACCAGATTCATTATTCATTTGTACTGAAGGGAGAGGGAATGAATCCAGAGAGACAGAGTGGTCATACACAGAACCCGTTTTTCCCCATTCACAGTGTGTCCACTGGGCTATGCTGCCTTTGGCATGCATCAGGGGTAAGAAATACATTAAGTACAAGTGTCTGCCCAATGGGCTGTGCAGCTCCAGCCCATCTCCCAGGGCAGAGCAGAGCCACTACTGCTTTCGAGCAGGGACTGCAAAGTGACGGCAGAGGCTGAGAGCCCAATCCTTTCCTGTCTGGGGAAACATCCCAGCCTAGTAAATGATGGGGAAGGGCTGCCACATCTTTAGCCTGAGCTGGACACAGCTGCCATGCTGACACAGAGAGAGCAGCATTTTCTTCAGCTCATGACCCAGAGTATTGCCCCTTATTTTGTCTCATAAATCCATTGCTGCTAACTGCTGCATTAAATAGACCCATGACCTCAATATTTTTAGTTCATCTTTTCCTGGACTCTGGCTTGGCTATTACTATAAATTAAGAAAATAAGAAAGAATTGTATTATCTCTGGAAGTGTCCTTGTTCTGCAGACCTCCCACCTGCTATCAGCAGTAGCTACAGCTTTCAATGAGCCTAATTCTGTGATTTCCAAGGTTTTGAGTCTGGTGTTTTTTGGGGGATTTAGGTTTTCTTTTACATTCACATACGGTGAAACATACCTGGTCAGCATGGCAGGTTTACAGATGATGCTCTTTAACAACAAGCAGTGTTAACAGTGCTGACCAGACTGTTACCCTATGTTACCTTGTTTGGGAAGATATTTCTCCACATGTTGGTCCCCACTAAGGCTTCTATGTTGCTTCTTGAGGAGGATGTTTCTCGGAATGTTAGACCCCATAATGGCTTTGGTGGAGATTTCTGGGAGAGACTGTAACTGCCAATGTTCAAGGGGAGCTTCTGAGAAGAAGGCCATTATGTACTACACTAAGTTCACTTTACCCACAGGAGAAGGTTGGCCTTCTCTCCAGTTGCTGTGGAGAACGTGTGGTCTCCAGACATGTCTGCATTTTGTAAAATAAAAAAAAGGAGAGAGAATTTTGCAAATTAAAAAGCTCAAATTGGAATGATACTGGGTAGGGAAAAACATACTTGTATTTTGATGCAGAGGAATCAGTTCCAGAGGCTTAATGTTCTTTGGGAAAGCTCGGCGCTTTCGGATCCAAGCTGGTGGCCTACTCACTGCTGTATGAACCGGTGCCATTGCTTCTTTTGACATTGGCTTGGCAGGATCAGGTCAGGTATTCATCAGTGACTTTCTTATTGAAATATGGGCTAAGCTTTACAACTACCAGCTTAGAAAAGAGAAAAGTCTATGTATAGAAACTTCTTTGCCTGGGAAACACTAGATGTAATGGGCCATGTGTAACCACCAAAGGTCCAGGATGCAATACCTACAGAGAGCTTGAGACAGAGTCCACACCATCTTCCCATTTGCTGAAAGTATTATATATTTGCACACTAAAAAAGAGTAGATTTTGTCATTGACATTCATTGTTAGTGGAAATACCCATTCTGCCTCTGCAAAGCAGAATATTGCCTTCTGTTCACACAGGATTTTGCAGCAGATTAGAAGGATTTTGAACTTTGTAACTCTGCTTCACAAGGGTGTTAACACCAACCATCAGACAGTTTATGTATTGGTCTGAAGAGGTAGTAAGAGAATAATATTACACCTGAGATCCACTGTGAATATAAGGAAACAAAATTATCATGATATTAATTCTGACTTTAAAGAAGTATTTGGAGATGTTTATTTCCCTGTGTGAATTGTACTATGGAGACTCCTTACCCATCACTTTAGTACTGTTTTCATGTTTGGGATATTATCAGCCTGTTGGGTTGGCAATAAATTTATATTTAAAGATAAATTTAAGAAGGAAAGAGAATCAGACAAAATGAACTGCTGAATTTTTATAGAAACATCTCTCTTCAGTTTCATTTCAATCGAAAAATGTTTAAAGAGTGCCAGAATACTTATTTAAACTGTGGATATATGTCTGCACATTTCTTGGCACTGAGCTTTTAAAAAACTCTTTGTCAGTAGCCATCTGATACATAAATGGTTTTGTTTACAGCAAAATGCTGGCATAAATAAATAGGAATATTGAACCAGAACAATTGCCTTTAGCAGCCAGTGCTGTAAATCATACACAAGCTGTCATCATGAGCTGAAACACGTCTGCATACATAGTACCATGTTTAACTTGCTTAATCAGAACAATGTGTAAACCGTTAGTGCATGAGAGCTTGCCAAGACAAAAATTATTTACAAGTTGCATTTTGTATTTCTGGAAATTTTGAGGAGAGGAGAGGAGAGGAGNAAAATACCCTATTTTTATGACTATACTATGACTGGGTATAGTCATAGAGCAAATGCAAAATTTTTCCTCTGGCAATGCAATATCCCAGTTATGTAAATCAGAAGTCAGTGAAGCTGTATATACCAGCTGTAATTCTGCCTGTTAAATTTTTTCTTTAATTCAGAGGAATATAAACAAATAGTTAAAAGCCATGTGTATTTTTCAGCTTGATTCCATTCATCAGACTATGGTGTCTCAATGATATATATTCTGACCCTGATAGTCCTGTAACCTGCAGGTGGGTATAGCCTTTGAAGAATATATACACTGGAGCAGATTCTCAACTGCATAGACTGAATGTTTGATCTGAATTGCTGTTACTTTAGTTTGTATTCCCAAGTCTTTGTTTACAAGAAACACTAAAATCCTTTTATTTAACTGAGAGTAATAGGAAGCATAGGCTGCCCATGTTTCTCCCTGTACAGCCTGATGTCACCTTAAACACTGTCCCTGATTAGCCATTGGTATATGGTTTTACTTGGAGACCCGTGTGTTGCTGGTGATGGGAACACTTAATAGGGAAATACGTCCAGTGACATAAGACTGTGTCTTTAGCATTGCTGGGGGGTGAAGATAAGGAGCAATGCATGAGACAAAGTGTGTCTACAGAAGAGTCCGATGGCCCTTCAGTTCTGTGTTAAAGGCTTAATTTGCTGCCAGAATAATACGGCCCTTGTTTCAGGTAGGGGTTGTTTTCCCGAGAGATGCAGCAGCGCTGCAGCCATGCTGTGGAACAGACCTGCCACTGGTGAAGCTGTGCAGATAAAAATGGACAAGAGACATCCATCCTGCATGTTCTGGCTGTGCATCAGCCGCTGAAGAGGGAGAGCCAAGATCATCACCTTTAGGGATGGCAGGATCAATGATATGTCCTAGTTCAGCCTTTGGAGAAGTAACATGTATTCCTCTGCACAGCCATCCAGGTTAACCAGAGGAAAGTGGCATTTAGGCTTCAGATTGGCTTTCCCTGGTGTTAGAGCTTTGAAGGAAGCAGGAAGAAATGAGATGAAACTTTCCTGCTGCCATCAGCTGTACAAAGACCAGGTATTCATCACTAGACAAAATACTATGATCAAGAATACAATTTCCACTGCTATGTGACCTGAAGAACCTTCCAATAACCACTCTCATTTTCATATGATACTTCTTCATCTATTTTCATGGACTATAAAGAGTCAGAACTTTAGCATAGATTCCTGCCTTGAGTATTTGCTGTTTACAAATCAGATTTTCTTTTGTTTCAGAGCATGCTGTTCCAGCAGAGAATCCTTTGTAAATCTCTAATTGCTCTGTAGGCCACACACTATCTGATCCCGGTGGTCTACGATGAACAATAAAAGTAGACTTACAATAGCCTTCTTTAAATAACGCTTGGCACTTCACCATGAACATGCATGCATTCTGAGGTTTCCATTTATTAAAAATCTAGCACTTTTTATTGAGAAAATTAATGGTTTGAAATCACAATGAAATACCACTATTACAGCTGATCTTACCTAGAAAAATATGGCACTAAACATAATGGGAATGAACTGTTCTCTCTCCATTTTGCATACACTGCTGACATCCACATGTGGTGTTACAAAAACTGTCTTTGGCCTTTTTAGAAAAATTTTAATGCGTATTTAAATGAAAACATAAGTGGGTTACAATCCTCTGAAGTACTTTATTCAGTTAACTCTTTTTCTTTCCTTAGTAGAAAGATTTGAATTATTTTACATTGTTTTGCTCCCTGAAAATATCTAGTGTGATTACTATGATGATGCCATTTGTGCCACTCTGGGTACATTTATGTAATATTTTTCATTTATAACTCCTTGTTTCAGAATTTTATGATTAAACCATTAGGAGTCCAGTCCTGTAAAAAACACTTAAACCTGAGTACTGAAAAAAAACATACACATGTGCTTAACTTAAGTGCTCAGCATTGTCCTTGTAGTAAAGTTAAGCATGAGTTCAATACTGTGACCTCTGTTTTATTAGCCAGGCTAACTGCAATGGGACAACTCAGTTCATGGAATTAAGGTTGGGTATATTGTGTAAGTCGAAAGCTGGAATTTTCTCTGGGATGGAACTACAGGGTCTAAAATTCAAATGCAGCTGATCTAAAGAAAAAAATGGAAACAAATAGTTTCAGTTGTTATGATGTTGCATAAATGAAATATGGGAATGGTGTTATATTAGATGCCTTTTTTAGTTTATGAAACAACAAAGAAAATTAAATTTTGCAGGTCATTAGTCTTTTAAAGGTAGAGAAGTATAAAAGCTATTGTGAAAATGCCAGAAAACTCATATTCTTTTTCAACTGGTCATTTATACATGGATACACCCACAACCTTATTTTAAAAATAATATATTTCATAACTTCTCACAGATTGTTCTGTGTGTGCAGCAGCCAAATAGACATGAAATTCTGAAACTGATTTAATGGAGCAGTTGTAGTCTATTGGGGTTAAAAATCTCCTGTCTACAGGAATTTAAATATGCATTTAAATAATAGCCCATAGTAATTCAAAGAACTCCTATGCTGTACAGAAGAAATACAATAGTTACTAATAGGAAGTCAGCTAAGTTATCATAAAGACATTTGAAAAGCCCCATGGCACGTGGGTTCATAGGTCGAGGAACAATGCCATGGAAAACCACAGCTTGCTCCTACCTGGGCTGTCCACTTGGCTTGCAAAGAGGAGATTCAACAGCCAGATTTTTAGCCTCCTGCTCACATTCCTCTGTGATTATTCATTCACACAATGAGTCCTATTAAAACCAAAGGGACTCCTTGGGAGAACTGCATTACTTGCCTGTGGGTAATGGGCTCTTGATTTGAATCCAAGAAAGTAAGATTTAGCAACATTGTGTTGCCCAGCTGTGGTAAAGTGTTTTGGCAAATTGACTTATAGTCTTGGCAAATGAGACATGCTGAAAGACATTTACACTGCTTCCAAATTCACACATGCTTGATCATCTCTGTTTACTAAAGAGACTGTCTTCAGTGGGGCAAATATACCAAACAGAAGGCTATAGTTTTTGACAGCATTTGGGGATGCAGTTTTCCTAGATTAATATTGTGTTTCCTCCTATTTTCTCTTTCCTGATGCATTACATGATGTAATGGCATCTCTGAGCTTCTGTGTATTTTCTATTCTCATCCATTGAAGTCCTAAGCTTGCTATTAAACAGTCACACAGACATCTCACTAGTGTCTCAAAGACACTAGTCACAACAGTTAAGTTATTTGTAAGTTTAAACCCATGAAGAATGGTGCCTGTAGGATTAGTGCCTTAATTTAATTTTTTGTTGTTGTTTGTTTAATATTTAAAATTGATTTAAGTAGCTTTTGTCATTATGATTGAACACAGGTGAAGAGAACCATTTTTGGATACTTATCTTTCTTTCATCTTTATTAAAGTTTTTCTTTTATCGAGCTGGGAAAAAATTAAACTTTTCACCTTAGACAGCAGGTTGAAGTATGACATTGCAATTGTAATACAGATGGGAAACACAAGAAGACTGATAAAAGAAAATGAACTGCAAAGGAGCCTAAGCTGATGAGGTTGACAATGCTGTAATGGTACCTTCAACTTAGTTTCAAGATGTTTGTTTTTGCAATGAACATAAGTTTCCATTGCAACATTTTTCTGTATGAAAAACTATGGCAATACCTTGGTTTCTATGGTGATGTTTTTCTTTTATGTACACATTTATCCTCAAAAAGCAGGAAGCCTACCCCTTTTTCTCTCTTTTAGTACTTAATAATTGAAATCAAAGCTGATTTATTTTTTATGGCAGGGTATCTTAAACACATTCCTCTATCAGTGAAAACTCCCGCAGTACTACAGTCATTACTGTAAGCAGTTTATTCTAAACATTACTTCAGGAAAAAAAATCCAGGTTAGAAAACCTGAGAGTGCCCTGCCTTTCCACCCCCAGATTCAATTGGCTCCAGGGGGGTATCAGGGCTAAACTTTCAAACTATTCAGGGCACACCGCCCTACCCACAAAGCTTTTGGCTTCATTACTATGATATGCAGGAGATGCAGCATTTTTATTTCTTGCCAGTGACCACAGAATACTTGGAAGAGCAAAATGTCTTATGAAATTAAGCTTTTTGGAAACATAAATGCTCTGTTTTCACCTGGCTTGCAACACTTTGCATTTACACAGCAGCACTGTTATTTTTGACTCCCTCACAACAGAGCTGAAAATAGTAAATAAACTAGGATGGCCACTGCCTCAGTTTTTCTATGCCTCAAATCCACCCTTAACCTGGTATTTTGCTAACATTTCTCAAGTGAAAAAAAAGTTAGAAACCCAATCCAAAACAATTTTTCCATTCCCAGGTTCCCAAGCTGCTGCGTTTTATTAGCAGAGTTTCATATGTTAGAGGAAAGATACCCTGGTGAAATATGTTGCCTAATTAGTTTTGAATCTAAAAGCATCTAGGATATGTGACATAATTAAATATACAAATGCTACCTGAACCTAAACAGTTCTTACAGAGATTGAGGTAACATCAGAATGATACCTTCAGAAATGTATTAAGTGGCAATGAACAAGGTCTGGATGCTATACATAGTATCTGGAGTGGGTGGGTCCCCTTAGGTGATCTGGTATGTGTCCTTAGTATCTAGAGCATTCTTCATGATTCCCTGTGTTTCCCAACAAAACTGAAAAAAGGTTCCACTAAATCCATGACAAACTGGTGCCATAAGCCAATACTGAGATGCCTGGCCGAAGTGGTAGAACAGACTGCATTTTGGGATCAAGTCACCATGCCATTATGGTGACGAGTATGGTATACAAGTGCATTTTTTAACTTAATGGCTGTGAGTCATTACACCATACTCCAAATTCAATGGGCATTTTAAGTGCAATGCAACTGGAGATGACTAGCAGGAAAATAAGAATTAAAAAGGCCTTAGGAAGAGTAGTTACATGTGAAAAACTAGGTTACTTCTGTCACTGTTCTCCTTCTGGCAAGCAGAGCTGAGCTGAGATGGGGCCAGGCCACCCACAGCACAGGGGCTGCAGTGCTGTGCACTGCGGGGGCTCCTCACTGTGATAGGAAGGGCATGACTAGCACAGCAGGTTCTCTTGGCAATGGGCTGCTCTACTAACACCTCTGGTCAACCCCTCCAGACTTCTGGAGATGGAAATTATGTGTGGATGAGAAGAAAGCAGCAATGAAATGCTGATATCTGCACGGCACTGATGGAACTCCGGTGTGCACAGAAGTGAAGGGGAATGAGATACCTTTGCTTTTCTCCTCAAACATCTCCTTCCAGGTGTAGGACGCTGAGGCAAACTTCCCTTTCTCAGTGGCCTCTGGGAGGACCGTCTCTATAGTGCAGCTCCACTAAGACTGGTTTTCCCATTCTTTGCGGGATCAAATATTCTATTTTTTGTTTGTTTGTGATTTCTTGAGAGCAGAATTTGCATACTTTTATGGATTTAGGAGTAAAGGAACAAAAGCTGTTGAAAATATAGATCAATCATCCGATTTATACTGAAGTGAAATGCCAGCTAGACAGATGCACATACATATATACACAGTTCCACCCACATTAGTAGCAATATATTGGTGGGCAATGAAGAAGTATGCGATATCATTCAATGTTGGACAGACCCAAACACAGGATTAAATATACATATATACCTCTACGTATAAAACCTGTAGAATTTGTGCGTGTGGAGTGAGCAGCTGAAGTTTTTGAAAGTAATATCTAGGTTAAATTTTCCAAACCTTCTTTTACTCTTCAACAGTCTCAGTTTCACTCTCTCCATTCTTTGTTTTCATATAACTTAATAAAGACAATATTTTTGCTTTCTGGTAACATTTGCTAATGTTACATACAGGTAGTTCAGTCTAGGCCTTGGGCATTTGTTCTGGATTTATTTATCTTCCATTGTAGAGCAGTGGTAGTCTTTCATATATGCACTAATAATGTTTACATTTCTAAAATGGAATGCAGACTTTCACTTGAGGTAAAAGATCACAAGGTCAAGGAAACTCAGAGATTAGATCTTCTGCCTAAGTAGGCTGCAACCTAGTAATTCTTTGGAGATCTTGATAGCTAATGTTAATACCCTCCCACAGAGGCAGAGGCCAAGGCCTTTTTTAGGACCAGCATTTCTCTTAAAAATGCCTTCTAAAATTTCTTTCAATAACCCACTCACACCAGTGAAACTACCACTAGCATAACTAGCTGTTGGGAGTATGACCATATTTCAGGTTCATGTTACAGCCTCAGCCTGATCCAGGCCTTGTAGGGAGGGATGCCATTTCTCCAGCTGCCCACTCACACCTCCTGCCCACTGCTAATGGAAATGCATGAAACAAGAAATGTTATTAAACTCACTAGCAGTATAGCCAGGTCAAACCTGTGATGGTGCTTTTTAGTAGAACAAACTCACCTATCAACAGCTTGGAAATCAAGTGAAAGTCAACACCTTCAAGACTGGGCTGTTTGAGTAGTAATGTCCCTAAACAATTAAGTCTGACAAGCTGCAGAAAATCTCTGGAGGTAGGTTAACTCATGAGTTTTGGATTAATTGGTGGTTACATTTAATTAATTCAGATATGAAGAGACTAAATTAGTAAAATTACTGGGGCTAATGTTCAAAGTATTCTTTCCTAGGAAGAGTTTTTGCACTGGATAAACACTGAGCATCATCTCCATAGTGTTCATGACATTTTCAAAAGGAGTCCAAGTATATCTTGCTTTCCTCTCAGCTCCTATACTATGCTTTGGTATTGAAACTTGTAGGCCCTGTTCAGCCAAGTTTGCTTTTGTGCCTGTGCCTAAGTAAAGAACTTGAGTTTAACCTTCTCTGTTGTACTGTAATGTCTGTAATAGTTTAAGACTGTAAGAGAGGCAAAGTAAATGGAAGAGGTTGCATCTGTAACTAGAGAATCAAAGATAGTTGAAAGATATAAAAGATGTAGAATAGTTTCTGCTACTTTTGCTTTATTTCTTTCAAAGCAAACAACAAAAAAGCAGTGGAAAAATGTATTTTTAAAATGAGAAGGAAAAGATTTGCCTAAATTATCAGCTTTTTGACTGAAATATTTTGACTTGTTTTACCTGAAATGGTATTTCTAGTTTTTCAGCTGAAAACAAATGTTAGCTTTGAGCAATATCAATCTGCTTCATATTTAGAGAGCCTCATGGAAATGATAGTTATTAGACTCTTACATCCTGCTTCTTCCTTTTCTTATGGTTTACAGTTAGACCACTTGTCTCATGGTCAACAGTGGCCACTCCCTAGTAATAAATTATCACAATACTCAAGAGAGAATATGTAAATTCCCCAACTGGCAATATGCCCCTGTTGCTGGGTTTTGTGTAGGAATTTTTCTTTTTGCAATGCTGAGAAAGGAAAACATTTTCTTTCCTGTGGTAAGTCTGCAAAACTACTTGCTTGTTCCCCTGAACTTCCCTGTGTCTCTCTGCAGAAAGATCCTTCTTTGTCTTGCAAGGTGCTATGTATTTTGTGTGGTCCATTGGTATCCCTCAAATCTAAAATCATCTTTCTTTTGTACTGAAGGACATGTAAGGGATACTGCATGTGGATGTTTCAGCTGTGTAACTCTACACAGATCACAGAGGTGTCATCCAAATGTGCAGCCGTTTATTGGCTAAACAGGAGAAAATGGCTCCTATAAATGGTGAATGAAATGGAGACTATTAATCTTCCTGGAACCAAGTCTATGGCTACAGAACATGTGCAGCCTGATGGAAATGAGAAAGACAGAAAGGATGCCTGAGAAAAATCATCGGCATTTATTTAGTTGCAGTCATAATGAAAATGGAGCCAAAATCAGTCACTGCAGACCTAGACAACTTCAGACTTAAGTTCTGATTCCAGCCAGTTTCTAAAAATAACATGAAAGCTATGGTGAAAACTGATAAAAGCTTGGAAATACCAAACTACAGCTGGTTGCCGGGCTTGATTCACTGCTATATTAAAGCCCCTTTAAACATCTTTGGCAGGGCAAAGGGGCTTTAAAGTGAGTGTGAAATATATGGTTAAATACTTGCAGGTGATTTATCATAGCTTGTATTGCTGTATAGGGCTATGAAATATATATTTTCTAGTCCTGTTTTCCTGGTTGTGCAGGTCTAAGGAGCTCACATGTTTTCAGGCTAGCTGCAGCTGGAACACACAGAATGAGGCATGCTGTGGGGGACTCAAAACAAAATCTCAAACTTCTCAGTATAGAATCTTGCAATATACCGAATTATATCGCTATTTACCTGGAATTGTTTGCATTAAGTACAAATTAAAAATATTAGAAGTTTAGACCTCATTCTATGTAGGTTTCTAAGTCTGGCAACATGAATTTTACATTTATATGTAAAATTTGAGATATACACTCTTCAGAGAGCTCTTTTTAAAAGTTGGTGAAAGCCCAAATTTCCCTCTTTAAATGCTATCTAATTAAATGATTTTGCCTTAGTTTTAACATGATTATGTAAATTGCCCCAGCAATATTTTTCTCTGGGTTCCACCTAATCTAATTTTAAATAGCTATAATTGGTGATTTTCTAGATCAAGGGTTGTACTCAGATCAATGACAGTTACTTGTGTATATTGATTACTAACCACGACTATGAAAATATCATTTGTTGCTTCAGGAATGATAGGAGAAGGAACAGGCTAACTCCAAACTGAAAGGAGATCAATGTGTTGCATGTAGATAAAAAGAAGCATGTTACCTGAGAGCATCAATTTTTCATAGACTATGGACAAAGCATGACAAAAAAGGGAATTCTGAGGGTCACACAATTACTGAGGTCTTGTATTGTTTTCTTCTAGCATAAGTGTGAACTAGGCTCATTTTTTTCAGTCACAGAGAAGGAGGAAATTCTCTAAGCCATGCTGGGATAAATGAGGGCATATCCATTAAACGTGAAGATACGTGCTGTGGTATTACACTCATACTCAGTGGTTTAGAAACAGAGACTGGTGTATCATATTATAAAAAGTACCCCTAGGCAGACATGCTAAACCAGCCAGGGATGAACAGCTTATGCACATAAACATCTCAGTTGCGTCCAGGCCCCCAGGAGCAGCTCACTTCTTCCCTTTCCCTTAGACATGTGAAGTTAGAAGTAAAGTATTCACATTTAAAAAGTACACCTAATGAAAACAGTGTAACATATTGGAATAATAGTAACAGACATGCTTCCTTGAAAGCACTTATTTCAAACTGTTTCTTCCCCTGTTCTGAGCTTAACACTGAGGTGGATTGGCAGATCATGGCAAATTAGTTTTTCTTCTGTAAATGTGCAATAGAAGAAGGATTTAGACCACATATCAATGGCACTTTCTGTAGTTTAAGGAAGGATGAGCTGTTCTACAAGGGAAATGGATGTGAAGGACAAAGTACATGTTGTGCAGAGCTGCTCTGCTGAAGTGCAGAGCAACCCAGGGGCAAGGGAAATGAGTTTACCAAGCAGAGGAGCTGCAGATGTCCTAGAGCCACAATGGAGGAAGCTCAGTCTCTGCAGACAGATCCATGCTGCCAGCTGGCTCTAGGCAGTCACAGGGAAAGCCTACAGCTTCCTCTGCAGTGAAGGGGCGAGAATGAAGGAATGATCTCATGTACCTGAAGAGTGATCTGATAGAAACTTCCCAAAGCCAAATTCTGTAGTGTTTTGGAACTATGACTTTTTGGCTGTCTTAGTTGTCCTTTCTGGTACATAGGTGGCTGTAGAGAGCGGTTTCCCTGGTGAAGAGGAAAACCTGGGCTTAATGCCCTGGGAAACCTAGTTCTAAGTACAGTAAACAAGAGGCTTACTCACACGTTCCCTCAGTTCAAGTATGCAAACTGTTGCTAGAAAGTTCCTAGTTCTTTGTGTTACCATGGGTTGATTTTTGGTGCAGGAATTTTAATATTCCTAATTGTTCTCCCCTATTGGACCCTTCCTTCAGTCCCTGCCTTAGCTCCTCCCCACATCAGAATATAAAAATACCCTGTCTGACACTGGCATCATGCTATTTGCCCCTTGTTATTGCCTTATTCCAGCTGGTTCCAAATGCACTGTATGCCGTATTGTTTGTTATTTTTGCATTATTAATGTTCCTTTTTGGACAACTGGATCAAGGCTGCCTCTCTATCAAAGTCGCCATTGGGCAGAGTCCCAAGGAAACTCAAATCGTCTGGGCTCAGATCCCTGGAAATTTCAGGCAGCAAACTCCCACAGATTAGGCTGTGTTACTAGACCAGGTGATGGTAATTCTTCCTTCTTTTGTGACACTAATAAAGGTACCAGTCTATAGGGACTTAGCTTATCCCTGATAATCATAATTCTCTGATGAACTCCAGACTTACCTACTGGGATCTTTATGAAGTTACTCAAGTCTAAAGTAACAAATTTTTTTTTGTGGTGCTCTCTAATCTTGAGGAAAACAGTGCATGTATTATACTCAGTGAAGAAGTCATTAACTAAGAGTCTAAATTCTTAGACTGTTTCTAATTACTTTCCTGTCTCACGACATTTCTGTAGCATTTCTTTCACGTTGTGTTGTCGTAAAATGTACTGAATACAGTGGCAAAAGATCTGCTTTCTTACTTTTGCATGAGTACCCAATTATTTTTCTCCTCCAAACAGGGAAGGGAAGGGAAAACTTTTTAGAATGAATTTAGAAATATTGACTGTTGTCTGAGCTTAAGGTGCAAGATAAAAGAGAAAATCTTTTATTGATTCCCCATTATTATTTTCTCCTGTGATTCTGTAACCCCATTTGTGGTATTTTAATTAATTTGTAAATTTGGCAATGATAAGTGAAATTATAGATGCTATTAAAATCAGAATAAATTGAATACTTTTCAGTCATATAGCGTGAAGGATTTCCACTCTACAAGCTGACATAATCCTAAACAGCATGTACCTCTTCTCAGATTTGCTTTTAACAGTGACAAAAGAAATACAGAACAAAAATAAGTACAGATTTTCTATTTTATTAGCAAAAACAATCATGTAGACACAGAGTTTACAGAGTTTATTCACCACCATTTCAAGTAAACAGTCTTCCTCAATATTACTTTCCTAAAATATTTTGGATGGATGTAACAAATCAACTGCATTCACCCACAGATAAAAACCACCAGAAGTTGAAAACTTGAATATTACTGTGGCTCAGAGAATTTCTAGCTAAAAGTAAACAAGCTAACTCCAATGTTAATGTTTCATTTGTTTTTAAAAATTGAAGCAAGTCATAAAAGCAACTCATAAAGAGGAATTTCGCATCTGGGCAAAGTGAAGGAACGAGATTCTCACCAGAAAAGAAAGAAGTGTTGATATTAGCCAGCTAAACTGGATTCATGCTGATTTATTTTTCTACTGCTGTTTTTCTTCTTTTGCTTCCAAGCATTAGACAAATGCTAGTTTTCTGTTTTGTTTCAAGCAAGATGATTAGATGTAGACAGTAACTAACTTGCTAAAGGAGAGATTGTCTCAGACAATTAGCACCTGTATTACATGGTTCAGGTTTTAAATCAAAATTAGAAATAAGTCTGTCACTCTATTGTCTGTGAACCACAGGGCAATTTTTACATGGACAAACACTGATTAGCATTTCACTTGAATTTGTTAATTTAATTAGGTTTTTTTCAGCTATTTAAAACATTGTTTGAGCAGAAGTCCTGTATTTAGAGCTTTCATGTGAAAGTCATATGGCCAAATCATGTTTGGCCAGGTGGACTGTCTATAGTGCTCAGAGCCTTGATAAAAACCAGCTGCAATGTCCTGATACTGGTTGAGACTCAAAAATCAGACTGTGCAAACAAATATATCTTGGCCCTAGATACTCGCCACATCTGCCAGCAATTAGTTATATATCAGGACTAGAAAGGGGCACAGAATAAACAAGATCTGATTTCAGAATAAGCAAATAAACAAGGAGCTTTGCATCATTATTCATCTAGTGGATGTGGAATAACATAAATTGCAGGCTTAGGTTCACAGCTGTCAATCCTTGAGGTTTAGTGAGAAGTATTAGGTAACAGAATATCTGATTGACAAATACTTTGCAGATGCTCTGGAGCACATTATGTCACCTGCTTGCAGACTCCAGAGTGCCACCCAAACTCTCAGCCAAGGTGCTCCTGGAAGACAGATGCTAGGGGCCGACAGGCTGTGGGAGGAGGAAGAGCCACTTCGAAAGCGCTTCTCATGATGATTTTTGGGGATTCTACAAATGGTAGTGACATTATGCAGTAGTGTTCAAAATATCTGTCTTTTCAGACTTAGATGAGAATCCGAAATAAATAAAGAATAATATTTTGAAGCCTGAAGGATTTTTTTAAACCAAGCATTTTATGAGGATTGAAAGAAGGAGGGAAGTCGGAAATCAGTGAAAATACTGAGGTTTCCTGACTTGAGAAATTAAGTTGCTGTTTAAAGAGACCATGAATCCTGACTCTCATCTTGCAGGAAAAATATCCCAAGTTTTGAAGATATTCCAAAATATTTTGATCAATTGCTTGAGAGCATGAAAACAAACCAATGTTGAGTTTATGTAACACAGAAGCAATTAATGACAATAAAATTGACAAATAATAGGACATGTTTAGACAAAGCAAGGCTTTCTGATATTGCATTTCACTTAAAAGATTGTTATCAACCAAAATCAAAGCAGGAAAGAATTTTATTACCTACAGGTGAGGTGGGATATGATATAATGACCTTCATTCAAACTCCAAATCATTAAAACTCTAACTGGTGACCAGGTAGGACTTCAGACTCAGGTCCAACAGCAGCAAAAATATGAACAAGATCTATAGTTAAATTGAATCAGTCATTCTAAACCTTAATACAGAAATAGTGCGAGAAAATCAGCAACATGGAAAAATGAGTTTTCACTCTAAAATATTACATTTTATTTTGAATAATTCTTAAATTCAGCTGTGCTGGAGAAAACACAGGAAGACTCTGCACACTGTCATGTCTCTCTGATACCCCAACTTTATTCTCTCTAGAGAATCCTCTGATAGTTGGCAACAAGCAGTAACCTGCTAACAAAAAAAAAGTGAGCTACTGCTCCCTTGTGCAATGCAATTCCTGTAGGTGACCAGGACCAGAGTTCAGAGCAGATCAAGAGAAGGTATTCATCTGATGCCTGATCTGAATGGCATATAAAAAAGGGCATTTTTGCATTTAAGGAATGCAAGAATGCATTTATGGAATTAATGAGTGTCACCCTGTTTTTTTTAGCCTTCTGTTTCACAGTTTTCTTAGTGAGATTGTTTCTCATGCATGGGTGTTGTAAACAGAGGCACATGTTTTCATAAATTCAAGGAAAGTTTTCATTCCTGTTCTTAGAGATATGGACAGCTGATGGATAGTTGTCTTGACCAATGGGACAAGGGGAGGTGTCAACCTTCTCCCCCAATCCCTGGCCTTTGTAGAAATACTAAATAATGAAGTCAGATCTTCATAATAAAGTAGTTCATGCCTTCTCACCAAAGTGTGTGTGTGTGTCTGTGTGACGAACAGCGTCAAATGAGCATGTTTTTCTCATCCATGGGTTGAAAATGGTCATATAATCACACATTCCACTGAAATCAGCTTCAGGATTTTAGCTGATTCTGGCCAATTTTCAGTCAGGCTTGCAGATAGCAAACAGGCGGAGGTATGTAAGGGTATTAGTTACTTTTCCTAAGCTTTGGGGAAACCAATTTTTGTTCAGAGTATCCATGAATTAGGATATATGCCTTAAAGGGACCTCAAAAATTGTCTTCTCTCCCTTTGTACAATGTGAGAGTCACTGCAGAAGTTCATAATGACCCATTTAGGTTTTGTGGGATAACCAGGCTTAAGAGTTGCAGTCATTTTGCTTTCCTCATGGATTAGAAAGAGTATGTCCTGGCCAATAATAATGCAGTCATGTCCAAAAGGAAAACTAAGAGCTTTCCTCAGAAACAAAAATTTCAGAGAGGAGAATAAGATACCTCTCCTCCACAGGCTCAGATAGCTGTATTCAAATTTCAGGGCTCACAGGAAGATGAAATAGAATAAAACCTGAATTCTAATCATACTTTACGTTGCCTTAAAAACTCACACATATACAATGGAATATTTTGCCTGAGTTAATTAAAAATCACTTTTTTCATCTTATTAACTATGCTTAACCAAACCAGTTGAAAGTTGCTTAAAAATATGAAATAGGAAAGGAACTCATTAAAAAGTGAATTAGCATTTCACTGATTTGAGTTTAGCATGATTGCATTTATACAGAACAGAAAAATTACCACTTTATTAGAAGTAATTTGTATATTTAACTGCTGTATGAATTCACCTTTGATGTAGTAGAATATTTTTTGTATTAACTGTTAAATATTATAAGGTAATTAGTCTTGCTCTATTCTGCTTCTAAATAGTGAGTTATTAGATGAACCTGATAGGATGCAAGTCTTACAATTTGTGGCCCAAAAATCTCCATTAATCTATTGGCATATGTCTCTGTAGTGGCTTGTCCTTATGGCAGAGAAATTATTATTTCAGGAAAAGTCTTAAAAACCTGTTGCTGATATGACAGGACCCTAAAGCCTAGTTTTTCTCTCTGACCAGTCCAAGAACGTGGAGAGTGTCTACAAGAAAGTTGGCATGATGTTTCTTCTGGGAGAAACATTGTGGCTGAGTAACAGAGTGCACATAAACTGTCCCAACACCTGAATGCTCCAGGGAGCAAAATTTTTCTGAATTTTGTGTCCGAAAATAAAATTAGAAAATAAAATTAGAAAATAAAATTAGAAAAAAGAAGAGTATAAATATATTTTGCAAATATCTATAGGATATGTGATCAGCTTTGTGTTCTAGTCCTTCCTGATTCTTGAAAATGTAGAAAAATATTTCTAAACCACATTTCAAAGTCATCTCTTGTCTTGTTCAGGACTTCAAGTGGTGTCAGAGCAAAGTGTACTGGACTGATGTAAATGTACCTTTTAAAATGAAACCAGAATTCTCCCTTGAGTCCTGCCACATTTCATTAAAGGTCACATCATCTTTCTTTACATTCAATGGATGGAAGAAAGGAAGGGAAGGAAGGGAAGGAAGG
>WBMY01018575.1:5918-34115 GCA_013397315.1 Donacobius atricapilla
GGGGGTCTTCCTGCTTCCTCTGCTGATCTTGTCCTTTATCACATATTAATGCATGTGCTTTCTTGTGGCCACTTCTGACAAAGAGTGTTCCCGGAATTTTGTTCTTGCTGGAATCTTGTTAGATGATAATCCCGTCGAATACCTTTTTCTGGTGACAAATATTCATCTTATCATTAATGCATATTGCTGGGGTTTCGCCAGACCAAATAACCTCCAGAATACCCCCCTTCTGAGACAGGAATTCATCCCTGGTAGCAAATACCTTTTCTCTTATCACCTGGTGCATTTTACTCTTTCCCATTACTTGGTTTCCATTAAAAGATACTGTAGTTTTAGTCCTTAGCACTAATTTATTCTAAATCATATATTACACCTTGGACCCTGCAGTTTATTCTTCTGTGGCTGCAGAAACTCTGTCATCATGTTCGCCTTAGCATTTACGTTTTCCTCATCCCTCCTTATATATATCTGCTGTGTTTTTCTAACCAATTCCTCCAGAAGCTTGTTCCGCCACTCTTCATCTTTTCGTACCCCTTTCGTTATATCAGGTCAGGCCTTAGCAACAGATTGTACCTTCAGCAATGTGTCAAAGGCTGGCCTCTCAGGATCCATCCCCCTGTGCTTCCACAAGGCCTCTCTAATCCTCTGCAACCAATGAAAGGGGCTTTCATGTTTCTTCTGTTCTAAGGACATAGCCTTAGCTATGTTGTTAGTTCTGGAAGCCACTGATTTGATTGCTGTAATATATGATTTAGAATAAATTTGTGCTAAGGACTAAAAACTACAGTGTCTTTTAATGGAAACCAAGTAATGGGAAAGAGTAAAATGCACCAGGTGATAAGAGGAAAGGTATTTGCTACCAGGGATGAATTCCTGTCTCAGAAGGGGGGTATTCTGGAGGTTATTTGGTCTGGCGAAACCCCAGCAATATGCATTAATGATAAGATGAATATTTGTCACCAGAAAAAGGTATTCGACGGGATTATCATCTAACAAGATTCCAGCAAGAACAAAATTCCGGGAACACTCTTTGTCAGAAGTGGCCACAAGAAAGCACATGCATTAATATGTGATAAAGGACAAGATCAGCAGAGGAAGCAGGAAGACCCCCNCCAGGGCAGCCGCAAGAAAGAACATGCATTAATATGTGGAAAAAAGGACAAGATCAGCGAGAGGAAGCAGGAAGAACCCCCCCAGTATCCCACCAAGTCTGAAAATAGTATAAAAAAGATCCTGTGAGGATAGTGTTTTGTGAACTACAGGGGTACAGAGCGGTCCCAACCCGGCTCACCCAGCACCAATTGCCCGGCTCGGCACTGTTTTTCTCGTGGCTTTTTCCAATTTTACTTTGATTATTAATTAATTCCTTTACTCATTAAATCGGCTGATTCATCTACAACAATTGCCCTAACCAAACAAGCACGGTAATCACAGAGGCGAGCCAGACTGGCCTGGTTATTTGGGTTCCACTGGGGCTCCACCTGGGGGATGGCATCATCCGCTGTAGGTATATTAGGTCCAGCGCCTCCCACTGCCTGTGGATGCTCATCCTCCCACAGCTGCTGAGCTTTCTGCAAAATCATTCGTTTCTCTGATGACCCAAACAAAATTCCCAAAAGAGAATCCCAATCCTTCCACGTATAATCCGCTTTTCCCAAATATTCCTCTATCTTTTCCCCCACCTACATGGGAACATCGAAATATGGTATAATTCTTTTTTCAACCCCCTTATATCCTGGGTGGTAAGTGGTACAGTTACGAACCCAAACCCTCCCCCTTGACCCCCAGAAGGAACCTGGCGGGGTGACATCCGGTATACCCCTGTCTCTTGGGTCCAGGGGGCTTCTGATGTCCTAAACTGAGTTCCTCTTCTAGTTCTAGGTGGTGATACGAGGTGCTGCTCCCCTCCCCCTACACCATTTTTATTCTCAGATGGGGCTGTAGGAACACAATTTCCCTGAGCCCTTTGCTCCAGAAGCTGAGGATACGGGGGCCCTGCAGGATCCTGCAGGGGACCTGAGGATACAGGTCCTGGTTCAGTTGGCAACACGGGAGGACAAGATGGGGGAAAAGTACTGAAGAGCAGCCCAGTTCTCACTGGTTTCCTCTTCCACCCTTTTTTCCTCTTCTCCCTTTTTCCTTAACACATAGATTTCTCTTGTTGCTTGTCTAAGCCATATTAATCCACATTCCCTTTCAATCTATCCTTTCCAATTCTCCTCTAAGTACTTCAACAAAATTTGACACAAATGAATTCTATCTGCTCCATAAGGTGGCCATATGAGCCCCTTTGGCAACTTATTCCCTGGCCACACAAAATAACAACATTTTACCATCATCTCCATAGTTGGCTCTGAGTGAGTGCATAGTCTGTCCCAAGACCTCAGCATTTTCCCCAAGGGACTCTCCAGGGATATTATGGGATCATCATCCCTTTTGCCGGGGCCCCTTCCTGGCTTTACCTGTGCTACCCTCCCAGGTTTGCTCCCCGAAGATCCCATGTTACTCACCCGTGAGATTTTCAATGGCTCTTCCCTGCAGACTCCTCAGGGATCCCCCTGGTCCATCCCTGGTCTGTCTCCTGGACAGTCTCAGGAACCCAATCCATTTCCCGGTGCCGGCCGCCACCAAGGGGAGCTGATCACCGAAACTGGGTGAGGCACCTCCAGCTCTGCTCGCTGCCCGCCGCCCTGGACACTGGAAATATCCTGGACAGGAGTTCCCAAATTGTCAGGAAAATGTATCCACAAACGCCAGAGGTTTATGTCTGAAAAGCAGACAGAGGAGTCCTGTAACTCTACTAGAATAAAGGGAGAGGCCATGGGGCATTTCCCCTGGGGTCTCTCAAATTTTCAGAGGACAGAAACTCCTTTTTATCCCAATTTCCCGGCTGCACTTGAGAGGTACAGACTTCCTGGAATGCCTAGAACCTAAGATTCTCCTTTGAATGTATAACACCCCAATTTTTAATTCTTATAGGATTTATGGGTTTTCCCCATTGTTTCTTCCATCTTTCAATATCCAATTTCATTAATCGGTAAACCTATGGTTTGTTTGTAAAGGCAAATATCTTCTTTTCCATTCATCAATCAGCAGAATTCTTCCCATTGTTTCTCTTATCTCTCAGTGCTAGTTTAATCTACCAGCAGGCCCACCACTTGTTTGTAAGGACAAATCTTGTCATTCCTCTCATTGCCAGCTTTTAAATGGGGAAAAAAAGACAATGCTACTTTCTGGAGAGCCTTTGAACACTACAGTCAGCTATACCAGAGATAGAAAATTCAATTTGAATTCATGTCCTAAGAGACAATGTTCTAATAAACCTGTCCTAAAGGAAATAAGAGGGAATAGTGGCTTGTCTTTGTTTTGAACAGGGAATTTTATATTTGCAATAATGGCTTGTAAAAATAAATGGCATTTATACAAATCAACTGTTTGTTGATTATTATGTTTTTGAAGATTGTAAGACCAATGTAGTGTCAAGGTGTTACAATACAACACAAACCCTTGAAAGTTATTTCTTATTCTCCTTTGAAAGACAAACACACAAACAAACAACCAAAACCAAAACCAGAAACAACTAAACCCAAATAACTGAAGCTTCAGGCAGGCACATTCTATCTAAAAGAGAATTCAGGCTCAGTCTGGGGAACTGATGCAAAATGGAGAGGGTCTGTAAAGTTTTGGGTCATAACCACATGAGAAACACTTTTGTTCCATGAAAGTCATTTGGACGTGGTTATCTGGCTCATTATCTATGCCACAATCTGTGCATGTTCTCAGCATAGTCCAGTTCTTCAGATGGACAGGCAGCTTGTTCTCACATTTTTTAATGAGAGCCACAGTCTCTGCCTGCCCTTCCTGCAAGACAGGAATAGAAAGGCCTCACTGACCTGCAGAAACTCCCAAATTACTCCATTTTTCTCATGACATTAAAAAAACTGAAGTTCATTGCTCCTTCTGGGATTTCAGAGCAGGCAACTTGTAACAGTGATATGATGTTCACTGCAAAGCAGACTTTGCTTCTGTTGCAGAAGAATGCAAACAAACCAGAAGACAGAAAAAAGTTTTATTTCAGGGATCACCAAACATTTCAAGCGGCCTAGAGGTATTTTTATTTCTTCTAAACTTGGTACTGGCTGCACTTCATTGTACAGACAATCAGACTTCCCTTGCAATGATCTGGATTTGATGAAGTTCTGATTTCAGTCTGCTGCACGTGCCTTGCTGGAGTTTTGATGGACTCTCACACACAGATTCCATTCCTCTTTCCATTATTAACATTACAAAACTTGTCTGTACCAGTTTGCTGATTACTAGCTTTCTTTTTTATTCCTGGATTTCCAGAGTATAAAAGAAAAGGGAAGTTTACAACCAAAAGAAAATGTTGCAAATTATTATGCTTCAGCACTGGTAACTAGCAAGTATTTAAAATCTTGATAGAAAGTAGTTAATGTGTAAGATGAGACATCCTGAATCGGCAGAATACATTTCCCTGTTTGATGAACTTTTTGTGGCCACTGAAACAACAGACTGAAGTCACTGACTTACTCGGGACAATATTAAAAAAAAAAAAAAAGCGTTAATGGGTATTTAATGCCTCTATCGTTTTTCAGCGTATTAATTGGAGGCTGGTGTGAGTCCCAACACTGACTGCACTTCTCAGTAGAGGTTCTTTGGTACTTTTCAATTCTAGGAAAGCTGCAGCTGGTGTGTGAATTTTCACAGCCCTCGGGACATTAATGGGGCAGCAAAATCACTGATATAACTCACTTGGTATTAACCAGAGTGAGGGGCAAGCACTCCAGGCCAACACAGGACATGGAACAACAACCAAACCAAATAATTAAAGTTTCTGTGACAGTGCTCAGAGCACGCACAGTCTTGAAGTGGTTGGTGCTCTTCTTTGGAGGCTTTGACGTGCTCAGACTGTGACACTGCTCAGCTGAGATGTGGCAGAGGATTCAGCACTCGCTCCAGCACACGAGTGCCGGAGTGTCACTTCGAGGTTCCTTTTATGTCATTCTCTCATTATCAATAGGACTCTGGTACTTGGATTTTATGAGCCCTGGGTGGGCTCTCTGTTGCCATGGCATTAGCTCTGCTGACTGGGTTCAGTAGGAGCACAGCAACACAGCTGCCCAGTGTCTGATCCAGAAACATGCTGTAAAAAGAAGTTAATGTCAGCGGGGTTTCAAAGTGTCACCTCAAGCCTGGAACCCTGACACCATTTCTTGCCATTTGCCTCTGGTCACACAACGTGACTGACATGAGGATTTTGCTGAGAGGAGCTAAAGATTGGTACTGGACATCTTGCTGGGAATGCTGATTTATGAAAATAGGTAAAAAAAAATCATTGATTTCTCTTACTTGCCTTTTGATTTTTAAGTGCAAAGTTTAAGCAGTGATCATTTAGACAGCCAGCCAAGTACCTCTCTTCCAAGGGTGGCAGGCCAACTATTTGAAATGCATTCCTGCAGCTGAGACTTTGCCATGTTTTCAGCCTTCTTCAGGCCACACAAATCTGTGGGCTGTGAGCCAAAAAATACAGCTTAAAATGCCATGATTAATATCTACTTCTATAAATAACTCAATATCTTAAGATAGAGGAAGTCCACTATGAAAAAAAAAATAAAAATGAGGTCCATCTGCTAATCTGTCAGGCTGACACTTCAGCTACCCTACCAGAAAAGATTGGCGGATTGTTTACAATGAAGAAGAAACCTCTAAGTTAATGCAGGCGGTTCATAACTGAAAAGAACTGAAAATGTTTTCATAAATTTTAAGTGCTCTCCAGCCTTAGTGGGCATTAAAGCATTTACAGCACTCTGAAGTTACATTTCAAGCACAAAAGTTAAAGTTTGTTCAAGCTTTTCTCCCAAGCAATTTTTCCCAGTTGAAAAAAGTTATTAGAGGAAAAATGGCTGATTTTTAGTGACCTTAAAGGCAAACATGTCCCTCGTACTCTTAAAGACATAAGAAAAGGTTTAGCAATAGGATTTAAATAATAATAATAATAATTTAAAAAATTAAATAAAAATGAAATAAAATAAGAAACAAAATTTCAATTTCAGCACGTAATTCTTTTAGGCTTCAATTTGAACAGTTGTAGATACAGGCACAGTCTTATTAGAGGTGTGAAAAAAAACACAAGGTGTAAAAANTCCACTATGAAAAAAAAAATAAAAATGAGGTCCATCTGCTAATCTGTCAGGCTGACACTTCAGCTACCCTACCAGAAAAGATTGGGGGATTGTTTACCATGAAGAAGAAACCTCTAAGTTAATGCAGGCGGTTCATAACTGAAAAGAACTGAAAATGTTTTCATAAATTTTAAGTGCTCTCCAGCCTTAGTGGGCATTAAAGCATTTACAGCACTCTGAAGTTACATTTCAAGCACAAAAGTTAAAGTTTGTTCAAGCTTTTCTCCCAAGCAATTTTTCCCAGTTGAAAAAAGTTATTAGAGGAAAAATGGCTGATTTTTAGTGACCTTAAAGGCAAACATGTCCCTCGTACTCTTAAAGACATAAGAAAAGGTTTAGCAATAGGATTTAAATAATAATAATAATAATTTAAAAAATTAAATAAAAATGAAATAAAATAAGAAACAAAATTTCAATTTCAGCACGTAATTCTTTTAGGCTTCAATTTGAACAGTTGTAGATACAGGCACAGTCTTATTAGAGGTGTGAAAAAAAACACAAGGTGTAAAAACTCTCCAAGTCCATCCAACAGTTTGTGTGCAGTAATATTTATTTATACAATTATATTCCTAGTACATATTATAATATAAATATTTAACTGATAATGCTGCTACTATGCAAGCACATCAGATGAGAATTGAGCTATATGGAACTAAAGATTTAAGATAGGAAGTCTTGTTTGATAATGTAATTGTTTACTGCAGAGGTACGTAACTTTCCAAAACATGGGCTGAGGGGGAAGGAGGTTTTATCCTTTTTATTTTTTGTGTTTCCTCAGAAGAACACCATCCTGCTAACTGAGCTAGGTCATCAGATCTCTAACTAGTAAATTATTTATCCTTCCTCTTAAAAAACCAAAACAAAACAACTCAGCCAAAATCCCAGAATCACAATTTTTGTATGAAGTGAGGACCAACCTAAACTAGAAAAATCTTCAAAACATCTTTGTGATATTCAGCACAACCTCCCTTATTCTGACCTTTTTCAGTAGAAAAAAGTTTCCTAGAGGTATTTCTTATGATAACGACACAAGAAAACTCCTAAACAAAAGTATCTGGCCCAATTTCAATAAACCAGCAATTCTACAGGGCTGTTTATCAAACCATATGTATTTAAATTTCTTCCAGGTGACACAAAAGCTTTCTAATTCAACATAAACTTCCCAGTGATGTCAGAAGGTGTGACACTTCACAATATTATTTCTTGGGTTTTATGCACAAATAAACTGAACAGCAGAGCACCCCACACACTGATGGCCTTATCTGAAAAACACATATTTAACAAAGCATTTTAGTCTCATTTTACAAGACTGACTACATCACAGTTATGTACATTTGTTATTTTTATCAAAAAAAAAGTGCTTTACATATGCTTTCTGGGTAAGTTCATAAACCTGTCAATAATGCTGTTCTTGAGTTTGATGAGGAAAGTTTAATTGTGTGGAGTAAGAAATGAAATTATTACAGATCCCCCTAATTAAAAATGGTTGGTACAACCTAAAATTTTCTGCGTTTTTGCCTTGCTTCATCAAAACAGGCCCTAAGATTAGTGCTCTTATTTCATTCTTGTATTGATCCCATAATCCCCAGCAAAATACAGGATAACATTTATTTTTTGCCTTTCACGAGTAATTACACAAATGTATTATTAGCATGGGGTTAAAATGATTCTGAAATCAAGGGAGCATAGATGCCCACAAGAGATTCAGAGCTAGGTCAGTTAGGCCTGGGAGGGAACAAAATGTTAAGTTTCTAGCTCCTATCAAATCATGTGAAATTGCACCTGCATAATCATATGACAGAATTGGGTGATAATTAAGGGGGGAGAACGATTGTTTTAATCAAATAAGGGTACACCAGAGTTTCCAGAGTTGCATGCTTTAAAGCAATTATTAAATAAATAAGTAGCTGTATAATGGAAAGGTATAAAACTTGTCCTTTTTTTGCTGTTAAATCGGAGTCAGGCTTTGGATGTGAATCCCCTCTGATCCTCTGAGCTCCTAAGAAAAGCACGGACACACAGTCTTCCTGTGATTGTGTGTTTCAGCCTACACTAACATGTATATGAAATTGAAAGGTGGGACACGTACACCAAACAGCACAGGAATGGGCGAGCAGTAAAACTCCGTGTTTTGTTGATGCTGAAAGTTACTGTGCCCTCAAATGGAAACAGGAAAATTTCACACAAAAGTGAAAACTACGGAGAACTACTGAGTGCATGCAAATGAATCTTCACTCTGGAAGCCAGGATTTGCAAGCAGAGCTATGGAGCAGAACTGGAAGTATCACATTCATTTCTACACTCTCTTGAGCACCTATTTTCACTCACCCTCAGAGATGCTGAGCTTGGGTTGGCCCAAAGTAGTCAATTTTAGGTTCTTGCATTCCAAATTCACTATTTTAGTTTACAGTAAAAAAATTGGGGTTTATGCAAATCAGTAGCTATCGATATTTATTGAGGGTTTTGTTTTGCTTTTTTCCTTAGAGAAAGGTGCTAAAGAAAAAAAAAGAGAAAATTGTGTTCTCTGGAGAAAATTAATTTTTTGTTTCAAGGGCAGCACTGAGTCTTGGATAGTCTCAGGGCAGCTTGACTTTGTCTTACTGATTAGAAAATACTCATAAGAACAAATATTTGTAGCTGTAGCTCAATAACATGCTTGTCAGGCAAAGGTATAAAATCTGTACGTGCTTTAATTTTGATGGAATTTGTATGAAGTTTTGATCCTAGAAAGGTTTACTTTGCCCAAAGCCTACTTCACTCAAAATCTCAAATATATGGATATTCATGTGGTACAATCAAAGAAGTTCATTTTGAGTAGATTGTGGGTTACTTAGTGAGTTACGTTTATATTTTTATGCAGACACAGCAGCTCCTGGAACAGCCGGTGCTGACTCCTGTCTTCCTGGAGGGTCAGTCTGTTATACAGTTACTTTGTCCTGCACACATCCGGGATTCTTTGTCCTGCCAATTGTGCCCTATCATGGAATTTCCACTGACCTGAACTCTCAGGGCTCCCAGACAGATCCTTCTTTGTCACCACATTTACCAGCAGCGCCTTTTGATGGTTCCCTCAAAAATGATAAAAAATGATGTGAACTGCCAGAGGATAAATAACTTTTTTTGTTGTTCTTACACACATAATAGACAACCAGAAACATTTGATTATTGAGGGCATTTCAGCCAGGTTGCCTTTATCTCTAGATAGATTGTGGCAGTCCCATTTCTCTTTATTTTTTTCAGACACAGGTCACAATTTCCAGCTTTCAGAGCACCCTTGGAAAGAGTGGAATTGTGCTGGTTTGAGATAGCAGAAGCCTTAATGATACAACCAACTAGTGTGGGAATACACAGGACAGAGAGTAAAACAGACTTAATTAGCACAGCTGGCTTGATAACCAAGATGCCATGGCAGGAACAAACAGAGCTTTGAAGATTACAGAAGATGGGATTAGACCTGCTTAAAGGAAGAAAAATGATTCAATCAAACTTCAGCAAGCAAAAGATGCTGTAAAATGTACGAGTAGTCTGTATGATTTTTAATCTGATTATTGTAGTGGAAATTATTAACCTTTCTGAAATGGTATACAAGCTTTTGGAAAATCCGAGTAAAAGTGAATTCTGATCACCAAATCAGTCTTCCCGTCTCTCTATCAATCGTCAATAAAGCAGAAATGCTTTAGCTGCTTTAGTAATTCCCGTTCTTCAAAGACTGATGAATCTGAAAGAGACATAACCTACACAGCTTCATGCAAGGAGTAAGTGGGTATTTAGAAAAGAAATTTCTGAGCATCCAACATATCAGTGTAGAGTTTGATGAGCTTGATTACTATTAGTCTACAAAGAGCCTTTAAACCATTGAAAAAAGACTTAAGTATTCAAGTCTGAGCATGAAAATGTTCTGTTTTTCACCACTGGCAAGGCACACTCATAAGAAAAATCTCTGTGTGTGGGCTGAGTGTTTTTATCAGAGCATGAAAAATCTTGCGAGGATGGAGACAAGCCAGAAAATCTTCAGAGCAAAAGGGAGGTTAAAATTCATCCCAGGCAGATATTTCCCTTCATACATATTATACATCCCCATCTGTCTCCATCTGTTATGACAAGACCACACTGGCCACACCACCAGAGTCTAACAGAGTCTGTTTATTCTGTGTAACAATATAAAATCTGTCCTTATAATACAGTTCAGCCTTTATCACTCTTCTTCTTTGCTCTGCAGTCCTGATATCCAACCTTGTCAACAAGTCATCACCCTATTTCCCGTTGTCCTGAAACCCCTTCTAAATGCATTCTTACATAAAATAGCAATTAACTCTGCCTGGAGTCACGTCATCTATTGTGTGAAAGTGTTTTGCCACATCTCTGAATTCAGTGAGGTTGTAACTTCATTTACTCATTGTTCACAATGTGAGCTATCACAGAGTCACTTTGTTTTATTGAAACCACTGAACATGATCTACAAATGCTCAAAAACCAACTGGAAGAAGTCATAAACTGAATGAACAGAAGGATAAGGGTTAAAAGGCCTGACTTTGCAGCTCAAGTTTGTCAGCTGTCACCTACAATTAGCTCAGCAAAACACCTCTTGAGAGGCTGTGGGGCCATGGCACAGTGTGAAAAAGTACTAGGTTGGTTAGCAGGTGTGAAAAGACAATCCGAACCCGAAAAGAGAAGCTTTTGTGACTTCTTCCTGTCCCCATGACTGCAGGCAAACAGGGGCACCATGCTGAGACGTACCACGCGCTCTGTGACACCCACAGTCCTGACAGAGCTGTCATTTTTTGGTGGTATTGAACCTCCCCCTTGAAATGACAGAGCAGGTTCAGGGTCTCCACCAGCTGTGCCCTTGCAGTGGGTCTCTGCACCATTCTCACCCCTCCTACTGCACCCAGACCTTCTCCAGCTCTGACGGGATTTTCACCCCATCAACCCCCTAGTCAGGGGTTTTCTGTCTCTCGGAGTCCCGTGCCAGGGTTTAAAAGATGAGATAGAACCTGTGGCTCTCTCTGCAAAGGTGTTTATTTCTGACCTCAAGGCCTCACAGCAGCCCCAGGGCACTGACGGAAAGCAGCTACAGGAACATGGACAGAGGGTCCAAGGTCGTTTTTAAATGTTTCTAACCCAATTAACTCTAAAAGCGTGCTATATTTACAGTTTTGTACCAATAACTACTGCCTGTTCTAGACACACAATTTCTACATCAAATCCATCCCACCAATTCTCTGTGCCACCGTCACAGCAGGAGATGGAGCAGGNCACACAGCTCCTGTAATTTTTTTAACCTGAGAAAACTGAGGGGTCAAACCACTTTGACAAAGTCCTAACTCAACCACAGTTCTCACACAGTAGAAAAACACGTTTCTCCTGCTGCTTTTAGGCATACACATACACGCCTGAGACAGAAAATCCAGGGTAAGGTCAGCAGAGGGATTTGGTAGAAAAAAGCCTTGTTTCAGTTCCTCTGGCACAGAGCAGAGCCCAACTCCAAGCACTGCGCAGGGGAAGGATCATCTGCAGTAATTCCAATAAAGAAGTGATCAGCAGTGAACAGCTGCCAAGAGGACCCACAGGAAATCCACTTGGAAAGAGGTCTCAGTAACAGCTCCCTCCTTCCCTGGCAGCAACCTGAACCCCACAGGCCTCAAACACTTCTGCCCTCAGGAAAGCACTGATTTTTAGGCATGTCTGAATTCTAAGGAATATTTAGAGTCTTTATTAATACAAAAGAAATACCCTGAAAAAAAAAATTGAAGTGAAAAAGTCTGTCCTGTCTGACACAACCTAATTTGAACTGAATTTGAAATACCACTGCAGACAGCTCAGTTTATAAAGTGAGCCTGAAACAAATATTTTCAGTGATTTCTGTGGCTCTGAGCGTGTATTGCATCCAGATAAGATTCTACTGGAACACAGTCACTGAAACAGACAAGGTGTTTGTATTCTGGTGTGAAATAACCAGCACACTTCTTCTAAAGACAACACAGGAAACAGTATTTTTGCCTTTTTTTTATTATTATTATTTTTTCATTTTCTTCCCAGATTGAAAACTAAGAAGTCAGGGCAAAAGGGAGGTGAAAATTCATCTCAGGCAGATATTTCTCTTTATGCATTCATAGCTTGAATGGTAAAAAAAGCAGTGTTTGTAAAAGTAAAAGGATTTACAGTTCAGATGACAGATATTATAGAAAGAAAAACTGCCTAAATATTCACCCCTGTAAGTAAAGGGATCTTAATCTAAGTTAATTCTAAGAATACTTACTGTCAAAGTAAATTGTCTTTCATGTCAACAACAACAATATGTTTCCTAATTCTAGTGTCTCTTTTGCTCTCTCAATCCCAGCAATGCTCAATGAAAATATCTCCTGATTAAAAGCTTTTAAAATGGAAATTAAACACCATGAAAATAAACAGCGGAAGTAATTTCTTCTCCATGGTAAAAGATACTCCTCACCTTCGGAAACCTTGGCTGCTCAGGTGTAAGGCTGAGTTTAAAGACTCAGGTGAGGAATTTCCAAGACTTTAATCAGCTGCATCCTTTTTGCTGTGCCTGGTGTGTCTGAGTCTCTGCTACAGGAATTGAAGCCTCCCTGACACAGTGCCAGTTCAGGTCCTGGTGTGGAATGCCATTCCCTCTGAGCCTGCACAGAGTTTGGTCCCCTCCACCTCCCGGCTTGGGACAGGCTGGGGATGAGCCAACCTTGCGTGCCGTGGGAGCAAGGGCACAGCGCCCAGCGAGAGGCTCCAGGACAGCTCCAAATCAGAGCAGCTGGGGAAAACATCGTGGCAAACCATCTGCCAGATGTAGTGAGTCCCAGCATCTTTCCATAGAGTGGAAGTTTATGGCTGGGAACAGTATGAAAACCTCTCTGTCACAGCAAGGCCTCTTCAGGCAGTGCTCTCCACCATTTGATGAATGTCTCCTGCCAGTCCTGAGTGTCCTCAGCTCTCAACAGCTTGAACAAAAAACTGTAGCGTCAATAAATAAATATGACAGCAAAAAAAAGCAACTAAATTGTTATATTTCCAAAACTGCACAAACCCAGACTATCTTCCATTGCGCTCATCTTTCTCTACCGCTCTGATTCTTGCATTTCCTGCTGAAGGCATTTTATCCATGTTTCTTCCATTGCATTGCTTTCACAACTTTCCTTCAGACTACTTTTTGTCACCTGTTCTCTGGCGTTCTTTGAGTATAAATATTTAAATTCAAGCTTGCTTTAAATGAGAAATAACAATTGCAATGAAATCTTTACATCTCAGTGGTGATTTGGGGATTCTGAAGTTAATTTCCCATGAAGACCTCCATAATCAATAAGTAAATTTCACACTCTTAGCCTGGGTGTTATACTTTTTCTTATCTGTATGCAGCATGTGTTTTAATAAGTAAAACATCAACCACAGGAAAAAACAAACAAACAAACAAAAAAACCCAACAAAATACAAACTTTTGGAAGCATTTCCTGCATTTCTGTATTTACTAAGGTGAACAGCTCTAGAAAGGGCAAAATGCCGAGGCTGGAAGTGCCTTGGGAAAGAGAGAAAAAAAATCACCAGCCTTTGCTGCCTGAAGGGAGGATGTGCCTCGAGATGCCTGCTAGTATCATATATTGCAGTCCAGAAAGTCTTCAGACATTTAATGGACCTTAAACTCATATTTATGAACTTGAGAAACACGCCTGAGCATTCTCAGGGAAGGCAACTAAAAAATCATGCAGTGGAAATTTGCATTCCTCCGTACCTACGTCTCATTTTACTCCTGAAGTCATGTCCTTATAGCTCATATGGATTATTTTGTCCACCTGAAAGTGTTTTTTGTGTAATGTTCCTGAACTGTAAGAAAGATAAAGGCTTTTTCCTTACTTTACTTTTCCCATTATTTAGCTACAACCATATGAGTCACTTGAGAAACTGTAAATTAGGACAACCCAATTATAACCTCATCTTCCTGCATTTATCTCTTTGTTTCTTGATTTTTATTTAGTGATGACAATCATAAACAAATTCATAAAATAAAGCTGGCTATGACTTTCCAGTACCATGCTAAATTGCAGCCTTTCATCTTACTTTTTTTTTGAGAGATGCTTTTTTTTGTTGGTGGATAGAAGAAATGAATTTTTTCTTTAGGGTAACAATTCGAAACAAGAGAAATCCTTTAGTCACTCACCCCTTCTCTTCAGCTCCTATTTTCTGTTTTCCACTAAAAAAAAAGGGCAATGTATGGACTACAATCAAGTTCTTCCCATATTTTAATTCCTGACACAAATGCTTTTAACCGATAAAGGCCCAGAAATTCATCCCTCCCTTTTTTGCATGCCAGGCTTTTCTTCCTACCCACTTCAATTGTGCCTGGAGTGCCATAAACCATTTGACAATGTGATTTTATGTGTTGAATTATCGACAGAATAGGAAAACAGAACATGGCAGCATTAGCTACATCTCATTTACACTTGTAAGGTGTGATTTTGCTCATAAAAATGGTTTTCCAATGCCTGAGAAGAGATCCCCCGAGATTACTTCAATGTGCCAATGAACGCCCTAAGCATGAGGACCTGACCAAGCAATTATTTCGCAGTGCAGTTCACCCATGGTATTACTGAACCAACACTGCACTTGCTATTTTCTATCAAAGTGTCCTTTCATTCCAGTAGAAATGTGATGGAAGAGACGTTTTCAGAGTGGAAGGTGGCATTCCAGCTTTTGGACGGAGGGCCTGGTGATTTCTGGCAGGAGCATCGCTGGTGTAGGAGGGAGAATTCCCCTCCAGGTCTGTCTGCCACCTCCCCTTGCCCTGCAGCGACCTGGTCTGGTCCCTCCACAGAGATCCCTGGGGGAGGAGTGTGCTTGCCATTGAATTGGCCCAGGAAATTTAAATCCTAATTCAAAAGAAAGTGAAAGGTGTTAGAGAAAACTTTTTTTTTTTTAATTTCTGGCTGAAACATTAAGGCATGAAGTTTTCTCTTACAGGAACACAAATTGTCTTTCAGAGTAAACAAAGGGCAGGTGTTTGTAAGTCTGAAAAACTTTTCCCCACCTATACTGAATGAAGGAAGAAAACAAATTTCTATGTTTCACTAAAAAAAATTATTTAAAAAACCTATGGCTTTATTTGAGCATGAGTGAAGAAATACTCCGAAGGCATCATGTCTACCATTTCTCAGAGAATTAAAAAGAAGCACAAGAAAATTATTTTATTCTCGCAACTGTTCTTCATTTCCTGTGGCTGGCTGAAATAACTAATTATTCAAATGTATTTATTCCACTGTCTTTGAGGAGGTGGTTCAAACCACAACCTCATCAAATTATGCTGGCTGTTAATCAACTAAATATTTTAAACAGAGAGTCAGTGCAGTGAAATAAAATTTAGGATGCTCATCTGTGGATGTAATTCAAAATATTTTGGTGTAATAGCATGGAGACCTTAAGAAAGAAGCAGTGCTAGCCAACAGGGAATATTTTTAAGTGTGAATATGCCTGTGGATAGCTCTGTGCTGTCTGACCCTCCTTTGGCTGGGTGTATCACCAGCCTGTGACAAAGACTCAGTCTGTGCCTTGCAAATTTAGCTCTGCAGGGTCACAACGTTTTCCAGCAGCAGCAGCAGATCAAAAGTTACAGCACGTGTATCCTGTGAGGTTTGTTTTTACTCCTAGAGGAAAATACGGCTTTTGCCATGTGGCAGAGCTTTTCAAATCCATGTGTTGAAGACTCTGCTTTAGAGATGAAAAAACGGAGTGAGAGCAGGAAGTTGCAGCTTCTTTTGTGACTTTGCACTGCAGACTGTTACTGAATGTCTGGGATTCAGCACACCCCTAGTCTTTGCCCTCTTTTTCTGTCTTCATATTTCTTCATGCTAAAAATTTTATGAAATTAGTTTCTGGTGTAAAATTTATACAGCACATGACAGAAGTGAAACTAGCAGCAGTTGGATACTCCAAGGTTTATTCCTGTAACACCACCTAGAGCTAGGTGTAAAGAGCAAGTTTATTTGCTCCATCTACCAGGTGTTTTCTATCTGTGGGAAACACTCTGCTGTGTTAGTTCATATTTCCCCTCTGTTCTTACTCTGCAATCTCATCTGTATGCGCAAAAAGCAGACAAAAAAACCACGAAAAACAAATCCGTCCTGTGATCTTGGCATTCCCTGGGCACCTGCAAATGGGAAATGTTGTGAGACCTGTGCAGTGTGAGGTTGGCTCATTATGAGGCACAAAAACAACAGAGATGGGGTGGATGAACAGAAACTCCCCACATCTCCTGCAGCGTCCTCTCCCCTTGCAGGTGGCACACAGAGGTGTCCTGCCAAAGAAAGAGCACCAAATCAGATGTATTCATGCAAGGATTGTTGATTTTCTCCTTAGGAAAAACGGCAATTCCCTCCCAGTGGTGTCAGCTTATACAGCTGGCTGTCACGGCGGGCAGGATAAAAAATCCATCCTGTTTTCAAAGCGGTTTGCTACCCAGCAAATATGCCAAGTGCTCCCTGCTTTTTAACAAGAGACACTTTGGTAAGAAGTTCTTCTGATTCCTAAGGCGTGCCCAGTGCTGAAGATACTCTGAAGAAATAAATCTTTTAGTGCATGCAGAAAAAGAGGAAGGGTTCCTTCATACAGGAAAAGATAACTAATAGGTCAGATTCAGCTTTATGCTTCTTTTACAAAACATTTCAGAGGCTGTAAAAAAGGTATTGAAATGGAATAAAACAATTTCATCCCCTATAAAATGGAATTAATGGTCTAAGCTTGATACAATGATTTTATGTCTGCAGAAGGGTTTTAGCACCTAGTTCCTACTGAGAAAGGGCAGTCCACTCAAAATGGGCATTTACACCTGTTTCTTGCTTACTTGCTCCTTTTGATTTGAATTTTCATACAGGGGAAAAAAAAAACCCAAAACAGACAAAAATGAAAACAGAAGCAAAACCTCCGAACCTCAAAGCTCTACATAAAAGATGCAACAGTAGGAGAATCTCTGAGCAGAGAACAGAAGAGGTTTTCACAATGAGAGTGTCCAGTCTCCTGGGCCAGGGACAAGAGACACTGTGATATCCTCATCCTTGGAAGGGGTTCAGAACGTGAGTGGTGTGACCATGAGCACATTTCAAATCTGACTTCAAAATGGAATCTCGCTTGGAAGGTGACCCTGATGGGACTGAAGCACCCAATTCCAAGTCTCCTTCCTGACCAGGACTGTTCTCTGAGTCTGTGACCCGCAGGGCATAGGTGACCTCCAGACACCCCCGGCTGTGGAGTCCAGGGACAGTTTCCAACAGTAGCCACTGGCACATGCCCAGGGAAGGGTACAAGCACAAGGAGGAACATGGTTTTGCTCCCCTAACCACCCACTGGGCAAAAATTGATGCAAGGACACAGAGCCAAAGGCGGTGCCTTTGTCACGAATAACCCTCACGGGATTTTCCATCAATACACTTTGGACCACTTTAATTTTTAGCTTTCCAGCAATCCTGACACATTCAGGGGTTTCTTTCTGGGTGGATTGGGGTACTAGACTGATGACGAGCTGCCTTTCCAGCTCAGGCATGGAATTGCCTTGGGAAGCCTTTCAACCTCTGTTTCCCTGTCACTCTTGCCCTTCTTGCTCATTTCAGCTGTAAACCACTGAGAATAAGGGTTTATCACACTTTTGTGTGCCCTTGGCACATCACAGAGGTGTGATTGACATAGCAGGGACAGGAAAATGGTTTCACTGGGGGGAGGCCGTGCCCAAGGCCTTTGCATTGATAAACAAAGGGATGTGAACCCCTCCAGGGTCAGTGACAGGCACTTGTATGGTGCCTCCTCAGGTCTTTCAGTGGGCAGAGCCTCATTTATTCTCCATTGTCACATCCCACGACAGGGCTATAAAAAGCCTCAAACAACCATAAGGCCTCACGTATCCAATAAAGCTCTTTATTTTTTTCTGATGGACAGAGACCTTCAATTAAACTCATAGGTCTGGATCCAGCACGCTGTATTAAATTAAACACCACAGACATTTTGACTGTGAAAAACGCCAATAACTTGTTTAAAAAATTTAGAAGTTTAATAAAATAATTATAGAAACAATAATAAAAAAATAAAGCAATAGAAATTTTGGACAATCAGCGTTAGGATAATAAAAAGACAATAAAAACAAAAAAACTACAGACGTCTGGGTGTGCTAAATTCCAGTCAGCTAAGAACACACTTGTGAAACAGAGAATCATTCCTTAAAAGCAATAGCCTGTTGCATATTCATAAATTCTTCCCAAACTTGAATTCCTCTCTGGTTCTTGTCAACTTCCTCCTTTATTTTGTTTATGGCTCCAAAAAGTCTGGAAGAAGGTGTCATGGTGTTCGTTTTTGCTTGATAAGGAAGTAATAATTCTCGTTGTTATCTCCGTGCAAGGAATCATTCACTCTTTGTGCTGGTTAGAAGAAAAAAAGGATCACATAGCTTCTATTTTAATATTCTACTATGGCCTAAATTACACTACTTAAAATGATTAATACAACATTACTAAAAAATATTAATACAACATTACTTTCAGACATAACACATGTAGAATTCATTTTAATGTTTGAGAAAAGCCAATCATATAATATGCATTTTTCACATTGATTAACTCGTATTTCTAGAGCTAAGACAAAACAAGTATGCATGACACTGAAAAAATGTATCATGTTTGAGTTATTGTAAGGAACAAATGTTTTTAAATTAACTTAGCAGAATCCATGAATCTTTGTTCTAAAAATTGATTTTGTTTTCAGTAATCCAGTCATTTGTGTACATTTTAAAGTAGAAAAAGAAGGTAAATGTTTTCACTTACACAACGTGGCCTACAAAATCAGTCTGCAGAACTCTGACTCCTTCAGTTTTGTTTTTTATGCCGAAAGTAAAGAGATTACAATGAAGACCTCTTTCACTGCATTGGAACTGTTCATGACTTCTTATTTAATTGTACCTTATTCTCTCTGCTCATTTAAATGGAAATATTATCATGTATATGCTTCGTTAGGATTTCTGAACAGTATTTCTGAATCACGTCTTTCTTTGTGAGGTGGTTTCTGAGCCACATTTTGTGTGTGCAAATCTGTGACACCTGAGCCTTCCTGTGGCACTAGGGGGACACAGGGAATGGAGGGATCTCCCAGCAGGGGAAGAAAACAGGGGTTGAAAACTCGGGTTTGCTGACAAATTCAGAAGCTTTTGCAAACCTATAGTGTCTTCATTTCCCTGAGATCCTGGATGTTATTTTCAATTCAGGATATTCCTTACCCTTTTTCCTTTTTTCCTTTTTTCCTTTTTTCCTTTTTTCCTTTTTTCCTTTTTTCCTTTTTTCCTTTTTTTCCTTTTTTCCTTTTTTTCCTTTTTTCCTTTTTTTCCTTCCCCCTTCCCTTCAAAATTACTTCTGTTAAAATATTTGTACTAAGGACAATCTTTAGAAAACAGTTAAGGTTTAAAAAGCTATTTAAAGCTGAACAACTGCTGTGGTGGGTTACTGTAGTACCCATTAATGCATCTAATTGTGAGGATGTGGAGATAAACTTTGAAATCCTTGACAAAAGGTAACATACCACAGAAAGCACAAAAATGTAAATAACATTTCCCTTGTGCAGCTGAATTTCCCACATTGCCCATCAGTTCACTGCATGGCTCATGAGATCCGGTCTGCAAGACAGGTAAAGGCCAAAGAATGTTTTCCCTGGAAAAAGCATCTTGTATTTGTAGGGAAAAATCCGGTTTGACAGAGGTGATCCGCTGCTCAGAGTCACCTGCACTCTGTCATGTAAGTGGGGCAATTTTTCTGCTGCTGCATTTGACAGCAGTCTGGGAAGAACCAGGCTGGTGGGAAAAGGGATTTGGACAAGGACATTTCCACTGGCAAGTGAACAAAGCTGTCAGTGATGAGGAAACCGTGTACTTGGTAAAACCACGGGAGAATCTGCTGCCAGGGACAAATCACAGAGGTACAGGCAGCTCCAAACCCATTAGGCATTGAGGGAAAGTGTGGCAAGAAAAGGGCTTGAGGAAGGGATAAGGGGAAGTTCAGGCATGAGTCAATGGAAGTCTTTCACCAGCTGGTGGATTATAAAATGGAATTCGTTCAGACCAGGGTGTGTGTTCATTCAGCGTGTGCAGATGAACACAACTGTGACAAAAAATGCCTGAACAGACAGTTTGAAACACTGTCCTCATTCATCATGGCTACGAAGTGTGGCATTTCCCTGTAATTTATTAATTTTTAAACCTGTACAAGTTGGCTTCTGCAGGAATGTAACAACAACTGTGTCTGTTTAAGCGTGCTAAACCTTGTGTAGGGAAGAAATTACAACTTGCATTGATTTCCATGTTGAAATGTCTGCCACTTTAACGAAATATTCGGTATAGAACATTTTTCTTACAAAGTACAGAACTGGAGAAGATGATGCACATAATTAATTTTTTTTCTATAAAATGAAAGTAAATTTGTTTTATTCAATTCTGACTGGTATTATAATTAAATGCTAGCCTTTGGGTTGGGTTGGGTTGTTTACTTTGTACAACATGCCTTGGAGAAAACCTCAAGTATATTTTGTCTGTTTTCCTGATGAACCTTTGACTGAATTTGCAGCTGTCTCCTCAGCTGTTCTGTAAAGAGAATTTCTCTCAGGCAGATGAGATTAAAATTATATAGATCTGACATCAGTCAAAATGAACCTGGCACTCAGAAGGAGTTTGCTGTTAAGACCTGTCAGAAGGCACAATAAGTGTTGTCTTATTTTAGTAATAAGATCTTGCAAAACGTGTTGTATTTTGATAACAGGAAGATGGGATAATCCGTCATCTCTCTAGGTGCTGAAGAAGGACGAAGAGTTTCCCCTCCACCCCACTGTTTATTGTCACCTGCTCCAGCCCCAGGCACCCCCCAAAAGCTGCCTTTGTGCAGCTGCTCCCGGCTCAGAGAAATTTAATTTATAGAGGAAGCTCCGCTGCTCTGCTTTGGAAAGAGACTCTGCTCACAGGCATCAGCAGTGAGGAGGCTGAAAAAACACTTAACACACGCACTCCTCACCTGCATTTAGTGAGGTTTTCATTATCTACACACCACGCCCCCGAGGATGTTAATGAATAAAGGAAATGCTCTTCGTATTAACAGAGAGGCAAGCACAGAGACTCTCCTCCCACCAATTCATAGCTCTACCTTTCTTTTCCTTATTTAGGATAAAACCCAGGTCAGGTTCCCAAATTTCCCACAGCATTATAACTTTGCTAATGGGACCATAAATTCCAGATCAGCAAAATAAATAAATGGACAGTGGTCTGCTGGATCACTACAGACCAAGAAATTCTGGGAAAATCGAGAGAAGATGCAAGATTTAAGAAGTTTGTGTCAAATATAACTGTGGGAGAAAGTGCACAGGCAAATAGTTCCATTTTAGTCTCACTTCATCACGTTCTGCCTGTTGATTCATTCATTCCTTTCTCCTCACAGTATGAATGTCAGTGTCATGTTAATGCCTTTTTCACCACCATTTAGAAAGTCAATTTGTGAGACCATTGAAAAAGACCTATTTAAACTTGTAGCTACAGCTGAAAAATATTCCTTTTTGTAAAGAGCTCAAACCCAGTTTCTCTGAAAGCCAGAAATGGTTTTAATGGACACTAACTGAAAATGTACTTAAAAAGTTAAAGTGGTGTATATAAATAGGGAAAACTGCAATTTTTTTTCTTTTATGTCCTTCTTCCTGAGGTTTTTTTATACTCTCTCCTTTTATATTATTTTCTGCAAATGCCTGATTTGACTCAGAATACTTTTCCAATCAGACAATCCTGAAAGAGACCTGGACTGATTCACGTTATTTGACACCTGACCAGACTTTCTGCTTTCCCGTGTAAGGCCCATGATATCTGTGGAATTTAATCTAAAATAAAAAGTAGTGGGTCATTCCAAGGCTGAAAAGGCCAAGGTGATAAAAGACCACTCACAGCAAGATTAGCCCTGTTATTTCTGGGGCACCAGCAGGAAGTACATGCTTGAGCTGCTTCTAAAAGTAGCTGTGGCTACCCATGTGTGCTTCTTTTTTCTCTGTTAGAGAACTGAGCAACTTAAATTTAAAAAAAAAAAATCAGTAGAGACGTGGTTAAAAATTTGCACGCCAGACTGAATTTTCTCAAAATTATTCCATTCAAACGCAAGGAGTTGTAACTTATACTATAAACCTAAACTGAGACATTGTGTCTGTCATCATCTCCAGGAAAACATAATTTGTGTTATTTCTGCTGTCAGTTGTGAATTTCCCCTATATTCCCTGAGAATCCTGCCAATCTGTAGGAATTCAGCTGGTTTGGGGCTCTTTAACAGATGGGAGATAAATTAGCACAGGATAGTTCATATCCATCTTGCAGGAAATAATCTAGTTTGTGGATCTCCCCCCTATTAACATGCACAGAGTCAGCAGCAGAGACACCCTGGTGGCTTTACATTTTTACTTTCTATTGGAAAGAGAGGATAGATAGGAAGCTGCTTTAAATAACATGGTGGATACGCATTTGTATTTATGTGTGAACATACATATTCGCCTGTACAGCCGTCCCACACGCTGATACTGGTGCATCCATAATTTTATAGGTGTTAGAGGAGCTGAGGACAGGAGCTGGCGCAGCCAACAACTCCCCCGGCAGCCTCCTGAACATGCAGAGTATGTCAACACCCTCAGATATTGCTGTGAAGGACTGCAGTAAATTCAATATGAAACACCCCCTCGCACTTCTCTGCAGAGCTCTGCAACCACTGAAGGAATCACCCTGAACCACTCAGGAGTTTCTGAAGCAGCTGCTCAAGGGAAACCAGAAGGGACAAGCAGCCATGCTAAACATTCCAGGATGTTAGGGTGATATCTATAAAACCCAGTCACATTATTTGGGAAGACTAGTGGTCCCACAGCTGCTAAATGCCACACACTACTTTCATTAGGGAACTGAGGTATTTAGCGAGAAAATCATGAGACAGCAACAGAGGAAACTTGGGCGGATGTTGCTGTGTTACAGGGGTTCTTCTGAGAAACCTCTGCAAAATGGAGAGCTGGTGCACTCCAAAGCCAGCCCATTAACTTGGTCATCTTTTCCTCTGTTGCAGGTTTCCCATTGTCCTGGCAATGGACTTCCTTGTGGAAAACCAGGTCAGGGTCTCTGAGGGACTCAGGAAAACTTGCAGCCCCATGAGCATCCCAGGTCTGCAAGGTGAGCTAAAGCCTCTCTCCCACAGCACAGACCCTGCCTGCTACGAGCGTTTTCGAAGAATCTGAAACTCAGGTTCTCAAGCAATTCAAATTCATTGTCTTGAGAAAATAGATCAATTATTCTGTATGCAAAGTGAGCCTTAAAGCAATTAAACTGTCATCTCAAATGAGAAGTAGCAAGAAACATACTTTCTAAGCAATCTCAAATTAGTCTAAACCAAGAATCCAACCTGCCATATCTATAGCAGCAGGGAGACACTTTCATCTGCCTTGCTGACTTTTTCCATTAATAGGACAATGAAAAATTTCAGGTGCACCTGAACAAATAACATTTGTGTAATATCTTTAATATTTGCAGTAAAAAAACCCAGATAAAATGCGCATGTCGTCCACGAGTACAAGTCAGAGTATTTATCATAAAGGACATCTAAGGCTTTTTATGTGGTTTTATCTTTTTGGAAACTAAGTTTGTATCCTCATGAGCACATTTATTGCTGGCTGGGTCCATTCCTGGACACAGAGGATCAGTTGGCTGTGCCAGCATCTCATGAGGTCAGTCCCTGGCACAGGTTTGGCCTCTACTGACCCCCAGGTCCCTCTGTAATTCCTGGGCATGATATGCAGCAACAAAACTCAAACAACATTTACTAACTGGCAATTTTCTGTAGAAATCTTGTGCTGGAAACAAAGCCAGCTCATGATGATCAGCCGTGGCCTCTGCTGCGCCTGCTCATGCCACTGGGCAAAGATGTTTTAAAATTGATTGAATTTTCTGATGGAGACACAGCCCTTGATTTCCAGCTCCATGGTAAGGACTGCAATGTTGAAAGAAATAGCAGTATACCTATATGTCTGTTCTACCCCAAAACCCTTTTTGGTTTCATTTATTTACAAAAGGTTTGGGTTGTGGTTTTTTTTGGTGGGGTTTTTTTTCTTTTTTTTTCCTTTTTTTTTGTTTTTGGGGTTTTTTGGGGGTTTTTTTTGGTTTTTTTTTTTGAACACCAACACTTCCCAACAAGAACTTTAGATGTTTTTTCGTGCTGCAGAGGCTGAGGACAGAGCACCAGCTGGAGGACTCAGAAAGAAAGCACTCCTTGGAGGACCTTTGAGAGGTGGGCCTTTGTTTTTCAGAGGCTGCCTGCGGATACGTGCAGACAGGACACATTAAGGCCCCACTCAATCTGAGGGTTAAAGAGTGGGTTACAGAGAGATGATGTACTCCAAAAAACCACTCAAAGACTCTCTGCATGTGCTCTCTGCTATGATGCACATGAGAATGAGGTTGTGAGAGCGTTGCAGTGTAATAAAACCCTGTCCCAATTCTTTCTGCTCTCCCTGGGAATATGTGACAGGAATAAAGGCAGAGGGAGAGAAGGGAGACTGTCTCATTAACTCAGGAAAAGGGCAAGGGAGTTAAAAGTTCCATTTCATGCAAGGATAATGTACTTTCCCTTTAAAAATGAATCACAAGACTCTTATGTATTTTATATGGTCCGCTGTACATACATATCATGTCCTGGAAAAAAAACCCCAGACTGTTTCAACCCAATAGTTGCTGAAATCAAAGGGGGAAAACAAAACAAAACAAAACAAAACAAAAACACGAAAAAGGAAAAAAAAAAGAAAAAAACACCCCACACAAAACCCCCAAATCAAATCGAAGCAAACCCCCCCTGAAAAAAAAAACCCCAGCCAAAACCCCTAGTAGAACAATATTTGACTAGAAAATAAAATCTACAGAGATATAGAGAGATACTAAACCTATTTGCAATAAAAACAAACAAACAAGAAAAAAACACAAAAAAAAGGATTTTTTTTTTTTGTGGTTGCAGAGAAATCTTCCAAGAATTAACAGTTGCAATAAAAATGCTCTGTTAACACTCCTCACCTCTGATATGACAAACTGCAAATAGAACTCTAACCCTTGTGTAGCCAGGCTCATAAGGAACTGCTGTGCTGCCCTCCAAGCACCATGGCTGGAAAAGTGTACTGTGAGTTGTGCTAATACGGAGTGTGAGAAGCTCTTAAGGATATGACAAAGATTTCTGATGTTTTACAGCTGCCATTACATTAATTATATGGAGATCTTATTGCTACCTTTCGTATTAGAGAGGGCTTACAAGAAATATGGAAAGAGGGAGGGATTGTCCCCTTCACATATAAGATTTACAAACTTGAACAGAATGTCGTTTTTTAATCTCATATTTATTTCCTTCATAGTGAACTCACATTCGTCCATGTGATATTACACAAAAATGGACCAAAATTGAAATAAAAGGTCCCTCCAAACCCTTTATGTTTCCAATATAGTAAAAAAACCCAACCCCAAAACAAATTTAGACAAACAAATAAAATTCAGAATGATGTCTGCCCCCAGAAATTGAAACACAGCACTCTGAGTGGTCAGATTAGAGGTCTGACTTTTGGTTTACCTATGAAAACGTTAATTACAAGCCTCTGAAAAAGCTGTGTATGCATATGATTGTTACAGGAGCTGGTGTTATGTAAAAGGCTCCAATGCATCAGACGTTGTGGGCAAAAAAAAAAAGACACACAAGCTTTCATCATCACTCAAAGGACAACAGGTACAGCTGGTGTCAGAACAAATCGATGCGTTGAAGGGTACAACCGGTGAGCACATATCTACAAAATGGCAGAGAAAAAAGTGTTCTGGCTTGCTGCAATTCAGTCTTGGAATTACAAAAGATATGTTTTCAGAGGCACTCTGTGGGTTTTTTTGGTGTCACAGACAAGGAGTTTTAAGGAGACATTGGATGTGGCATTTTTTCCTCTCAGAGAGGCACCAGGAATTTCATGCCTGGATGCACAGAGGGGCTTCTCTGGAGGCAAAGGAGGCTTTACGGCCACAGACTGATGGGTTAAACAGTGTGGGCTCTAGACCAGGTGGGGCATGTGCCATGCAGGACCTCTGGAAGCTCCAGCATTTACATCTTTTCCTTGAGAAAATAAAGGTAGAATTGGTGGAAAGTGGGACAAAAGGGGTGAAACAGAAAGGGAATAGGCAAGGAAAACCTCCTAATAGTGGCAGCCTGATCAGACATGGATAGTTCCCTCTTGTATTTCTTGTGGTTACTAAATATATAACAGTCATTAACCAGCGAGCTCAAGTGACAGCTTTAGGAAACTCTGGCTTTGGGGAGAGAGTTCCCTTTTGGAGGGCAGAATCTAAAAGACTTAAGTGTCAAAACATCACTTCAGAAGAAAATCCTTAAAATACTCCAGGAAAGCATTACTCACGCCATTTCTGCAGGAAAACCTGCATGGCAGCCTGGTTTTAGGTGTATTAATTGTTCTTTCCTCTAATGAATTGCTGCTTCTGTGAGATTCTCTCTAAGGGAAAGGCAAGGAATGGGTTGATCCCAGGCGATCAAATAGCTTTGGAAAAACAAACAGCCTTCAAATAAAGATTGAGGTAAGTAGTTGTAGTTAGTTTTTTAACAAGATTAATGATTAGTGAAAAGACATAATGGGCAATAAAATACATTGAAGCAGCAGATTAACACTAGCAGTTGAAGACATGCATTGACACCAGTGGCAAAATACATCAGATTTAAAACTGGGAAGGCGCCAAAATAACAGAAGACAGACCCACATTTTCCACTCCTTTTATCATTTTTGTCCAACAGATGATGAAACTAACTTGACAAAAAAAGTGCATCACTAAAACTTCTCTCACAACACATTAAATAAAACATCAATAAAACTTCTCTCACAACACAACAATGCTCTTTAAGTGACAGCTGAAGTCAAGATTTTCCAGGATCTGGGGTTTTGGTTCCTCTGCCCGCGTTGTCCTGTTCCTGGACCCTTCTCCATTACCTCCAACTCTCACAGAGAGTCCCTGATCCCTGCTGATATCTGCAGTAGGATTTTACCTTTATTTTTCTTTTTATCTCAAGGAGAAGCGTTCAGTGTCACTGTAGCAGACAATTTGGTCCAACTACACTGAATTTGCAGCACACCTCCAGTGCAGGCAACACCAGCATTTTCATAACAGTAAAATAACTTAGCACAGAGCCACGGGTGGATTTAGGAACAAACCACCACCTCCAGTGAGGAAAAGCTAAATATCAGAGACTTACAAATCAGACCAAACTCCTGGAACAATCTATTTCTGTATTAAAAATTGTGTCCCATCTGCTGCTACAAAAGGGACCAAATACGAGAAGGCAGAGCTAGGAGATTCCCCACTGTTATTAATATCAGGTAGTAATAAGACATAATAACAAACTGCGACCACCTTATTTACACCTCCAAAATCTATCCTGGGAAGGAGAACTCCTAGGCCTGTTATAGATAAGATTTTGTAGGTACTATACTGAATTTGCCATTTGTGTAGAAACTGTGTCTCACCCTGGTTACCAGGCTGTAATTCACAGGTTTCTCTCCCCGTTTTCCTTGGCCACATGACAACTTTCAATAAATGATGATTAATGGTGGCAGTGACTGACATAACCCCCCCAAAATAAATCTGGGTAGATTTGATGTTCATGAAGGAGGTGGAGGGTTTTCTTTGTAAGAGCCCAATCTTTTCAGTCGTTGTGTAAGACCAAAGAGAGTAAGATGGACTAATACTGATGATATTCTGTAAAATGATAATCAAGACCTTCAAGACAACCTTAGGGAGAAATGTATTTCCTGTTACCCTCTGACACTTGTTTACATGGAATACATTTCAGTTTCATTTGTCTGCCCTGACTTTAAGGGAAAATGAAAAGCCTGGCTTGTGGGATTCAAAAAGGAAATGCAGGTTTGTTTTGCTACTCAGTCACTAATT
>WBMY01018575.1:34123-58503 GCA_013397315.1 Donacobius atricapilla
ATTCACACCAAAACAGAAAAAAAAAAAAAAAAAAAAAAGATCTGCACATAATAACTAACTCCATTATTTTGCCTCACCTGGGAAATGAGCTACAACAAATTTATGGGCTTTTTATGCCTATGTTAGAAAGAGCAGCATTGACTGAGTGACTGCTGCATGTCACTGTAATTGCAGAGCCAGGAAAGTGCCTCCGAATTCCCGATTCCTACACCCGTGTTGGCCAACCTTGACTGGGCAAACAGCAGCCTCTCTTTGTCTGCACCACAGATCTGCTTTAGTGTGACATTTGATGCGGCTTATAACTGCTTTTTCACGTATACCTTTTAAAAAGTGCATCTAATCCTTTCTTCCTACGAAGACCAATCAGCGTCTTTGCCCACCCACTGCCATGAAAAAGCTTTTAGGAAGTATGAACACAGGGGCAGCAAATTAATTTTAGAATTTCACTTCTAATGGCAGCTTCTATTTGTTTTAAGGACCCCCCTAATTTCTGCCCCAGAATAGCAGCAAGAATTATGACTCTGTGCCTTTTTGGCAGCCCACGGGATAAAGCAGAGGTATCACCGATGCTGCTGAGAAATAAGTTAACAGCACACACCAGCTGCCACGCACATGCAACCCTGAACCACTCCCACTCCTCACAGCTGTCCCCAGGCTTACTCATTGTTGGAGTCCAGGGCAGGTGGAAAACCCCTCAAGCTGCCCTGGGGGCTCTGAAACCCCGGCAGAGACCCTGGCACAGACCCCAGGAAAGCACAGTCTTCGACCTCAGCCCATGGGAAAAACTTCCAACACTTATAGATGAGTTAAGAAATAACAAAGATTTAAAATAGTTTAGTTTGTCACAGGGGGAAAAATTGTAGTTTTGGGTTTTTAGTATGGAAGTAGATTGGAGCAAGATGGAGAATTTGGGACTCCGTCTCATCTTCTTCTTCTTCTTCTTCTTCTTCGTCTACCCCATCTTCTGCTGTGACGGTGGCACAGAGACATTGGCAGAATGAAATCGAGGTAGAAATTGTGTGTTTAGAATAGGTGACAGTAATTGGCACAAAACCATAAATATAGTATGTTCTTAGAGTTAATTGGATTAGAAATCTTTAAAACGACCTTGTGGTGGTGCCTCCATGTTCCTGTAGCAGCGTTTTCCGTGAACGCGCTGACACTCCTGTAAGACCTTGAGATCAGAAATAGAATAAACACCTTTGAAGGCCGAGCTGCAGGATCCAGCTCATCTTTCAACCCCGGTACAGGACTCTGAGAGACAGAAATCCCTATTTAGGTAGATGTGGGGGTTAAAAATCCCCTCACCTCATTTTCTTGTTCTTGTTGCTTTTACCTGACATTATTCTCCCACTGCATCCTAGTCCCTTGCCCCTTCGTTGTTGTGCCACTGAACTCCACTGACTGCTTCTTATGCTCAGTTATCAAGAAACTGCATTTTTTAATGCTAATCCCGGTGTGTTGTCTCTCCTGTTTACTTCAAATCAGTAATTAACAACAGCCACCCTGTTCCTGCCTTGATAATCTATTTTTCATGGAAAATCTTCTTTGCAAGAGGGTTTGTGCTTCTTTGGAACACTTGAGAAAAGAATGGGGAGCAAATTTAGGCAGCAACAAGGAAGTTGATCAGGTGGGGATAGAAGGGGTTGAAATCCGTATTTATGTCAAATCTCTAAATAGTCTAAATTTACTTAGATGCTGATGAATGGGATTTCCACATTTTTAACTCCCACATTCTTCTCTTTCACTCCCTCAGCATTTCTGCAACTCATTTCCCCTCTGACTCATTTCGCTAATTTTCCTTGGTGACTGCTTTGACTCAAACAAGGTTTTAATAAAAGACTTCAGTATAAATTTCATTGCCACACAATGAAAATAAGTTTATATTTTTCTAAGTTGCTTCTCCATCTCTTACCTGTCACCAGGATGACACTTCAGTTTTTCTGTTCAGCCACCATCAAACTTCAGCCTAAAGCTATATGGCCTCAGAGACCCATGATAGTGGAGAGAAATATGATCCAAGACATTAAGGTAGGGAAAAAGAGTTAATAAAAAAGAGTGATAAAAAGAGCATAATTAGATCATGTCAATTTTTCTCTCTCTGTTTCTTATTTAACACGTGTTGGAATTAAAACATCTATTATCCTGATGGCTTGGAGTGTAGAACCAACGTCATTCATGGGATTCTGAAAACTTCATGGTTTTAAACAATAGGGACTCAAAGAATGCTATTAAATTTGAGTGTAAATGTAAATGCTTCTAAAAATTCCAAAATAATTGTCAAGGGAAAGCACATTGAATTTGTTTGGGGTTCCTCCCCCCATTTATAGTTTGAAAGGCTGCTTTGTTTTGGGAAAAGAAAAAAAAAAACAACCAAAAACATCCTGAACTTGTTCACCCTCAGGAGTTTCTAAACCAGAATTTCAAGCTATTGCAAATTAAAGAACTTCAGATACAAATTCATTTCTTTTCCTGGCTCCATCCACTCAGGTGAACCCACAAGACTAAAGTTTCCTCTTTTCCATAGTATTAAACATACACAAATTTGTTTTCCTGAGTCAGTCTTAATTTAGTTTGCCATTAGAGGCAGAGTCTGTTAAGCTATGCATTTCAAAATTAGCCACCAGGAGGGATAAGTAGGAGAGGCATTTTCTTTGGGATTATTTTTGTACAAATGCAAAATATTGGAAGAAAACGTTTAACAATGTGTTTTGGAGAGACTGATAATTAGGGGCTTAATTACTTCACAAGTTTTTCTGTTGCAGCCTTTGCAGCGCCGTCCTCATTAGATCAACATGACTTCATGTGCCCCTTGATATTTAGTAGCTGTGCTGCATATAATCTGCAATCCTGGGTTACTGCAAAAACATTTTTACAAAATGTCAAATGAGTAGGAGGGATGGGGGAAAAAAAAGACATTCTTGTATAGAGAATTTTTCGTTTCTTTCAAATAGAATGATTAACAAAATAATCTTAGTACAGCTTTCTGATAGCACCTTGCATGAACACACACAGTTGACAGTCTCCACATAATAAACCTGAAAAGACATTTGGAAAACAGAAAAAAATAGTGAACTATTGTTTCTGGATACAGTATTTTTTTTTCCTGAATAAAGAATGTTTTCTACAAGAATAAGGGAAACAAAAAGAAGACTGTTGAGGCAAACAATAGTTGAGCTAAATGCATGTACTTGATCTTTGTTGTTTCCTATGTTTTGGCAGGGAAATAGGGAACAAGCAAAGATTTACTGATTTGTTTCAGATAAATCAGGATGCCTGGGATGGGATGTCAAAGTGTTGAAATAGGACACAAAAAAGCCAACATGCAGCTCTGTCAAGCAAATTGGCTTTTCTAATTTTCACTGCATTTCTGAGCTGCTGTTTAAAGTTTTGTTTTTATTTTTGGTCTGCCCCACGCACTTTGTGTAGTTTGTGTCTGACAGCTCCTGTGAAGAGGAATGGTTTCATTAGGAATGAAAGATTTGCTAAATCTGTAGCACTGGCAGGTGAGCACAGCAACGCCAAGGGCACAACTAGAATATGCCTTGTGGAAGAGCCCTCGTATGCTTAAGGAACTCCAGAGCAAAGACCAGACAAGGTTTGCATCCTTCCATGCACTGGTACACATTTAACACGTATTTCATGTGTTTAACATGCATTTCTGTAGCTCAATACATAACAGTACATGCACTGCATGACCTTAAAATACTTATTTCTATGTTGCTGTACGTATCTCCTTTCATGGTTAAACTGAAAAAAAAAAAATCCACAATGTGCAGAATTTATGTCTTCATTGCATTTCCTCTATGATACAATTACAGTCTGACTTTTTAATATGTGGAGAGGGTGGAGAAGAGTACAAAATGATAGAGCAAAAATGAAGAATGGAAAAATGGGAAGAAAGTCTAAGGAGTGTGAACACTTTTGACTTGCTGAGTTATAATCAATTTTTTCCACTTTCTGTGCACATTTCTAGCTTATAAAATCAGAGAACCACATAAAACTTTGGGTTGGAAGGGACCTTTAAGGATCACCTAGTCCAACACTGGGAAGGTACCACAACCAACTGGAATGGGACACGACGATCATTATAAATTCTCATCTGGCTGAACAAAGACACTCGACACTTGTCAGGGAACTCTTGTGCTTTTATTTTATAGTCACCTTAACTCCAGCAGCCACCCCAGTCTTTAGAATTGTTGCCTAACAAGCCCTTAGTTTTGTACAGTGCACTTCGATCAGCTCTCAACTCCTCACAAGGAATTTTCTGAAGTACTGGCTGCAGAAAGATGGCTGAGGGTAAAATCAGAGGAAACTGAGAAGTAATACATCCTAACAGAAGTTATAACAGTACAGGAATTATAGGGTAAAATGCGGCCGCTGTCCCTGGATGGAATGTGGCTGAAGTGCTTGAGACCCATCCCACAGTGACTGCCAAAATCTGCTCCCACAGCACTGGCTAAGGGGGATGGAGTGGAGGGTGGGTGGCCAGGCTCTGCTGGAATCCTCGCAGGGATTGGATGGTTCTCTGCAGATGATAAACCCCACAGCCCCTGTCAGCCAGGGCAGAGAGGAGATGTCCTGCTGCTGAGCCAGCAGCTGGGCTGGAATCACTCTCCGGGGATGAACGGGGTTCATTATAACCCAGCTGTGATGGTAACACACCCCTCCATCCCAGCAGTACCGGCCCCAGAGCCCAACCGCCCCTCATGAGCACCGGCTCTGCTGTTCATTGCCTGTGTCTGAGAGCCAGGTGAGAGGAACTGACACCATTAGTAACAAGGGTATGTATGACCTGAGCCACTCAAACTCCACCTAGGTATGAATACATGGAATAAAAACAAGCCAAGGATGGGAAGAAGTCCAGCAAGACTGCACTGTAACTGCTGGGGCAGTCAATAGACTGAGCCTGCCTTTTCCTGGGTAGGGACACCTGTTGGGTGGACACTCTGCTGGTGCTGAATACTTTCATTGGGGTTGAGAGCTTGTCTGTGCGTTGAAGATGTTTTTGAAACCAGACACAGTCAGTGATGCTCCTCAAACCTTAGGCTGTCACAATTTTATATTAATAGAGAGCGTTGTTCCATAAACTGTCCATGGGATCCTTCTGGGCGCTGTCAGCACCAGCGGTGGGGAACAGACTTGAATAAAGTGGGGAGACCCATGGAGGGGTCTCCCTTGTGCTGCTGGGGTGTGCCCCTGAAAAAGTCAATCAGAACCCCTCCAGTCCAGCAGGGCTGTTCAGTGAAGGGTCCCTGTAGTGAGACACTGACAGACTGGTGGGGCACCAGGGGCTCGGCTTTCCTGGGGTGCTGAGAGACAAATCCGACACCAAGGGTCGAGGAAATCTCCTCTTTTCACCTGACACTGGCTCACAAGCCACAACACATGACCAAGCTCCCCACTCTCACAGCAAACTTCAGGACTGAGTATAGAGTAGAGCAGGACAGCCGTGCTCTGCCCAGGCTGAGTGAGGGAGGAGAGGAACAAAGGCAGATAAGACAGAGAACTGAGAATTTCACCAAATCATAAATCCCGTATTGTTCCTGCCACGTGGATGATCCAGAGCTGAGGTAAACAAGACTGAGACAGAGAGGGAAAATAGAATGAGGACACCCAATCTGCTTTCTCTTACAGCTAACTCGGTGCAGCCTCTTACATAGAGTGGGTTTTTCATGCAGTTTTGTCACACATCCACAGCCCTTCCCCAGAGAGCGAATTGAAGCTGGAGGACTGAGCTCAAACCTCCAGGCGGAGCAGAAAATTGGCTCAGGACAGCACTGCCCCACCTTCAGGCTCCTCTCTTCTGATCACACTTTTCCTGTCATAGCAATTAGAATGTTTGAGTCAAAATGTGCTTATGGATGGTCCTCTGTGGGAGCTCTAGATGCTGAGAGTCTTGGACTCCCTGTGCTGACAGGCATAGAACTTCAGGGAAGCACTGCATTTGACCCGAGACCTTGGCAAAGGCTTCAAAACTTGAGTGACAGCACAGAAACTGTGTGCGTGTACTTTGGATAGTAACTGTGTGATGTCACAGGGTGAAAAACTTAGATTTGGGATTTTAGTGTGTGGTGATTTCTGAGAGCCAAGATGGAGAATTTGGGGTGTGGGATCATTGTCTTTTCTGCACCTTCTTCTTCCTTCTTCACAGATCTGGGTGGTTTTCTGTTACTGGGTGAAAGAGGTCTGCATTGCAGATTTCGGGTGATCAAAATTGGGTTGGAAACATAAATAATATAATGTCGACAGTTTATTGGATAATTGGGACTTAGTTCTGGATAGACACCATTTTAGCTCACTTTCCCGAAGTGTAAGAGAGAGCTCAGGTCTTGTGAGTTTGTGATGGATAAGGATAATAAATTTCAGAGTGAGACTGCAAAGAAACAATGTCTCTTGAGTTTTATTTACCCTGACCCTGGAGCTGGAAAGAGCCAGGAACTCTCCCAGTCCTCTGGAGTAGGGACATCTTCCACCATATGCACTGAAGGTACACTCAATCCCACCGTCTATGTAATTAATAAACATAACAAAGTTTTATTCCCAATATCATCTGGTATTAATTGATAGCCAATGATAATAGCAGAAAACCTCTGGGAACAAAATGATCTCCAAAAACTTTGGTATGAAGTATTTAGACTCACAATCAATTCAAGTTTGATGACCTTCTGCTGGGTCATTGCTGCTTTATCACACACCATAAAGAGCTGACATGATTTGTCAGAGCAGAATCTCCAGCAATAATTTCACTGACAGGCTGTTATCTGTTATCTAAGTCATAATTCCAGTTTTAAATTTCCAAGCAGATGCTTGAAACAGTTAAGGAAATGGCTTAAGATAAACCTCATCCTATTTTATTTCGACAGCATGGGTTCAGAGACCTTGTTACATGTGATTTTTTTAAAATTTTTTAAATTATTAACATCATATAAAATTGCAATACTTACGAGTCCTATTCAGGTACCGGTGCCCTGCAAACTCAATTTGATATAAATAAAACAGAAATAATCTCTTTTTACATGTCACATACTCTCACAGGCAGAAAACATGCGTGTGCAGAGACACAAGGATATAGAACATGGAATGCTCGTGGGCCATGCTGTTTGACTTTACAAATTTGTCTGGTGTGCTAATGGCCCCTAGTACCCATAAACAAAGCAAAATTCTTTACAAGACAACTAGAACTAATAATATAATCCTATCCTAGAGCTTTCCCCTTGACTTCATAGGAAGCCTTTAAGCCACATTTAAATAGCTCTGCCCGTCCCACTGGAATACAGCAACACTCCATACTGTTTACCAGGAGAATGATACAGAGGAGGAACAAAATCTCCCCTGTCTGAAGGAGGATTCAGCGCTTTAATTGGGTAACTTCCATGCTGCAGGCAAGTGCAGCTGATACCAAAACCCCACGCAGCCACAGCTCCACTATTTCCACTATTGTCAGCTGTAGGGTTTCCCTGCTCCTGCTCTCGGCATCCCTGGCACGTCAGCTGCAGCAGCCCCCTATGCTTTTCACAAACAGAAGTAAAGCACCCTATAAGAAATGAAACAATAATGAAACAAAAAATGAAATTCAGTATGTCCTCTGTTCCCAGAGGATGGAAAAGAAAAATTCTTCCAGGATGGGAAAATGAACAGTGCTTTAGTCTGTGTTTTTCTGCTGCCCAGCCATATGCTAAATAAAGTACTAAAAATACATAATACATGTGATAATCCTTTTTCTTCTTTTCTGCTCTCCTCTTTTTCCCTGTTCTGTCCATTATTGAATTCCAAAGATGTGCAACGTGTCCAAGAAAAATATTATTTTCCCTTTATCTTTTATTTCTGGACAGGGACTTTCTTGCTGTGTCTGCAGTTCTCAACAATGACTGACAGTCGTTTAATATGGGACATAAACCTCCATCAAAACACAGGAACAGAAACAGCTGTTATGTGTATTGATTTGGTGAAACAGGATACGTGCGCTTAAAAAAAAAAATAAAAACAAGAATAAAATGCTTAAGATGCCATTTTCACATGGGACAGAGGTTTACCAATAAATATGACTGAATTTATAATGGAAAATTTGTTCCAAATTCTTTCTAGAAGTGAGAAATACCAGGGCAAGGGCAAGCTGGAATTATTCATAACCATGATGTTTAGCTGCTGCTAATTTGCTGCAAGGATGTGGGACATCTCTGCATTTGCATTGCAAAAAAAAGATGCCTTTTTTTCAAATTTTAAAAAAAATCAGACACTACAGAAGTACATGTGAAAAGGAGGTGAGAATGAGCTTCCAGCTATTACAGGGAACTTCAGCATGTCAAACTTACTGGGAATTTTGCTTTTTGTCAGTAACAGTGAAGTACAGCTGCAATAAACCATGGTACAAATGGTGAGAAAATAGTCCCAAAGTTATAATTAAACAAAAATTGCCTTTTCTGTATGTAATTTTTTTGCCAGAAGATAATGGCAGAGGAGTTGCAACCTGGTTTGTCAGGGACATGGTAGCAGAGGCAAACAGCAAGCACACAAGAGCCTTTGTAAGAGAAACTCACCTGTCTCCTACCTGGGAGAAGGCAGCTCATCTGGGGAAATTAGTTGGTTTATAACAAACAGAGGAGTGCACTTAAAATCAAACAGCAGACACCAATGTGACAAAAGCAGCAATATTGGGGTTTTTTTCTGCTTGAATCTCAGTGGGCCATCACTAATGGTTTCCATCAGAAGAATTATCCTTCTCCATTAAATGTTATTTAGCAAAGACTCCTGCAAATCGAAGCCCCTGAAAAAAAGGTCTCTCTAGCATGCAGGATGGAGAACTGTGCCTCAAATGCTGCCTGTCCCAGGTGGGAAGAGTCAAGGACAGAGCAAATCACCCTCTGCAGAGGTGGCACGAGAGGCTACTGTGGAGTGCTCCTCCTGTTGCTGTGCTCTGCAGCACAACATTTGTTATACTCATGGCTCCAGCTGTTTGTGTTTCTTTTCCTGATATTTTGGCTGAGATCTTGGAAGAGGCTGATTTACATCTCTGTGAGTCCGTGTGTCAGGCTGCCTTTCCTTACGTCTGGTGGTTTGCCTGTTCCTGTGAGTCGGATCAGAGGCTCTGCAGCCATGGGCTCTGCACAGACGAACCACTCAGTCTGCTCCTCCATCCTCTTGCAAACAAAGCAGACACAACGGGTTTGGCATTGCCCAGTGAAGTATTAAAAATTCGAACAAACAAGCAAACAAAAATACAACAAAAAGGGAATTTGTAGTTAGGAATCCCAAGGAAAATTTACAGCTCTTTCTCTTTTCTCTCTCACATATGCCCTGAAACCTGTTTATGATGTATTCTCCAAGATCACAAACTCTTCAGACTATGAGACTTTTTTTTTTTTAAAACAACAAGCATTCTGGTGATAAGGGTTAAAAACATTCTTCGTGATTAAACTTTTTAATATTTAAAGGTATCCCAGCTCTGTAATTCAGCATGTGTAGAACACACTCGATTTTTAGGAGCTGCCGGCTGGCCTGTTCTTCTTTGTTTTTCCCTTTTTTTTTTCTTTTTTTCAGGGAATAAGATGCAGTGAAAACATAGGAACTGTGCTCATGGACAGTTAATGATGACTTAGGAATTTAGGGTAATTCAGTGCATGGTATTTTTAAGTTCTTATTAAAATATCTCTGGCTTGTACTTGTAACATCAACCTCATGGATATTCTGTAAAGTAATTTAATATTCATGCCCTGTGAGTTGAAGCAAACTTCCAGAGTTAATGACTGCTCAGGATCTAATCGTTTCGTGGGCAATATTCTCATCTATTAAAGGCATTTGAAATAAATTGCTTAATTTAAAAACTACAACAAAATCTAATAGAGCTTTCTAGTTAAATTAAAGCTTTTCAAGAAGACTTGATTAATGGTATACTGCATAAATTAATTTAAAACCTACTATCTTTGCATTTCTAAAAAAGACCCGTAAATATGCTTAGTCTTCTATAATTAAGAGAATATTTGCAGGAAACCTAAAAAACTGTAGGGTTCTCCTCGTGCAAAGGGACAGAAGGGACATGAGAGAAGTCTTTTCATATCTTTTTTTCCCACCGAAGTTCTCCTGCCTTGTCACTCTTTGTGTCTCAAATCCTTGACTATCACATGAGGAAAAGAAAAAAATTAGGTCTTTGTGATGCATTTTAATTGCTTTACTTCTGTATCAGTTCACGCAATAAAAAGCTCTTAAATAAACATGAAGTCTCTAATAGAATGCTTAAGTGTGAGGAGCTATTAGCCATATGCCATTTAGCCATAAATATGAATACGGCTTTAACACACACCTCAGGGGGCTTGGTAGACGCAATTCCTATAGGCTTCCTACTTTATTTAAACACAGTTTTAAATTTCACAGGATAAAGGTTCTTAGTCTGTGAAGGTCCAGCCTCTACTCCTGGCAAGGTCCCACAAGGGCTGTGAGAAGGCCCCCACTACCAGGACAGGGCTGATTAGTGAGTTTCTTCTCATTGACACGGGCTGAGTCCTGCCTCCCTGAATGAAGGGATTGAGGTAGTAAGGGCTAGAAAGTCCTGCTGCTCAATCAGCTTTTGCCCAAGTCGCCTCCTACCTTTCTTCTGCTGGATTCTGCACTCAGACTGCACTTGCTGTGTAGCCTCTGCTCAGCAAATCTTTTGGCTGCCCCCTCCACAAAGGAATTCAGGGTGGCTCCTTGCAGCCTGAGAGTCTCTCTGGAGAGACAAAGACTGGTGGATCTGCCTGTAGAGCCACCCACAACCCGGACAACAGGCATGGAAGCTGCAGGAACATTTAATTTCATCCTAAAAGGGGCACCTCGCCTGCTCCTATGATTCACCTCACACTCTCTATTGGCTGGCTCGATGGATGCCCCCCAACCACCAGGGCCTCAAAGGAGCCCCTCACACGGGCACCCTGATGGAGGGACTTGTGATCCACTGAAGGAAAACCCTGCCTGGGATGAGCCAGTGTGTCTCTGCCTCACAGAGACTGCCAGAAAGGGAGATCCTGCTCTTCCCAGCTGAGTTTCAGTATTCCATGTATTCATCTATTTCGTATTCTTATTCCATCTACCAGAAGGACGTGTGAAAAACGAGGCTCACTTTCTTAAAACAATTTGTAAGTTTAATAAAAAATAATAAAATAGGCAATTAGGAGACAGAAAATAAAGCAAAGAGAGTTTCTCTGCTGGGAGTGCCTGGCAGAGAGCCAGCCAGCACACCTCACCCCTTCCGAGCCTTTGTTTTAAGGATCAGTATGTTACACAGCCAACAGACCCTCATGCGTTATTCAAACATTCCTTCGAGTTCAGATGTTCTCTTGGTTTTGCCCCCCTGACTTGTCCCATTTCATTAAATTAACATTTTATTACTCCTTGTGGACAAAGTTCCTGTTGGCGCCTTTTAGTCGTCCTATGTGCTATTCTTGTGATACCAGGGGATCAGTAAATTCCTTCTTGTAGCTTTTTGTTCACTGCTGTCTTGATCTAGTTACTTCAGGAATGCAGGAGGATCTACCTTCTGGTTTGGATGGTTTAGATGTTACAAAAACACTATGTTACAACCAAAAAATATACATTCATCACATTTCTAAACTCCATTAGTAATAAAAGAAAATACAGTCAAACATTTTCATATTATACATATAGCATTCATTTTAATATTTGCAAAAAAACAACTTTATAATATGCATTTATAAAAGATGTATAAATTTTTTTGCCAAAGATTTCAGCGCAGTACTCCAGCTACAGGAACCATCCTGAATTAGCCTGAATTCCTTATCCTGAAATATCTAAAAAAAAAAAATCCCGAAGGAGTATTGGGAGAAAAAAATAAAGTGGGCAGAAAGACTGTGATTTTTGTTTTTATTTATCACCCTTTTGTGCAAACTGCATTCAGCCGAAAATGCCTTGGCTAGCTTTGGCTTTCCTCATTAAGTGGTTCTCGGTTTGCTACCACCACCACAACACCTCCTGGGCAGATCATTCTGGTGTTTATTGTCATAAAGTTCCTCTCAAGTTACATTCTCCTCCTTTTCCTCATTCTGCAGAAAATGAGGACTAATAGCCATTTGCCCTCAGGCAGGTGCCCTCGTTGCCAGACTGTGCTTCTGCTGTAATTTCCTAAAGTGAATCAATAAACAGTTGCTGGCTGTGGGGAATTCTATAGTATGAAAAAAACCAGAACTATTATTTCCAGTTCATGGCATTATCTCATTTTCTTCTGCAGTTTTTTTTTTTTCCAAGTGTTATGTTAATTTGATTATTATTATTTTCATTCTCTTCCATTCTACATGGTAAATTTGGTAAATAATATTCTGACAGAAGTGAAAGAGGTGGCCCCGGGTGAGCTGTGGCTGCCTGAGGCTGGGGCCGGGCTCTCTGCTCCGGGTGGCCTGGGGAGCGCTCAACAGCCCTGAGACAGCAGAATTTTGGGTGGGCCCATGCTGGCCCTGGTAAATAAACACAAACACAATTTTTGTTTAGCCCGGTTGGTCACTGTTGATCACTGTTAATGTTCACTTGTTACCTGGTTGATAAAGTTTTTGTTAATTGTCAATGCCCCTAGTTGTTTTTTCCTTACCTTGCACCTGTACCCCCTTTGTGTCAGGCACTGCCTCCGCTGCTCCCCAGAACGGCGCACGGGGCTGCGCACAGGACCGTATGCAAAAGGGGAGACATCGAGTACTACTCAGAGATAAAAACCCCTAAGAGCAACGAGCCAACACGCAATTAGAGGACTAAAAAGGGCATAGATTGGGCTTCAGGAAGTAGGACTACCTTTCTACTCCACGTTTACAGTCTGGATGGGGTCACCATAATTTAAGGAACTGGATCAGAGTGAGACCCCCAGACGACGAGCTGACAAATGCCTTCCTGCAGATCCTCGCCAAGACAGAAGCCCCAGCTCTGCTGCCTGGCCAAGCTGATCACCTTCTCCTACACGTCGCCCCAGGGAGCAGCGGCGGTGTGCACGACCCCTCGGGTTCCCCGTGCAGAGCTGTCTTTAATGAAGGCTTCAAACAGGAGTTTGCCCCCTGGCCCTTATTCATAACGCTGGCTGCTGGCAGAGCCGCAGTGGTGGGTGCTGGGATGAGGGGTCCCCCTGCGGTGCGGGTCGGTGTGCCCGGGTCAGGATGCCTTGTCCCCCTGGAGCCACGCGGGGATGGCTGGAACTGCCCGGCACGGGGACTGGGAGAGCAGAGAGCGGCCACACCTGAGCTGGGCAACACTCAGCAGCCTGCGGGGGGGTGTCCGGAGAGAGGGGAGCCCCCAGGACCCTGAAATGAGGCCCTGAAAAGGGGGGGACTCTGGCAGCCTCGAGATGCTGGGAGCATGGATAAGGGGGAGCCAAGGGAACCCCAGCGCCCTGAAACAGGGACCCCGACCGATGAGCCGCTTTGACACCAAACTGGGGAGGCTGGGGAAGGGGAATCTCTGGGATTCCCAGGACCCCCATCAGCCCAGAGAGGGGAAACACCAATACACCCTGGACCTGCAGCAGCCCCGACAAGGGGGACCCCATGAACCCCCAAGTGGAGAGAACACAGTGGGGGAAATCTTGGGTGGAATTTTTTTTCTGAATCTTAGTGTTTTGGAGGTTTTTATGGACACCAAGTGCCTGATAACTTCTAAACATGGATTTGGGCAGAAGGAAACCCCAACCCAAGGTACCCTCATTGTGCTTCCCCCCAAGAGAGGATTCCCCCTTCCCAAACCTTGCCTGGATGAACGAGCAGGCTGCAAGGAAAAAGACACCCCAGGACACCCAGGCAGGTGAGGAGGAAGTCACTGCCCCTCTCCCCCTCTCTCCTCCATCTCCCAGCACAGCATTGTCCCCCAGCTTCAGGACAACCCCACTGCTGACACCATCCTTCTGGGGATGGATTGCGGGGATCTCCTTCCCCTTCCTCTGACATGGAGGCAAATCCCATCCTCTCCTTCTCCTTCCTCCCCTAAACAAGGAGATGGGGATGGAGACCAGGGAGGACAAATCACCGTGGCAGAACCTCGTGGAAGAGGCTGTTTCCAGCTGCTCCATGGTGCAGGAATCCAGTGAGGATGAAGAACCCCAGAGATCTCACACAAGGAGGGGCTCCAAACCCAACCCAGGATGCTCCAAGGAGGAAAGACCCACCCTGTGCCAGGAAGGCAGGCAGAGATCCAGCTGGAGCTTAGGGCTAGTGGTGTATCCGCAGCTTCCTGATGGAGAGAAATCCCACAAGTGCTTAGAATGCGCGAAGAGTTTCAGCTGGAGGTGCAGCCTGATCTGCCACCAGAAGATCCACGTTAGGGAGCAGCCCTATGAGTATGGGGAACGTGGAAGGAGCATCATCCAGAGCTCCAGTCTGATCTGTCACCAGGTGATCCACAGTGGGGAGCAGCCCTTTGAGTGTCGGGTATTTGGGAAGAGCTTCAGCACGAGCTCCCACCTGATCTGCCACCAGGGGATCCATATCACAGAGAGGCCCTTCAAGTGTCCTGAGAGTGGGAATGTTAGCGTAGGGTAGAACACATAATCATGGCAATGATTCTATGCAGGGGCTTTTATCGAAGAGCTCGGGAATCAGGGGTGCAGACCCCAGTCTGACTCCAACATGGATTCGAGAAGGATCAGTTTTTATACCCTTTTTGTTATATAACTGTATATTAATTATTAGACCGACATTGTTTTATTGTAATCATCATTTCCCCCAAGCATTAATTCTTGTGATTTTCTTTAACAATCATCTCATTTATCATATATCAGATATGCATCCTGTTTAATAATCATCTGCAGTTTCACGTGATTCACTAAAGACTAAGCCCAACATTTGTTCCCTTTCCTAGGGCCTACCTGACCCAACCTCTTGAATCTAGTTCTCATGGTTTTAGAAACATTTTAACCCCATGCTAACGGGAAGAGGTTTCAGACAAGCTCCAGTCTTCTCTTGCACCATCGGATTCACACAGAGGAAAGGCCCTTTTGCTTCTCCAATTGCAGGAAGAGCTTCTACCTCAACAGCCTCATCACCCACCGGCACATCCACATTGGGGAGAGACCCTGCAAGTGTCCCGAGTTCGGGAAGGGTTTCTCCTGGCAGTCATTCTTGACCCAACACCAATGAACCCCGCAGTAAGGAAAGCCCTGTGACTGTCCTGACTGCAGAAAGGGCTTTGTCCTCTGCTCCAGCTTCATCAGAGGACCCACGCTGGGCAGAGACCTGGTGACCCACATTCCCCAGGATCCACACTGGGAAGAGCCCTCTTCCTTTGCCTGCACCTGGCAATGATGTGAGGTGGGACCAAAGAACATGACAGTCTGGCCATGTCCCCATCATTATCTTCGATCCCACCTCAGGCCATTGCCAGAGACAGGGAAAGGAACTCTTTCTCTCTCTCAAGAGGAAGGGTGTCCTTTCCAGGTCAGAAAAAATACATGGTCTGGAAAAGCTGGGCCGGTGTTGTCACAGTTTTCCCTGTAAATCATTTCTTTGTCTTAGCCCTTCTGTTCTCAATATTGCTGTTCCCAGTAAATTTTTCTTATCCCAGCCTGGGATCTTTGCCTTTTGTGCTTTCACATAGGGCCACTGCTTACACAGCTGGAGCCCCGATCAGTCACCAGGAGGCATTTCTGCTGGTGCATCTGCACTCTGTAGCATTGTGGATTCACTTGAAACTTTGGTATTACTGCAGCTGAATGAGGCTTTGCCACCATTTATGCCCAGGCTGATCGCTATCCTTTCCTTTTCATAATTCACCAAAGAACAACAAAAGCGAAGTAAAAATGGCAGCTGAAAATAATTTAAAAAGAAAAAAAAAATTCCCCTAGAAATAACTTTGTCAAACCAGAAACAGAATCAACCTTAACCAAGGACACGCTGCCTAACCAGGCAGCACAAGTTCTACCAATAGACATGAATATAAAACATGTTTGACACCATAAATGTGTGTGGGTTCACTGCTTTCCCAAAGTGATTTCAGCTTCATTTGAGGAGCGAAACAAATTCATGCTTCAGCAGCTGATGCATGGGCTGGGTGCGCCAGGCAGCTGAGCTGTTTTGTGCAGCCAGAAATAAAGCAAACTTCCTCAGCAGTCGCTGGTTTGCTTTCTCTTTAATTTCTTCCCATGTGAGAGGAGACAGACTTCAGTCTTACGGCTTCAAAAATGTTTGAGTTTCAACCACCTCGCAATTCACCTCATCCACCTTTTTATACAACCTGGCTTCATGAAACAGATATATATATATTTTATTTACTGTGGGACATAAGAACAGCTTAACAACTGCCCCAGTGTCTCATTTGTTTAAACAAGATCAATTTGTTTAAACAAAGCCAATTCCATCAGAGAAAGTTCCAACAGAATCAGAGCAAGTTGCTGCATGGTTTAGTTAAAATAAGCTAATTTTCAGAATTAAACCACAAAGTGTTGGGAATGTCAGTAAAGGTATGAAATTGTTATAAAATGAACTGGAAAATTCCGTAAGTTCATGACTAAGCATTATAATGGATCAAAAGAAGATCAAAAGAAGAATACTATATCATCAAAAAATGCTTAAGTCCTGGGTTTCCAATGCATTTTCTTTTAATTACATTTAGCATCATGCTTCAGGGGAAAATAAAAATCATCATGTTTCAAATTTAGACAAAGTATACTTTTGAAACTAAATATTTCAGTGCTATTTCTTTTGTTCTTAAACTAGTACTGTAACTCAGAAATATTGCTATGTGACAGCTCTTACATCACAGTATTCTACTCTAATGGAGGTAATTTTGACTTGGGACTGTAAGAACATTAGCTATTGGGTTTTTGTTGAACACATTTCTAATAAAGCCTCTTTTCTTTGCATCATCTTGTTGTTATCCTGATGCTTCCTACCACGTCCCCGCCTGCAGACGCACAAACACATGCACAGATGTACAGCAATCCAAAATTCAAACGCCAGTTAAGGAATTACGGATTTTGGGGCAGGATGTGGAACCACTACAACATAGCCCTGTAGCCATAAACATGAACATGTTGTTGTAAACATCCTGTCAACAGACATGTGACTCTTAGGCAAGAATGATCTTTATTCTGAATTTTCTAGAATTTATGGAGCAATGACTTTGACTTGGGAAGTAGCTAAGCAGGGTGTTCTTATAGGCTTAAGGTAAGAAGAAGCAAGTTTTGCCTTGACCCACAATTGCAGAAAGAAGTTTAGTTCTAAATATACCTGAACCTGAGATTAAAACACAAATGAGGTTACATGCTGGGAATCCAAAACGATAATGCAACTCTTTTTTTCATGAAAAGACAAAAGAAATAGAAAATTAGGGAAATGCCAAGAAAATATATGAGAAGCACATGAAAGGGGTTACTACCACCATAGGTTCAGCTCTGACTTCTCTGTGAGGTGTGACCCCAGGCAGCCAGACCATCAAGGTGGGGCAGGAGAAGCCTCATAGGAGCAGCCAGGACAGCAAAGGGCAGCAGAGACTCCCAACACTTTGTAGACATTGTGAGACGTTGGCCACTTGTTTATTTAGGGGTGTCCTGCTTTAGGAGAGATGGTAGCAATGGCATGTGCACCGCATGGACCCTCAGAGTAGGTCCAACACATCCCTCATGAACTCCCTCAAGATCTCTTCTCCCTGGAGGAGTCCTCGCAGTCCATTATGTGTCCAGCTCTGCTGGAGAGCTGAATGAACTACCCAGAGCTGGTGAGGAATGCTGTAAAAAGCATCAGCACCAGCTCCTTTGGAACAGGAGAAACTCCTCTAGCTGATGCCGAGTCAGTGCAATCTGCTGATGGGTGGTTTGGCAGCAGAGCCTTGACTCAGCGCTGCTCAGGAGACATTCGCCTGTCTGTGAAACCTCTGCAAACAGCTTGTGCCTGGAAGATCAGTTCACATGAAAGAAGGATTTTTGGTTCTCTGAGTTTGCTTGTGTTTTGTTTGCTTTTTGCTTCCACTGTTGGCACTGAGCTTCTGTGGCTGAGGCTGAGACGTCCCTTCTACCCTGTCAGCAGCAGCCCCTGTCCAGAGCTGGCTATAAAGTAGGAGCAAAGCAGCTGGGAACAGCAATACATGGCATCCCACGGCTCAGGAGCTCTCAGGTCAGAGCCCTGGCTGTGCCTTATCAGCACGTCCTTTTCTGTCCACAAAATACTGATTGGTGGAGTTTCTTTGCCCATGAGCTCTTGGGAAGCAAATGTTCTGCTGGGATTCTCATGTCTGCTCCATTCATTCCTGGGAAACAGAAAGTAAGGCCAAAGTAGCAGATCAGCTTGGAGCTGGTCAGTCCCTGCAAAGGGCGTGTGTATAATGTAGGAACATCGTGTTCCAGGACGGGTAAGAAGGGTACGTGTGCTCAAGGTGCAGCAGGTGAGGTTTAGGTTCCCCTAAAGGGCAGTCAGGGGTGGTCAGCACGGGGAGATCCAGCTGCATTCCCCATGGGATGGCTTTCGGGTGTCTGCAGCCTGGATCCAGCGCGCCCTGGGGCTGGGTTTGCCCAGCTCAGGGGGAGGATGCCCAGGAGCCGCTGAGGCTGGCAGTGGGACAAAGGCTGGGCTTGCGAGCTGTGAGGTGTGGCTCGGGGGCTGTGACGTGCCAGGACATGGGTCACAGTGGGGCACAGCCAGCTTGGCAGCTGAGGGACATGGTCCTGGCTGTGACATCGCAGAGGACAGGTCACACGGGCACCTGTGTCCAGTGGCAGCACTGGGCAGCTGGATTCTGGCAGCCAGTAAGTACACATGGGGAGGGAATGCTGGACTGTGTGGAGACTGGGAAATCTGGGCTGGATGGGGCTGGGAATGCTGGGCTGGATGGGGCTGGGGATGCTGGGCTGGATGGGGGCTGGAAAGATGCCCTGGGGGTTTAAACCCAGAATGAGAGCTGGGACGCTCAGGGCAAGGCACTGTCCCCAGGGCTGGGGGTAGAGGGGCTTGCGGCTCTCCGTGTGGCAGGTGCCCAGAGAGGCCCTGGGGACGTTCCACGTGCCCCCAGCCCCCTGCTCCCTCCCAGCACCATGTGCTGAGCCTTCCTTCTCCTGCCAGGCCATGCCTCCAACACTGGCCTTCATCCTGGCCCTGCTAGCAACCCACACTGGCCTCAGGATAACCCTGCACATTGAAAAGGATGAAATCCAGCAGATGCAGGAGCGTGAAGAATATCTGCATCAGGAGATGACTCGGCTCCTACAGGAGATTGAGGGGAGCAGCGGCATCATGGAAACCCTGCTCTATTCTGCAAGGCCACAGCCAAGGCTGCTTTGGGTCACTGCAGCAGCCCTGGTTCTGGCTCTGCTCCCTGTGGGCTGCTGGCTGCTCAGGAGAAGGAAGCGTGGCTCTGCCAGCTGCAGGGAGGCTGTGAGCAAGAAGTTCAGCACCGAGGAGAAGGTGAGCAGTGAGAAGTTTGTCTGTCAGAATGTCAATAGCGAGGAGAAGGTCAGCAGCCAGGAGAAGGGTGGCAGCAGAGAGAAGGTCAGCAGTGAAGAGAAGGTCACCAGTGAGGACTAGGTCAGGGAGCTGAAGGAGAAGGTCAGGGGTGCAGACAGTGGTGGCAGCAGTGTGGCTGTGCCCGCCCCATCACCAATGGGCACGTCCGGGACAAGGCTGGAGCAGGCTGCCAGCAACCTGAGCTAGCTGAGAATGTCTCTGCTCATCACTGCAGGGTCACACTGGACGGCCTTTAAAAGTCACTCCCAAGCCCAGCTGTTCTGTGATGCTGCAGCAGGGCCTGCCCAGCATGAAGGAGCTGCTGGATGAGCTCCTGGGTGTCTGCCGAGTGCTCTCCCGCAGGAACTTCATGCCAGAGTTGCACCCAGCTGCCAGGACGGACACCAGCCCTGAAGCCTGCAGTGTCCAGGAGAAGAGCAGCACCTACCGCCTGCTGGTCATCCTGCGGCCACCCCCCGGCCACTTCTTCAGCCCGGAGAGCGCGGAGCAGCTGCCAGCCGGGCCCATCCGTGTGGCACTGGAGTGCCTGTGCTGCAGGGAGCAGCTGTGTTTCCTCCACACCTCTGGTGGCCAGCTGCCCAGGGATCAGGACTGGTACCTGCTGGACACGCTCTGCACGGGCTTGTGCTTGGATGTCCATAAAGTCACAGCCTGGGTCCAGATGTTGGTGGCATCGGCCTGGCTGCATCTGCCCTACTCGAGGCACTGCCAGCTCACGGCGCTGCCCTCCCGCAGCTCCTGCAGCTTCCAGCTGTGCAGCACCTCTGGCCTGCAGCGCAGCATTGAGATGGCTTTGGCCGTGCAGCAAGGCAGCTCAGGTGCCTGCCTGAGCCTCGAGCAGGCAGCAGCCGGCTCTGCCGGCAGCACCGTGGGGCCAGAGCGCTGCCGCCTCTCAGACTCACTGCCCAGGTGCCACCGCTGCTGAGGTGACATCATTTCACCCAAAAGGACTTGATGAAGGTGAAGTCAAACAATCCTCTTGGGGCATTATTTTGTTTTCTGTTAGGATTCTTTAGTTCCTTTGTTATGAATTCTGAAAAACTTAGCCAGATCACAATAATTCTAAAACCTCCAAGGCAGAGCTGGGAAGGTTAAGATGATTTCAAACATGCAGGAGTTTTTGTGGAGAAAAATTATACATCCATAGGAGTTTTCCCACACCACTTATTTTTCACTAGAAAAAATAGAAGTTCTTTGACTAATATTCGGTCTACCATCAAGCCACTTGTGATGAGAATACAGACTAATCACAAACATTAGTAAATTGTCAATACAAACAATTATGGTGGCAAATAAAAACTTCATCACCTCTGCCACAGCTCCATCCCAACTCTGCTGGTGGCTGCTCCATGCTCTCTGGGCTGAAAAACTTAGCCAGATCATAATAATTTTAAAACTTCCTGTCATGGAGGTTGTGTTCTTTCCCCTGAAAGACAGTTTTCCTATCAAGAAGAGCAAAGTTAAAAGACCTGCTTTAGAATGACGTGACTTGTACCCTACTGGTACATGTTTCTCCCAATTTCCAATAAGGGAGTTTCAGTGATTAGCTCAGATGGAGACACCTGTATGTGGCCTCTTAACTCCCAGCCAGGGAGTCATCTTGTGTTTTACCTCCCATTAAGCGCCATGCAGGAGATTGACTGCCATTTTCATATGTGGAAGGAATTTTTTTTCCCAGGCAGCTCAGGTGGCATATGGGGTTCTTTTTCAGATACTATCTTACAATCAGGAGGGCCAGCTTTGGGTTGATTTATAATTGTTGAAAAACAAGTTCTATAAAAATTCCTCCTAAGGCCATTTTACAGGTGCTTTTTATGAGGAAAATATTGGTTTTTTATGACAGTGTTTGCCTCTAGTATAAATCTTACTTCAGCCCATAAGGCTCACTTGCATCCCACAGCGCAAAAACTTGTAATTTGCTACCTTCATTGTGATAGCCATCTTATTTCGAAGTCCCTGTGCAAGCATTTTTTGACTTCTGTCAGTCACTTGGTCCCAACTCATAGGTGATTTTCTCATCATTTGGCCTTTATGAAGACATTGCATTATGCTTTCAAGTCTTTTAAATAGGTAGGTCTTCATCCCACTTTTTGATTATCTGTGAAGCTGCTGTTAGTGTAGGGATTGTTTCTGCCTTTGCCCAGCGTCACCTCCCTGTGGCAGCTTCTCAGCCAACGGATGCCATAAACATTTCATGGTCTGTTTGCATCCTTCAGCTGTGCCCACAAGATGTGCATTGTGCAGTTTCTCTGTTGTGCTGGCAAAGCACACCCTCTGGCTGGAGAAGCGCCATTCTATGGTTCTCATAAGTCCCAGTTCTTCTGCCCAAGGCAGCTCAGGGACTGTCAAAAGCTGTGAATGCTCCTGCTTCTGGGCTGAATATGCCTGCCTTAGTCTCCCATTTGACTAGTTCCAGTTGTCTTTCTGTTCAGCTCTGTTACTCTCTAGGTTTTGTGATTTCTTGATATGATCTGTCTTCCTCTGTCATTCCATCTGCTGTCATTTAATCCTGCTTTAATGGCAGAATCTTTCAGGGACAGGTCAGGCTCTTGTGTGATCTTTTTGTTTGTCACCCTGCTGCTGCCATCTGGCATTTATGACTTGTCAGTGGATTCCAATTTTTCTCAGATGCACCTTTTCCTCTAAGCAACACATGCAAACCTGTTTCGTTTTGTTGTGAGGTCTTAAACCTGATTTTGTGTTCTCTTTAAACACAATCACGTTTTACATGCTCAGCTCTCCAATTAGAAAGGCAGCTAAATTCCTATGAATTTCATTTCTTCAGGCTTACTCGTGTGAAGTACTTTTATGGAAGTCCCATCCTTTTGTGACGTCCTGAAGTGTCCTGCTGCAAATCAGAGAATATCTCTTGCAGACCGCTCTGTCTCCTGCATCATTAAGTGTCGCGTTTAGCACCAGCTGGTAACCAAGCACCATGTAGCTGCTTGCTGACTTCCCCCAGCTCTTCACCCACATGCTGCCCAGTGCGTGGACACTTCCTGGGCAACAATCAGCGACCCCCAGCGACCCCTCAGCCCACAGGTTATGGGCTGAGCATCACATTCTTGGTGTGGAATATCCCTTTGTCCAGTTCAGGTTAGCTTTCCTGGCCACGCTCCTTCCCAGCTTCTTGCGCACCTGCTCTTTCACAGTAGTGGGGATTCAGAAACGTCACTTTCCAAGCTCTGCACAAGGCATTCTGATGGGCTCTGATCAGGCCTCATGTCCATCCCACGCCAAAATGTATAACTATTTCATTCCAAAGGACGTGGATTAGGGCAAATTTGTCCNTAACTATTTCATTCCAAAGGACGTGGATTAGGGCAAATTTGTCCTGGTTTAGGGCAAAAATTATGAGGAAACCTCCGAATGGGGCTCCTCTGGAAAAACAAACCCTAACGGCCCCTCCACCACAGCTGGTCTGGGGAAAAGAACTTCCTTGGAGAAAAGTGGACACACAGTCCAGGAGAGGAATGCAAAGGAGTAAGAGCTGGTTTCAAAACAAACTCAGCGCTTCTTCTTTCCCTGCTTCGCTCTTAGAACAAGTCTTAAAGGTACAGAACACAATATACAGCACAAAGAGAACAGAGGATTGGGGATGCAAGCATCATGAAATCACCCTAAGACACTTCTCAAGCAGAGCTGGGAAGGTTAAGATGATTTCAAATATGCAGAAGTTTTTGTGGGGAAAAATTATATATCAATAGGAGTCTTCCCACACCACTTCTTTTTCACTAAAAAAATAGAAGTTCTTTAACTAATATCTGGTCTACCATCAAGTCACTTGTGATGAGAATACAGACAAGATACAAACATTAGTAAATTGTCAATACAAACAATTATGGTGGCAAATAAAAACTTCATCTCTTCTCCCACAGCTCCATCCCAACTCTAGGAAGGTTTCTGTAAAAAGAAAATTTGGCCCCCTGCAGACCCATTATTAAAAGGAAGGAAAAGCCTCTTGAATCTATCCCAAAGGCGACAGCCTAAGCGAAAAATGATCACCACATTTTGATTTAAATGTGCTGGCAGCTGCCCTGCTCCCAGACTCATTCTTCCCATCTTCAGCAGGGAGGTGAGGCTGTTTCTGGAAAAAGAAAACTACACAAACTTTTGGGCAAAATCAAACTGTGTAACTGCATCAACTTTAGATCTCTGGGGTAGGGTTCTAACTTCTATTGCGTGAAGTGCTTGCTGCACTCCTCTTGTTGCTTCCCCCAACATTAATAACTAATATTACACTGATTGCTAACATATCTTGCCACCAGCAGTGAACTTCCTCTTTTTCTTCCTTCTGGGTTAGAACAAAAATAAATTTGAAGAGGAATAATCCCTGAAAATTTGTTCCTCTACAGCTCCATTCACCTACATAACAGTTCTGACTAACAGAGAGCAGTGGGCTATAAACTTTTCCAGGAGATCTTCCATGTCATGGCTGCAGGATCTTTTCCTGCAGCTCTGGGGTATTGGTGCCCCTTGGCTGAGGATGGGGATTAGAATTATTAGAAATTCCTCTGCTCAAATTAAGTTGCAAATGAGATCATTTTCCAACCTCAGTAGTAAGGATTTTTTTAAAAAACTAATGATGTGAGTGTGAGAGAGGAAAAGGAAGAAATAGAAGAGGTAGAAGATAGTGACAGAGACAGATTCGGTAGAAGATATCACTACCACACTTCATGGATCCCACCGACATCCCCGATGATCCTCACCAGCTGGTGGTGAGAGACCCCCAAAAACACGGAATCCAATGGATTCACAGATTTCAGGCTAGGAGGGTATGTCCAGGTACCTCCCCCGGAGGGGAACAGAGGGAAGGTTTTGGCAGAGTCTGTTGCAATAGGCTCTGGGTCTGTGCATCACTCTGCATCCTGTGCAGCCCCGTGGTGTGGGGCCGGTGGAAAGTGCTTCAGGGGGTCTCTGGTGGATCCTGACACCTCCTCAGCTGCCCCTCTGTCCCAGTTTAGGGCA
>WBMY01018578.1:0-10481 GCA_013397315.1 Donacobius atricapilla
TGAGAGGGCAGAGTGGCTGCTGGAGTGTCAAGGTGAGGGGCAGGGCAGGGCATACTCCCCTTTGGAATCTGCTCTGTGGCTGGAGACAGAATCAGTTTGATGCCTGCAGGATTTCGAAATGTGGTGCTCTGTGTGTGGGAAATTCTTCAACTGCGTAATTCCCGAAGCCGAAGCCTTGTCTGCAGGTGATCACCATCTCCCATTGCCTGGAGATCCCAGTTATGCCGCTGATCCTATTACCCATGACCCGATTGTTCTGCCATGTTCCGTGTTTGCAGCTGGGACCAGCTCTAGAGTGTCCTGCAGTGGAAGCTCCAGGAAGGGAGGAGCACTGGGAGATGTGGGGATCTAGCTCTGGGGGACTGTTGGAGGACGGATGGTGTTGGATTAGAGATCCACTTGCCTTCAGCTCCCCACCAAATTCCTTGGCCTCCAGAGGTACTGGGGCTCCATGCAGGAAGTTGGAGAGATGTCAGGGAAGGGGCTGTATCTGTGCACAGGTGGAATGGACTTTGTGCCAGGGCTGGGCTTGTAGCCAGAGCTGGGAGCTGTGCCTAACTGGGCTTTGGCCTGGGGACTGTAGGGAAGGGGGTGGGGAGGAGTTCTGGAAGGGACTGAGATGCTCCTGCTCTGGGGCTGCCTCAGCCAGCGCTGCCAGTGCGAGAGGAAGATGAAGGTGGATGTGCTCAGCAGGGCCCTGCTCTTCTCCATCCTGCTGTGCCCCCCAGTACAGGCCAAGGTGAGGCCCAATATCATGATGTCCCCACACCCTTCTCTAAGTAGCCTCCCATTCCATCCTTTTGGCCTCCTCAGGCATCTCCTCTCCAGGTTCTTGTTTTCTTGCCCAAATGCCCTCCCACTGACCATTCCCAATTCCTTTGTTATCACTTTTCCTCCTCAGTCCTTTTCCTTTCTCCTTGTCCACAGCAGTGCTTTCTCCTGATACTATTCCTGGAGTCATCACCTACCCCCAAACCATCTCCCAATACCATTGGTTTGCTCCTCATCCATCCTGTTTCTTCTGTCTCCATCAAGCCCCTCCCTTGCAATCCCATGTCCCTACAACAGAATTCTTTTCCTCTCCCCTGTATCTAACAGGGCCCCTTGCACACCCTTATCCCACTCCCTTGGGCTCTTCAGGTCACCCCACTTCAGTGTCTTTGATCTCCTTGGAGGCCCTGAATTCCCATCCCATTGTCTGCACTTCCACCCTCTTCCCTGCACCCGTGTCCCCCCACAGCCCTACAAGGCCCAATCCAGACCAAACCTTTCTTATCCTTTCCAGGCACTCCTGCAAGGGACTGAAAATGATCTCTGGGAGGTGAGTGGGCTGCTGGGATTGGAGGGCATCCCCTCTAGGAATTGAGGGGCGGTTTGGTCCTATTGTCCCTTGCTGACACTAGGGTCATCCCAAGGACCGGCACGGTCTCCTGGTACCACTGGAGATTGATTTAGTCAATGTTGATATCATGAAAACACTGCTTGTGGGCCTCAGGAATTCTTTTGGCCTCAGACGCTACCTGCACATGGTCACCACACTCCAGGCCATCCCAGTCTGTCCTAGCACAGCTGAGTGCAGCCCTACTGAAGGCCTAGATAACACCTCTGCCTCATGGAATTTGCCCAAGGAACCCCCTTTCTTAGGGCCCCTGTTGCCTTCTTATCCCTGTCATGCCAGCACCCCACTGGATGACTCAGGACGCAGCCCCTGCCCCAGCTTTGCCTCTTGGTCGGGACCCCAGTGCTTCTGGGCAGGGGCACAGCAGCTCCTGCAGCCCCATTCCTCCCCACAGCCCTCTTCTCAAGGACCCCCTTACTTTCCTCTGCTTCCCACTCCAGCCCAGTGCTCCCCAGTGTGTCTCTAATGCTGCCTTTGTCCACAGCCCCCTGTAGCTGAAAAGCTGCTGCGTCTTGTGTGACAGAAGTGCCTAGGTAACGCAATTTGTCTCACACATACAAACACACACTCACACTTTGATCAGAAGGCATGAACTAAAACCTCCTACTTTACTTGAAAGTCTGACTTCATATCTAGTATATCTACAAAAGCCGGGGATTGGGGGAGAAGGTTGACACCTCTCCCCATCCCATGGTCAAGACAACTGTCTGTCAGCTGTCCATATCTCTAAAAACAGGAATGTAAACTACCTTGAAACTATGCAGTAACATTGGTGGTGTTTACAGACCAGAGCGTGAGAAAGAACCCAAACCATGAAACTGTGAAACAGAAGAGAAGCCTGAAAAAATCAAGGCGACACCTAGGTGCCTTTGAGGATGACTAGGTGAGCTGTACCGGCAGAGGGAGGGGATAAGGATTTTCTTATGTCCACTGGACATGGGAGGGTCATGTTTGGCCCTGTCTTTTAGGATTGGAAGTATTGGTGACTCCCATGTCCTGTCCCTCTACAGCAGCATGAGGATATGATCATCCCAGGAGGGTGCCCATGATCCCCTTGGAGCCCGGGGCTATTTCCCTTGAATGACCTATGAACTCCTTCAGCAAATCTATGCTCTGTCTGAATTACTAAAACATGAATATCAATCTAGTATCGATATCCAACTGTTATGGACAAAGACTCTCTAACAGTTGTGGTTTAGAAAGTGTATGTTTTATTACAACTCTGGGCAGCATGTGGGATAGCTCCCTAATGCACACTGCGAAGATCACAGGTGATTACAAAGCCTTTTATTTACAAAGGTGTTGAATACATAAAATACAAATGCATATTCATACCCCTGTCACTTCCTCTTCTCTGCTTCATATACTAATTGGCAAGAAGGTAATTAAGCATGCATGGTTTGTTCCCTGAAATGAGTCGGTGGTCCTTTCTGGGGAGGGGTCACTTAAAAAGAGGAAGCAAAATAAGTCTTCCTCCTTCTGACCTTTCTACCTTTTCAGTGCATACGTGAGGAATCCTTGGTAGAATTTTCAGTTTCCTGTGTTCAATCTGTTTCTCAGCATGGGAAAGAATGGCTATTGTTTTGTGTTCCTGAGATCTATTGATCACCTTCTGTTTTTCCTTACAAGCACAGCTACACAAACACAAAATTGAGAAGCAATGAGTTACTAGATCTGGGATAGCTTATCTAAGATCCAGCTTCTGTTAGCTACAAACAACGCTGCTCTATCTACTTCAACTAACTCAGCAACATCTACTCTAACTATAATCTTAACTATCCTAAAATCCTGAATTCTTCAAAATTAACGTCTCACTGTCTCCATGTATTTTGTGTTTCTCTGTGTCCATTTGTCTCTGTTTCCGTGTTTCTCTGCAAACATCTCTGTGTGTCACAGGGGTGGGATCTGGCTGTCGCCTACTGCCCCCGTGCATTCTCTGCACCCAGCAACATAAAAAGACCCTAACATGTGGGTTTAGAGCATTTCCTGACGCAATAGTAGCAGCAATGAAAAAGAAGAGGAGAAAGAAGAAGAGAAAGGGAAAGAAGAAGAGAAAGGGAAAGAAGAAAAAAAGGAAAAGAAGACGTGATCCAACTGATCATCTGCTGAGCTCTCTCTCTTCATCTGGGACCTTGTGACTATTTCTATGCGCTTAGCTCCTATTTCTTGTTCAATAAAATCCATGTCCCATCAAATCCACTTCTTGTCCTCCGATGGTCTCATCTGCACCTTCACTGGGGCACCCTCAGGACATCCTAAGCCTGGATGGAACCATGGGCCGGATCCCTTCCATCCACAAGCATTCCAGGATTCTGTCTGGGACTGCCTTCCCTCCTTCCCTCTGCTTCCAGATGGAGAATGTGCCACAAAGCAACCTTTGCTGTCTGCTCTGGGAGCTCACCCAGCTGCTGGACCTTTTCGCTGGCCCTGCACAGCTACTTGGGAGGCACGGCAGGAGCAGCACCCTGGAAGCCTCAGGAATTGCCCTTTAGAATTCCTGGGTTCCACACACTGCAGTGGGATGGAATTCCAACTTCTCAAAAGGAAAATGTGTTCTTGCCCACCACAGAAAATCTCTGAAGGGGCTGAGACCCAAATAGAGCAAGGTCTTGCAATGACATTTCACTGCCAGCCTCCATAACTTCATACAGGGCTGTTTTAGCACCTGGACTGGGAAAAAAAAAATCATAAGATGGTCTTTGGCTGGGAGCTGGCATAGGTAAAGAGAGACACTGGGAGGGAAAAAGGGTAGACAAAGGAAGGCAGGAGAGAAAGCAGGACACAAACGGCAACCAGCTGAGAAGGTGGCACTCTGAAAACCAGCCCAGAACTTGTGGAGAAGGAATGGGACAGAAATGAAGCATTCTGAAACTTTATTTACTATGCTTATCGGGGCAACATGTGCCAGGACCTCACCATCCTCACAGGGAAGAAGTATTTTCTATATCAAACCTGAATTGTCTTGGTTTCAGTCTGAGCCAAATAAAACTCCATGAAGTAATTTGTGATAATTCTCACTGGCTCTTTGTTCCAGTGCATCCAGCAAGCAACATGCAGGACAGTTCCACCAGCGTGGGAACCCAACTCACAGCTGAGGGACTCAGAAAATCTAAACACCAGCAGAAGACCAACAGGGCACATTTATCATTTTTGCTACAATAGACAGCACTGAAAATGATAGGCAGTGACAGCTTCCTAATTACCCCAATCCCTTTTCCATTTTACATTTTCTCTGAAAGAACCAAAAGAGCTCTTCAGATTCCTTCATCTTTGTCAATCACAGATCTTTTGAGAGCAGACTCAGGAAGAGAGCACAACATGAGCATGTTGTTAATCAGATATGGCTTGTCTGTCTTTCCATACTAAATTACAGCCGTGGATACTAGGAATTACCAGGTATCCTGAGAAATTTTACCAGCAGCAAGTTCTTTTCCTATCATGGTCCATTTGTAATTTTATTACTTATGAAAAGGCCAGTAGAAGTACACTACAGTGCCTGCAATTACTCCCCCATTATATTTATGAACCTCAAAGTCTTCCAGGTCTTAACAACAGGAAAAACCCTGTGTCACCCTTTCAGGAGATTAACATATTTAGGGTTTGGACACATCCTCTGCAGGACTAAGTAGGAAAACAGCTGAAGCTCCAGCAGATCCTTCACAAACTTGTCAGGACTAAAACTGCTATTTCAGTGTCTTGATTATTGATGCACCTAGATATTATCTCTTAATTTCTTTTCTCTTTTTGACTTTTCAAAAGCTGATGTTGCACAAAAGGTGAGCTGTGGAAACCTGAAGCAAGCTGGGCAATTAGGGCTGAACTGCTCCATCTGCTTGACAGAGAATTTTTCTTTGACCCCAGGAATGCTGGTTACTCAAGCAGACTAAACAACTTGGATTCATTTCAGCATGTGAGGACTGGGGTGTGCAGCTCCAAGCCAGGCTTGCAGGGTTGAACAGGAACTCCCAAACAGCACTGGAGTCATGGTTCCCTCAGCATCCCCTGCTCCACCCAGCCCCAGCCTGCCAGGAATCAGGCTCAGCAGTAAAAGCATGAATCCTGCATATCTCAGGATTGCCGTACAAGACAGAATGATCAAGCTCTGGGATTCCAAAGTCCCATCTCACATTCTCATCTCAGCCTTTAGGCTACATTTTGGGTTAGGAACAGGCTGCCTGACCCATCCCCAGCTCTCTTTGATAGTTATCAGCATCTGGCTGCTCTTGGTGTCTACAGGGGCACAGATAAACCCTGTATCAATCTGTTTGCCTAAAAACAAAACTTCTTTTCTTCTGCACACCAAAGTTCCTTTCATGCCACCTGGTTTAGATAAGCTGCTCAAGTTTTGCCTGGTTGGATTTGAACAGCTGCTTCCTGAAGATAAAGGGATAAGGCCAGAAATAGTTAATAACTTTCTGAACTGGAAACACTGTTGAATCTTTTTTTTCCTTCCGCACAAATTGCGTAAAGCCTCCTCAGTGTTTGAGTCTAACCAACCTTTTAACTGGAAATAGCAACCCTTGGTGGGATTTTCCTGTCCTGGCACCAGTTTCTCTCAGAAGTGTCCACCTGGCTTCTAGCCAGAAGTATAAATGGGGTTTATTAAAGCCACATTTTGAGCTAGGGGAAGGTGTGGATGGAAAAGTCAAGACAGCAGCTGAAGTCTAAATAGGTTTATACCTACAAAGCAGCAGGGTTATCTCTGTTCCCTAATTCACGTGATTTCCTATCCTGCCTTGGACTTTAACGCTCATTCTCAATCCCCCCAAAAAACTGTTCTCTATTTGCTTTTATAGCTGCAACTGTTCTGGAGTCTTTGCAGTTCTCCAAAGCCTTCAGTCTCAGGCAGGACACCTGATTTCTGAAATTCCGCCCCATGTACTCATACCCACTCCTGCCCCAGTACCCCAGCCCTTTTCCGCAGAGCTGACTGCCACAGGTCGACCCAGCCTCTGCTGGTGCTGGGGTTGTTCCTCCCCAGGTGCAGGACCTGCTTTTGCCTTGGTGGGATTTCCAAAGGTTCCTCGCTGCCCATCTCTCCCAGCTATCCATGCCCCTCTGAAGGGCTGCACATCCCTCAGGGGTTCAGGGGACCACCACTCCTCCAGACCTTTTATCACCAGTGAACTCCATGAGGAGCCAACAACCTCCCAGGCTCTGCCTGTCCTGCTCCAGCTCCCTGCTCGCAGCTCACATCCCCTCTCCTATGTTTATCACCATTCCAGTTGCTCTGTCTTTTCTTACAAAGCAAGAAAATAAGAAAAAAAAATAATACAGGTGGATTAATGCCAAAATATGCTGGCATTTTACAGAGAGCATGAAAGACAACAAAACTGACCATTTTCTAAAACAAAAGCACTATTACAGTCACAACAATGTTTATCAAGGAAAAATTGGTTCCCTAAAATAAAGAATAAATTTCAGTATTAAGTCCTGTTGCAGTGCCTTCCAGAGAATGTCTTCTCCACCTGCCGGGCTAGCCCTGGCACCATGGCAGTGAGCAGCTACAGCCCCGTCTGCTGGCAGACATGGCTGAGCCTGTGGGTTCCGGTGAACATCGGAGCAGAGGCACAAGCAAGCTGGAGTGTGCCGGTGACAGAGGCGAGGAAAGAAGGAGGACTCTGACTGGGGGCAATCAAGTTTATTGGAGGGCCCGTACGGGGGACCTCGTCACCCTGCAGCCCAGATCAGAGACAGCACAGCAGACAGACCGTGCTGACTTTTGAACTGGGGAGGGGCAAAGGGGAATGAACAAAGGAAAGTCCAATAGGGACACACCGGGGAGTGGCTCAGGGAATGAGGGACACCCTCAGGAGCCAACTCCTTTGGGGAGGAGGGGGATTTCTCTGGCTGCAGCCTATCACTCAACGCCCTTCCCAGAGCTTTCCAGAAGCTGGGTCAGGCTTCCGAGTGACAGGCAGCTCCCCAGGGAGGGGGGAGAGAGAGATACATTGGTTATCAAGGAGAGGGGGAAAGGGATGCAATGTTGGGACAGGCAAACAGGGTACATCTATGAACCATATAATAATAGAAGGGGTGTAAGGGACAAACCATTTAACTACACAAAAGCAAATTAATAAAAAACACACCGCAACATCGTCCCATCAGCTCAAGGTGGTACCAATTAAGCAAAACAATTCACTTCCAGATTCTTCACAGTCACTGTTTTTTAAATAGTAATTATTTTCTTACTTGCTAGTCCAGTGTTAGCATAAAAGTGGTTTAAGCTGATTTTCATCCAATCTTCTAAAACAAACCATAACTGTAGTTTAAAATAGTTGGACTTGTGCCCTCTGCTCGGTTCTATGTGCCAATTCAAATATGGAAATATGATCAAAAAACAGCATTACTGCCAAAATGAACACCCGAAAAATGCCAAAGTCATGATGCACAGTAGAGAGCAATGATAAAAACAGGCATCAGGAAACTGCTTGCGAGCTCCGGACAAGGCCTTGGCTACATACCATTGGCATATGACCAGAGAATTTCAGATCCCCTGAGGCAAAGTCTTCTATTGATAATGCTGTGTGGGTTCAGCATTGTTGATTGCTGGCACCATGAAGGCAAATTTCGGCTTGTCATTGGGATGCAAAGGAATTGTAAAGAAACAATCCTTCAGATCCACGATGAGGACCGGCCAATCCGCAGGAAGCATGGTGGGCGCTGGCATACCAGCCTGAAATGTCCCCATGCCTTCCATCACGGCATTGCCTTTCCGGAGGTCTTGTAACAACCTCCATTTGCCAGACTTCTTTTTGACCCAAAAGACAGGAGTGTTCCAGGGGCTGGTAGATGGCTCCAGATGGCCCTGGTCCAATTGCTCCTGAACCAAGTTTCGAAGGGCAACTAGTTTGTCTTCAGGGAGGGGCCACTGGTTCTCCCAGATGGGTTTGTCCATCAGCCACTGTATAGGAGGCGTAGGACACTGTGCGCCCTTCACTGCAGTGGCCCCTATCAAAAAATCTGTCCCAATGCGTACCCCCCAAGCCGCCAGCACATCCTGCCCCCAGAGGTTAGCAGAGGTTACAGTGACATCAGGTCAAACCAAAGCTGACTGTCCCTCCAAGTTTGTGATCCACACAGGCTGCTGGTTCATGTAGCATTGCGTCGTTCCACCCAATCCCGTGACAGGCGTGTCTGCAGGATCCAAGGGCCACTCCGGCAGCCACACAGCAAAAGATGGAATGGTCAGGTGCACCCATGTCGATCACCTCACAGAACTGGATTTCCAGCGGTGTTGCACCGGGAACGGACAGGGTACACAGCATTTCAGGACATTGCTTTGGCAGGACAGCAGCCAGGCGAAGTTGAGGCGGCCCAGCAGACCCAAAGGAGCTGTCTCCTTGCAACCAGTCCTCTGTCCTGAAAGCAGAAAACTTAAAAGGGACAAGTTGAGCCGAGAAAACTTGATGAATGTCATCAGGAGTACCCCGGGCCACAAGGAAAGCCTGGGGACCTCCTTGTAAGGTGGTAGTATCAAGTAGGTTCCACTCCGTGGAATCCACAGGGACAGTAACAGATCCCTGACTGGAAGGCTCCTCAACGCCACCCAATGTCACATTCCTTTCAGCACCCGCAGGGTCGGGGAACCTATCTCTCCAAGCCAGGAGGCGGTCTGCCGCAGTCCTGGGATTCGCGGGAGGTGGGGCTGATGCGGGAGGCAGAACCTGTCCACCCACAGTCGGGCTCAACCTCATCTGCAGCACAGAGGAACCTGCAGCACCCGCGGGCCCCGGTGAGGCAAGTGAACCCAGCTGAGGGAGGGGCGGGGCCCGCGCAGAGCCCCCCTCCCCCGGCCNATCAGCTGTCCATATCTCTAAGACAAAGAATGTAAACTGTCTTGAAACTACAATAACATTGGCCAGTGTTTGCAGACCAGAGCACGAGAAAGAACCCAAAACATGAAACTGTGAAACAGAAGAGAAGGCTGAAAAAATCAGGGCGACACCAGCCCCCGAGGTGCAGGGGCGGGCAGTGCCAGCATGTCCACCGCAAGGAGACTCCCCGAAACCCCGAGGTCCTTGCAAACAGAGCCCCTTCCCAGGGCTGTGCCCCAGGGAAGAGGTGGCAGGGGGGTCCACCGTGCAGTCAGACCAGGGATCATCACCCGAGGAGACCCTGGTATCTGGAGAAACCTCAGAGTATGACGAGCTGTCAGAACTCTGAAAACCCATGTCAGAACGCCTCCAAGATATCAGAAAGTTCACGACACCCATGTCATACTCATTGGAAAAAATGTCCATTAAACAGTCCCCCAGTAACTGCCATGCAGTTCTGGAAAAAGTGATCTCAACATTCGGAAAAAATCCATGTTGCTTGCCCCAGAGATACAGTGCCTGAAAACGGCCCTGGGAATGGCTGCCTGGTGCTTCTCCAAGAGCAAATCTGTAAAACAAGGACGTCCTCCGAGGAGAGCGCAGAGATTACCATATTTACCAAAATCCGCAGGCAACGCCCGCAAAACCAGGTCCACTGAAACCTGGTGGGGTGTTACTTTACCTTGTCCCATGGCTGCAATTCACTCGGTGGTCACCAGATGCCATTGTTAGACACACAAACACACATACCCACACTAGCTTTGGTGAGAAGGCATGAACTGTTTATTATAAAATTTGACTCCACTTTTATAGTATTTGTACAGAGGTCAGCGATTGGGGAAGACGATTGACACCTCTCCCCATCGCATTGGTCAAGACAACTGTGCATCAGCTGTCCATATCTCTAAGAAAAAAGAATGAAAACTCCCCTGAATTAAGGAAAACATTGCTTCTATTTATAACACCCCTGTGTGAAAAACAACCTCAGAACTATGAACTGTGAGACACACAGAAGGCTGAAAAATCAGGGCGACAAGAGGGCAGGGATAGATGGGATATTGGGAAGGAATTTTTAAGAGATCAGTTTAATTAATGTGTTGTGCTCTTCTTCCAACACAGCCACAAATCTTCACACTGCTTAGAAATTAGCATCCCTGACTCTAAACCAGCTATCATACCTAAAAAAATGGAACTTGGCTCCAAAATTATCTTTTTTCCATCCTGTTCTTACTATGTACTATGACACCAAAAGAAAAAAAAAAAAA